>VZRF01000924.1:0-80668 GCA_013396875.1 Vireo altiloquus
TTAGAAGATGGTTTTTCAGTGTCTGGGTACTCCTTATGCCTCAGATTATGGTTACTCAGAAATCTCTGTCAAGAAAGTCGCCCTCAGGGAAGAGCTCTTCCTGGAAGGTTCCCACCAGAGAATGCAATCAGAGCTACTCCACAATCTGTGTTCTTGTGTGCATTTGCACTTTTTCCTTACCAGCTTGGAAAATATTGGCTTTTATGGCTGGTCCTTCTTTTTAAAGTCCAAACTCTCTTGACATCCCCATCTCCTCCAAAAAACGCTCCCTTCCTGACAATGAGTAGAAGGGGAGAACTCTCTTCATGGGAAAGGAAAACTCATTGCCCTGACCTAATTACCTTGTTAGAAAATGTCCTTGTTAGACTGAGACTTACTTGCAGCCATGGCCCCTTGTCTCAGCACCATGGATGATGCTGCTCCAGCCTGTTTGCTGCCTTCTGGAACATTCCACTGCATCTGTGTGTGTCCCCCCACAGCTCCAACATTAAAGGCTTAATCCATGTGGGTTTAATTACACACACTCCCCTCACTGCTGGCTCTGATCTGCTTTGGGTGCCTGGCTGGAGTGCTCTCAGGGATATTTAAAGAATAATATGAATTTCAGGATATTTAAAGAAACCAACTCACATTCACCACTGCCAAGGCATAAGTGTGCAGGTCCACAAGCCCCAAAACATAAATCCCTATGTTTATGGCATATGGTTGGGATTTTTTTTTTTTTTTTAACAGAATGTGTTCAGATTTCTCAGTCAGTCAATCGATTCTCCCTTCACAGATTGTAATCATTTCATACTCTCATATTCCACATCCAATATACCATCACCACTGATTGAACAGCCAGCTACAAAAGGTTTTAAATCTTATTTTAAGAGTACACACACATGCTACATATACAGTGTAACAGACCATTGGCAACATGCTTAAGGAACTTTCAATCACATCAATTAACACCAAATAAACAGTACAGCTCTATGCCCACAGAAGCCACGGTAGCCCTGCCAGAGGACAGCGAGGCTGTCACATCCAAGTTCCTTCAGCAGGCACAGGAAGTTTTCAAAATAAATGCCCTTTAGTCATTGCAGGACTACTTTTTATTTTAATAGATGCTGGTGTGTGAAGGAGAACATAGAAGAAAATTTTATTTCTGAAATGTCAGCATCAATAAAGGTACCTAATTAAGGTATTCATTAAAATATACAAAGTTAACAGGAAAAAAATCTACAAAATATTATTGCATTTCCCCATTAAACTAATTTAATTTGGTTATAACGCAAATTCTAATAGGATGATATTATTAACCAGTTCAATTTCAAAATGTCTTCTCATGTTTATTTTTATTATGTTACTAAGCAGAGTAGCAATTGGCCTAATTTATTTTATTAAATAACATTTCTCAATCTGTTTAAAAAGGGGCAGTGGCCTACCTCTGTCGGCAGGCCCTGAGCATGCCACCATTTCAAAAATTACAGAAGACTTCAAGTTTGCACCAATTTCACATACCAGTATCAAAACTAAGTATTATTCAAATCAGTAATTCCATCTGCAGTTACACAATTTGTGAGGTTAATATCTCTAGTCCCCCGTGAATAGGGAACAGATCTCTATTTCATTTGGGCATTTTTGGTTGTTGTTGTCTTTCACCTTTTTCAAACAGAACATGGACATTTCCATTAGAGTTTAAAATAATTATTGATGAAAAGCTACAGAGCTGTGTTTAACAGCCTCCCAAAATGGAAACAGAAGAACTTTCACAATAAATCAAAGTAATTCATGGCTTCCTTCCATGATGTTCTACTCAGATCATGGAAAATATAATAGTTCCAGGGGCAATTTCACAACATCCTTGTCTACACCTGGACATAACTGGCCAGCATGAAACACTTATTGCTAATTCTGGGCTGCATTTATCCCCAGCAGTCCTCAAACATCCCACAAGTGGCACCAGCAGTGCAGGACACAGCATTCCAAACAGAGACCCACAGAGACATCCTCTTCTGTATGGGAAGGAACAAGACATCTCCACAGCCTCTGCCAGCTGCAGTAGCAGGTAAAGGAGTTTGTAACCTGCTCTGAACGCTCTGGGGCAGGAGTCCAATCCTGAGAGCCCGAGGAAGAACATGCAAACTGTTGTAATCCCTGCAAGCTGTACAAAATAACTCCTGAGCACGACTCTGTTCCTTGGCAGGGTTAATTATCACCTCTGAGTCCTCCCTCCTCCTCCTGTTGGTGCTGGCATCGCCTCTCATCCCTTCACCTGCAGCTTTTCCCCTGCATCCCTCCTCCCTCAGCCAGCTCTGCGTGGAGCAGCTCAGTGTTCTCTGCGCTGGGTCTCGTCTGATCTGCTAAACTCTGATCTGCCTCACACAGGCTGTGCATCAGGAAAATCAATGCTGACAAAATTCTGCAGTCCGACCTAGAGATGTGGTTCATTCTCCAGAGTGTCAGCAAGAAGGTTTGTTCGGTGCCAAACCAGGATGTAACCTGGTAAAAAAATCAAGATATTTCTGTGAGTAATGCACAAACTGCTCTCCTCGCAAGACTTTAATCAAACAAACCAAATAAAGATTTTCTAATAGATAATACAATATAAACTTAACTTCTTGCTAAAAAAAAATAAAACAGATATTAAAAATATGAATAAATACCTAAAACTTAAGTATTTGCATAAGCCAAGGTTGTCCACTATTCATACATTTTGTTTTAATTCAGTGCAGAAGATCTCAAAACAAAATTGGCCACAGAGGTCATATCAGTCTAAAAGCTTCCATCTACCCTGCCACATCGATTTTCTAATGCATATAACATGTTAAAATGAATATGATCAATAGTTCAGCAGACCATACAAATCAGAGAACAGAAATGCTGCAAAGATTATCTTGATGCTTCACCAATCACAAGTACGGCCTGATGTCAGGAGAATAAAGGGATTTAATTCAATGCCAAGGGATTAAGTCTTATACTTTACTACAAGTGAAGTTAAATGCTACATAAACAATTACAATAAGTGGAATATGCTAGGAAATACATACAACTATTAATTCGGAAGAAAATGGTATTTCAGTTGGAAGGTGGGTATCAATAATTAAAATTTTAGGCAATCTCACTTGCACTTCCCCTGATGTGGCAGACAGGTGGAGAAAAGGCTGAAAATGTGAATGATAAAGAAGAAAACTTATAACTCACAAGTCTGTTCATGAGCCAAGCACACTATTTTTTCATTAATCTGGTCCATTTACTGTGGCTCATACAATACACCTAGTATTTGTTGTCACAGTCCAATTCTAAATAAAAATGTAAGACACCAACAATACAAACTTGAGCTCAAGGTCTTAACAAACACCTTCTGCTACAAAATTAATTGTTTATTTTAAATCTAAATAGAAATGTTGCTCAAAACGGGAATTATTTTGCTTGTTTGAAGGAGAAAAGGTGACAGGAACTGTGTTTATGGAAATTACACCACGGAGATTGCCTGACACTGAGAAAGGAAGCTCCAGCACACATCTCTGAAAGTGAGCACTGCTCCATCAGCCTCACTGCACAACCAACCACAGATTATTTGCACACGAGAATAAGAGATTTTATATTGTACTTACGATTGATTTCTTTTTTCAGCTGTGAGAAATATTAATTTTTTTAATGGAGGTTATGCCAGGTGTTTTTCCCCTGCTCTCACCTAGCTCAGAACAGAAATTATAACATAATGGTGGTTATCTGACTACACAAACTTCTCATTCTCTTCTTCAAGCAAAGACTCCAAAACAGCAACATAATACCAGAACTTATGAAACAAATTATTTAGCTTCCAGAACTCTGAATCTGGTTTTGATATTAATTAATTTAATAAGTCTTACAGCACCTCCCTGCACTGCTTCTCATGTATCAATGTATGAGAAAGTAATGAGGGAAATTTGCTTGTTGATGCATTTATCTAATAGTTCATTATCATCATCAGGGGTCAAAATATTCATCACCCTCATGTAATAGGAAAGGAAAAAAACCCCTTGTAACACCAAATAAATGCTGGCAATTAGCAGCACAGAGATGAAGCACCTGGATACACAATGGAACAATCCCTTGTTCCACTGAGACGTGTGTAGGGATCACAAACCAGAGCCTAGATCCTGAATTAAGATAAAGAATAGCATCAGTGATACCAAGTTTGAAAAAAGAAGTGTAACTGAGAGCAGCTTATGTTATATCTGGGCTGACTGCATGGATCTGAAGTTCAAACATTTGTCTTACAACTTCAAGGCAATAATTCTAAACTATCCCCTGCTGCTCTGTCATGTGTTACTGATGCTGTGGTCACTTGAGGTCTTGCTCATTTGTTTCTGCTTTTTTACCCACGAGACAAGCGGATGCCAAATTTGAATTTACTCCAGAAATTGGCCCTCTATATCTGAAGACATTGGGTGAACAATTTGCTCTTTTGCTTTGTTGTTGTTACACCAATACCAGAGCAGCCTTTCACCTCTGCGTACTGCCTGAGAACAACTTGTTAAGAAAACACAAACTTATTTGGGTATCATGGATGATCAAAACTCCAATTAGTTTCACTGATGTGATCTACATGCTCATTCCAGGGGTGGTGGAGTGAAAAAAATTGCTCACAAAAACTCACTTGTGTGAGCCCATGATGGACAACACCCATCCATCACAGCATTAGGTATTTAAAAACTCAGAAACAAACAGCAGAGCCTGTAAAGTACTACAACAAAACACTGAAAAATGTAAAATGCCAGAATGCTGAAAATGCTGATTTTATTTCCCCAGAGGACAAATCCAACGTGGAATAAAATTTAGAAAATTAAGAAAATGAATGGTAGTTTTCCAACATACACAAGCTACAGCCAAAAAAGTGGGACCAGTAGTGTATCTTAACCAGAAGGTTTCAGAAATATCAGCTCTGCCTTGACGCCTGCTCTAAACTCCAGGTGACATTGGCAGAGGAGCTGTTTACATCCCAAAGATTCTGCCCCTGGATAAGCAGCAGACATTACCCAGAGAGGAGGAAGGGCCAGGGAGTGTCCAGAGGACAGCGAGGCTGTCACACAGTGCAGCAGCAGTGACAACAATAAAACATGAACGGTGACACTTCTCCAGCTCCCTCAGAAGTTTGTGTTGGTCACATGCTGTGGAGCCAGCATCAACTCTGGAGATGCTGCTGCAGCTCCCAACCCCTTTGTGTGGCACAGCACATAAATGCAGTGTACAGCAGTAGCAGATTCCATGTGTTTGCAGAGGATGTTCAGTGCTGGCTGGGGCAGGAGCACTCAGCTCTGCAAGGCCAGCAGTGCCTCGTGCTGCTGGGAGCTGACAGGCAGGTCCAGGTCCTTTCCTGAGTATTTTAACCCTTTAGTTAAAATAGATTTCAATATGCAGTTGTTTTTCTGCCCTACAAGGTGTCCAATGCCTACCAAGTCGCTGCGTGTTTTCCTAAGTGTTTTATCTCAAAATGAAAAGAAACCCAAAGAAATGGGTTTGCTTAAAATTGAGAAGCAATGATCAAAATATCTTTCCTTCAACATTCTCCCTAGAATTTTGCCCTGCCTCTAAATAAGTACTTGGGAGAAGTACTTGAAACGTGTAACAGCAAGGACTTTTTTCTGTTGACAAAGCTGTCAAGATTCCTTAATTAAAAAAAAAAAAAAATTCAAAACAAAACATCTTTAATGAAGCTTTCTACATTGGAAACTCACTTCTTACCCTTTAGTGAACAATTTGTTATGGAGACTTCATGCTCCTGTCTTCTAATTGACACATTTTTTATATCCAGAGTGTTTTCATCTTCCTTTGAATATATCCTGTCAGGCAGGACTTACGTACAAAACAAAATTAATTTGGTTGAAACACTAATTTGATTCTGTTGATAAAAGAAAAATATTCTGTCAAATGATTCAAACCATTCTGTCAACAAAACATCCCTGGCTACTTTCAGATCTTTTTCTGCAGATGCAATTTGCAAAAGAATATCTTTGCTTGAAAAATAATTCATAATTTTTAAATGGGTGTAGGAGCCTTCTTTCCTGAAGTGCTGAATGCCTTTGTGAGCACCTTCAACTCCCTCTGAAGGCCCAAAGTTGTGCATTTTGCAGATTTATATCCTCAGCCATCACATGAATTACAATGTGCTCTGTCACGCCTTGTCTCAGTCTTTCTCTGGCATTTCTGGCTTTTATTACTCTATATCCTAGAGAAAGGTTTATCAGACAAAGTAGACTCTGGTTATCTATTGGTGGCTTTAAAATAAAAGCCACATTTACAAATGAGATAATGTTATCTATCTTCTTGATTTTTGTAAGAACTCATAATTCCTGTAAAATTTCATAGCGCCCTTTATCTTCTCTAGCAAATTGCTGTTCAAGAGAATTAGCTCTGGGCAAAGCAGAAATTCTTTGGTATTTCAATATGGTGAAATAATTTCACAAAATTGCACTTGAAACATATTTGGGAGAAGCCTTATTTATTTATTATTCACTTTGCTTTTATTTCTGCATCAGAAATTCGTATTTGAGAGAAGAAAATGATAGCAGAGATCAATGTTATGGTCATTTCACAAAGCCTGATCGTATTATTGGAAGTAATAACTTTCAGAGGAAGAGTCTGAAAAATGAAGCAAATTCACATCCACTTAGACACAGCTACAGTGGCTGTTCAAAACTCTCATTCACTGACATTTTTTAATTTCCCTTTTTCTCTTATTTTGAATGCCAGGAGACATAAGTTTGAAGTTTGAAGGAAATCTAAATACTAGTATTGATTGCACAGTGCAAGCAACATTTGTAAGATCTCCAAGGTTCCAAATTTATTTATGCTTATAGCATTTCTCTGGCACAAACCTATAGGATAGGTTACACAGGCTCTAAATTATTGCTCCATTTTAGAGTTATAGGTGAATGCCCTGATATTATTTTCCTGCTCCTTCTTCAGCTCAAGGTATGGCAGATACAGCTTAATCCTGGCATTGAGAGGAAATACAGAACCATCCTAGAGCAATTTAACTCTGAAATTTAATGCTGTCGACTAGGGCACCATGGTCAGCATACCTGCCTGTCATAGGACTCTGCATTTCTTATTAGTGACCAAAAGCCGTGTTTTTCTTTTCACTGAATGCCTTCTTTGTACTTTAAATAATGCTTTGTTACAGTTCCCAAATGATTAGAAACATGAATACCATGGACTTCCATCAGGCTTCCACTGATGAATCTGTGGACTTGTGGAATGCAACTACCTGTACAAACCACATTTACTATAAATGTTACTCTCTTCTAAAGCTACTTTTTCCAGCTCAATAAAATTTTGAATTAAAAAAAAAGACAAAACAAAGCAAACAAACCTGCAAATGAGTCAAGAGAAAAAATAATAAAGCTGCTGAGCTAACAGCACTATGTAAATCAGAGCAGTTGTGATGAATTCAGGGGAGCAAAGCCATCCCAGAGAAGGTAAAGAGCTGTCCAAATACATAGAGGAAATCAATCAAAATTGAGTGCTGTTGTTTTCTCACACACCATAACAATATGATTTTAAGACCAGCTGACCTTATGCACTTAATTAATGCACGAGCCATGTTTACACTGGGGAGAGGAGGACAACACTATTGATCTCGAGATGCTGAGACACTGCCAGGTTGTCACTTGGGGCAGAATGCTGAAGGACACTCTATACCCCCCCAGTTCCACAATATGAGTTTTCTTCAGGGCTTTATCAAATCCCCAGATCCCCCAGATGCCTTTAAAGAAGATGTTAAGACTTCGAAGAAGAATACACACACCCCTTCACAAAAAACCCCATTTGCTTTTATGTTCTGCCTGCCAGGAGAAATAGTGGAAAACAAATGCTCTGTGGAAGACAGTTGTGCTCTGCTCTTCATCCTCATCCAGGCTTAGGAAGGGAAGACAACAAAACACAATAATACATGGGAAAGCTGTCAGGAATTCTCTCAGGTGGGATTGTGGCCTAAGATAAAGTCTTCCACAGCTCAGACCAACCTCTCCTCCTGGCCTAGTTCTGAGCAGCTCAATGACTGCCGTGACATTGTCTGTGACATTAGGGGTTAAAGGTAACAAAAACAAACTGGGTGATATATTTTTCACCTCACCTCTTCATCTTATTTCAGGATTCCTGAGGGAATCTTGGCACTCTTTTATAATTTAACAAATCCAGTATTATTTGGGCCACAGCAAGTGATGCAGTTCTTACCTCTCCAGTCAGTTTATAAAAACATTCTCCAAGATCGTATTAAAAAATATTTTTTATTTTTATCAGGCTTTGAGTTCCATTCCTTGTCTTTTTTTCTCCCCTGGATTTGAACCATCATAATCAACATTAATAATGTACCATCAGACATTACCCGATTTGCAGCATTCAGTAAATTTAGTGCCAGGACTGTGCTCTCAGTCACTCCTTGCACAACAGCCACATTTATAACTGTGACACTTTTGTCACAGACCAAGGACTGCACTCATGAGGATTTACACTCACACCTCCAAATGGCTCCATTTAAAGATAAGGGATCAAAAATGGCAAGCATCTCAGGGAAGGAATCACAAAACACACATCAAGGTTTCTCATGTTTCTCGAATTTATGGCTTGAAGTTTATTTTTCTCTCAATTCAGGTATGCAGAGAAGGGTAAGGAAAAGTAACCTCTGTATTCCCGTGGAAGACTTTTCACAAAACAGAAACAGCTTCAAGGGTTGTGGCAGAGTTCAAGAGTCTGAAGTGCAGCTCAAGGAAATATCATTGGGTTTACAGTTTCAGACTCCATGACCAGACCACGTTACCCTGACCTGGCAGAGATGATCTCACTTGTAAGAGGCTGAACACAGAGGAGAAAATCCTGTCATAGGGAAAAAATTAAAAAAAAAACCAAACAAACAAACAAACCAAACCAAGCAAAAACTACAAAAAAAGAAGTCTTCAGTTACCATACAACCAAAATTACTTTTATTCAGCTGACTTATGGAAATAGAACTATTTATTTACAGTGGTGGATAAAATAGGCACAAGAGTTTTGCCTTTCCAAGACACCCAAACCCTTAACATCGTTTATTTTTGTCCATGGTGGGTTTGAAACATCCATCATTATCATCGCTGGATCACAAAATTCAAAGAATTAAGAGTTTTCCATATTTTATTTCTTAAATAATTTAAATACTGAGATATTAAGCCTATTAATTAAAAAAAGACCTACCACAGCAAAAAAAAAAAAAGCAATGAGATAGAAAGAAACTAAAAAGAAACACTGAGTTAATTTTACATTATATCAAATCTTTACTTAGTATAATGATTATCTGGATGCAACTCTAAGTCACTTTTTCATCGAGAATACCAGAGCCATACAATTTAATATAATTTCTAACCATGCAGTGACTTTGTATCTACATAGCAAGATATTTCATGCTCTGTAGAGTAAAAAATGTAGGTCAGGACCCACAGGCTATAGTCAAGCTATGCTGCTGTGAGTTTAACATATTATTCTTTGGGGAAAAAAAATGAAACAATTTAATTTTCCCAGCACAGGCCAATGATCTTCAAACATTTCATTTTCCTAAGAGTAAAAGGAGACTGACACCTGATTGGTGTGAAAGTCACCCTACCACACGCGAAAAGTTTTCAGTAAGGAAGCAAGTGGGAAATGAAGTTTTGCCTTGCTCGTAAATGAAAGTTGTTAAAGCAGGTCCAGAAAATTGCAATCGATGCCGAAAGGTGACAGATCACCCACCTGGATGCTGTGGTTTGTCTTCATTTACCAAATCAAAGACTTGGGGGCAAAAGAGGGGTGGGAATCATAGAATCATGGAATGGTTTGGGTTGGAAGGGAGCTTAAACCCCATCCAGTGCCACCCCTGCCATGGCAGGGACACCTCCCACTGCCCCAGGCTGCTCCCAGCCCCAATGTCCAGCCTGGCCTTGGGCACTGCCAGGGATCCAGGGGCAGCCACAGCTGCTCTGGGCACCCTGTGCCAGGGCCTCCCTACCTTCACAGTGAAGAATTTTTTTAAATATCTGATGTAAACCTACCCTCTTTCAGTCAGGAGCATTTTCCCTCATCCTGTCGCTATGTGGTCTTGCAAGTAAAAAAATAAATTAAATAGAAAAGAGGGAGGGAGCAGCAGAATTCAGAAGACTTCATGCAGTGCAATTTATTTGTTAATACATGCGAATGTTGCAGCTCTTTGTTGGAAAAATGACATTTTTTAAATGCTGGAAGTGTTCTGTATATTGGTAACAAGCTCTGCCCAATCGTGGTCTTGCCTGCAGCGTCTCACCTCTCTGACAAACATCAACAATAAGCACAGCAGAATTTGCACGTGGCCCAGTTTATATCAACCTTGCACTTCAGGAAAACACTCGTGTCTTTCAATAGCTTTCTGCCAGAAAATTGGAGATGTGGTAGTTAAAGCAGCCAGCCCTGCACTAAATAACCAGCTCTGACAGGAAGGATGCTGCTCCATCTTACAGCACACAATTTCAGCCTGGTTTCTCCAGGGATGACAGCTCAAGGGAGAAAACATCCAGAACAGGAAGGTTTCAGTGAGAATTAACACGGGGACCTGCCTCTGAAGTTCTGTTTACTGTTCCTCTCTCCCCACCATTTTTATGTGGATACACTGAATATTTCCTGTACCTGTGAATATCTCAGGGGGCAAAGATGTACACAGCTGCACAACAAGTCATGTTATAATAGGGGAAATGCTTTAAAGATTTATTTTATACACTGTTTGTGGCTGCAGCACATTTACACAAAATACCAAATGATAAATAATATATCCTTAGTTAATCAGCAAAACTCCTCTGCACAGCAAGAACAGAATATATAGTATTTATTCTATTACACCAATACAGAAAGGTGGCAATTAACACCTTGGGTGCAGATTAGTGTGCAGTATCTCCAATGGTGCCTATGCAAAATGACTTTGGTCTAACGCTTGACTAGCCACAGTTAAACTCATGTGCACTGCAGACAGCTTCAGACTACAGGAATCAGTAAAATCAGCACAAAAACCACTGCACAGAAGCAGCCACAGTTTACCAGATAAGCTGCTTTTTTTGGCCTGACAAAGGCTCTTTGTTAACTTTTCTTCTTCTTAGCTCCCAAAAATGCTTGAAGACTCCTGGATGATGCCATCACTGAGCCTGTCTTCACACAGGTCATACAAGTTGAGCCATGAAACAGCAATCAGCAAAAAGATGGGGCATTAAGGAAATTTTCATTACAGACGACACATTCAGATCCTGATTCATATTCGTCACCTGTATCAGGCAGATGTGCTGCAATCTAGATAAACCCCCTTTGGTGAATGCTCAATTTAATCATCAAGCTGCTCATTGGTGAGAAAGTCCTCTTCAAGAGACCTTACACTGGCTTTAATTTCAAATGGAAAAAAATTAACAAAGGAACTGAGGTGTGCAGAGTAAACCTTGAGGAGAAGGTCTGTTTGAACACACAGATTAAAAGTCAGGGAGCTCCTTTGTGGTGATAACCATTGAAAAACAATGGAGAACAGAAACCTGTGTAAATAATGGAAAACAGTTGAGTTCAGCACTCCACCATCAACAATAAGATATTATATTTGTCTTTCTTTTCTTACTCACTGGAGATGAGCACAAACCAACAGTGGTGCAGGTTATCAGTGAAAAACATGAATAAGAGATTCCAAATGCAAGTAAGAAAGGCACTGATGACACAGCAAAATTCATCCTCTACTTGATTTTCAAATGGATTTATGATTCAACTAATTTCCAGTGTTTATAAGAAATCCCATAGAAAACAGATGACAGGAGAAAGGAAAAACATTCAAAAAACCAAATGGTTACATGTCCTCTTTTTCTTCAGTTCATCGTTAAATTCAGATACCTTTGGGACTCAAAACTTTTGGGCACAGACTTGTCAGACAGCATGGGCTGCCTACTTATGAGACCTTGTCACATGGAATATGAAAGGTTTTCCTGCAGGTGTTTCAGCCAAATATTGCAGTGCATTCTGGCCATCAGATGAAGTTCATATTGTTCTTTGGTCATTAAAATGAGCAAGCTTCCCAATCTATCCACTCAGTAATTTAAAGCCACTTCATTACAGTAGTGCCTTTTAAAAAGTAATAATATTATGAGTGCTTCTAGTTAAACTATTAGGTTTGTCCCTTCTTCCAATTAAATTTACTCACTTATAAAGAAGACATGAGCACATCTGAAACTGAAATTATCCTTATCCTATGAACATTTTTACAGTTCCTTTTCTGAGAATGTATTTTAACACTTCAACAAGAAAAATCTGCTCATGTGAAGATAAAATTCAACACCAGAGCAGAATGAACATGTGCAAGGTCACTGTTCCTCTGTGATTCAGTCAGAGCACTGCAAATTATTTGTCTAATGTGCAAAATGCTGAGTTGCTAATGGCAAGATTCTTAACACTTTTAAGCACAGCAAAAGTAGATCTCCACTTCCCTTACTCTGTGAGCCCCAAACTGCAGGCAGATCATTGTCAGGTACCCTTAAAAATGTCACTTACTTAAACATCAGTCCTCACGACACATCCAATATTTTGACCATTTTCTGAATGCACAAATTTTAAGTTTAAAAACAACCAAGAATAAAACAGATTTGTAATTAAGAATGTTACTTTACCCCATTTCCTTCCTAATCCAGGTGAGCTTTGTGCCACACACATTGCTCTCAACACTTGGACATAAATGCTCAAAATAGCATCAATTATGTATATGTATATATATTTATTTCACATGTCAAGCACACTTACACTCACAGAATAATTAGCTAAAAAGATAATCACATGAGATCTCAAAAAATTAATGGTTGCTATCTGAAGACCTGACAGCATAAATAGAGAGAACTGCTCTTAGGAATGTAAGTATATTTTTTTTTAATGATGACTTAGAGGAACTCCAGACATGCTCTAGAGGAAAGAGCTTTTCTTCCAGGATTTTTCAAAGCAGGATTAGCTTCATTTTACAACAAAGGGTGCTGATGTGAAGGACACTAAATGACCCAGAAAATTTCTCATCACTAGTCAAAGTAGTAACTAATAACAAATACAGTTATAGACCCCACTTCTTCTGTACTTTGAGCTCCCATTCAAAATAACAATTTATCCCTTGTGAACATCCAGGGAAGGAGGGGGGAAATTTAAAAATAGAGCATTAAAAATGTAGGCAAGAACAAATAGCACAATTCAGATTTTTCAAAAGGCAAAAAGTTTCTACCTTGACTGAAGACAGAATTTCATTCGATGTGTCGTAAATCAAACACACAGAAGTTTGCCTACATCCATGCATAAAATTAACTCTATCTATAACTGATGGATTTGCATCAATAAATGGAGTTCAAATAGTCAAACAAAATCAAGTGGGCCCCAGCCTTTGGCCCTGCACTTTGTACAAAACAGAAGCCCTGTATTTCAGGCTACAGAAATGATGATTAGATGGATGTCAGTATCCAAAGGCCTGAGGTAAAATGAACAAATTAATTTTGATATATATCTATTTGGTTTTTTTTCCTTTCTGGACATGTTAGAATTAGAATATTGGGGAGATGGAAGTGACTCATCTACAGAAAATTTACTTTGGTGTAGCCTGAAAGTCAACAACCAAGTCAGGTGTTGACACAAGCAAGGAAGATCTTCTGACTCCAGCACGGTTTGGGCTACAGTCATTATGTGTCTGTTTAATTATTGTCCAATATTATACAAATTTCTATTTTTATAAGCAGAAACTCACAACTCCATTACTCTGGCATTTATAGGACTCAGTAATTCCACCTAGGAAAGAAGAAAGCAAACTGACAATCAGTTTATTCCAAGCTGTTCCAATTATTAATCCACTTGATTTCGAGCATGAATAGTTGGAATATGATATATGAAAAGTGCTGGAATGGAAACAGATCTTGACAGGCTCCCACTTATGGGAAATAGGAAACCTATCTACAGTTTTAGGGTATAGTTATGAAACAGCCACTCAAGTCTCCAGTGTTTTTCAGGAATTCCAGGGAAATATTGGAAGGCTCAAACTTTCTTTTCTCCAGGGCTTTTATTAGAAGACATTCATTCAAATTCAAACACTCCAGTAAACAAGCAGGCAGGCAGAGTTAGTTACAAGTCCTCGAGGTACTACAAACCATGGGAGTGTTTAACTCAGCACAGATTCATTCTTTAGTGTAATGTAATGATTAATTACTCTCTTTTTCTTCTTTTCTTTTTTTTTGCAGTGTTATGGATACCTTCAGAGACTACATGCCCCACAAAGTTCTTTATACTACAATAGTTATCAGCCTCTTTTCATTAAGATTTCTCTTTCTCCTTGTTCCTTTATACCATCTATTGCTACACACATGTATGACCAACATTAATTTAAGCAGTTATGTAATAAACAGATATGGTGAAACATATTTTAACAGAAACTGGAGTTCAATATTAGGCATGTTTTGAGACAAAGGCATCCACATTTTAAAGAAATTGGGGTACAAATGAGTATGCACAGAAACAAACCACTGAAACAGGCATTGAGAAAACTACTTTGTAACCAGTAGGATGTTTGCTAATAAATAAATATGTTTACTGCCCTCCTGATTGTAAATTATCTCTGTTGATGTTTTTCTCAGTGTATTTTTTATGCTATGATTGTGCAGTTTTGGGCGTGAGGGGTTTTGGTCTCAGCTGGGGCCTCTCAGCACCATCAGCACAACAACCTCAACAGTGGTGGCACAAGTGCTCTCAGGGTCAGTAAAAGATAAATTTATATATATATATTCATTTTTGTTCTTTTTCCAGAACCTTGGTGACCTCCTCACCTTGATTTCCTGAAAAGATACCATTTTAAATGAGCTCATTTATCAACAGAAAAACAAATATTATTTATCCTTAAAAAGCTTCCTATCCAAGATCCTCCAAGTAGAAGAAAATGACTCTTACAATACATTAATGAAGCACTCTAGGAAAGAATCACTGAGCTGCTTGGCAGGTGGATGAACCTGAAGAGAATGATTTTCCAAATATTATCAGTAGGACAGATGGAATCATGAAACTCTTTCTGGTTTTGAAACAGGATACAGGAAGTAGTGGTTTTCTCATATATGTAAGTGAGATTTTTGATATGGTTTTTATTTACAGCTTTTATGAAAGATAGTTTAAAATTAACATACTCTATTATTTCAATGAGTTTTTCACTAAAAATTAGATTGACATAATGAATTTATAAGGTAAAAGTGAATTAAATTTCTACTGGTTTTGCCCAGGATACTTTAAACCATCAAGCCAGAGAAAGCAGAAAGTGTTTTTAAATAACATAAAAAAGTAAAAACATTCTTCAAAATCTTAAGTTTTGAGTATGAACATCATAACCAGGCTCTTATTTGCTCAAAATCCTGATAACAAATGTTATCATCAACGTTTAAGTCAAAAGGTATTTGTCAATAAGGAGGAAATTTTGTAATTTTGGTGATGGCAGATTTAGTACCTTCACTCCAGGTATCTTACAACAGTACACTGAATAACATCATTTATTAAAAAAAAAATTTAAACAATTTTCTATAGGAAAAGAAAAAACATCCTGTTTTCCTTAAAAGTCCTTTGACTACTAATTTTAAGCATATGTTAAAATGAATTTTTATCTCATGTTTGAAGCTTCTCTGTCGATAATAATCACACTTTTTCCAGTTCTTTCGCACTATTTAACTTTGTTTCTCTTTTTTTAATGACTTTGCAACAGATATTTTCTTTGATTCTTTATTTAATTAATTCAAAGAAAGAAACATCAGGTAGAACATTTGTGATGTATTTTTCACTTTCTATTATCTGTATTGATTTATCTATTTACTGTGATTTATTTATTTTGGCAACAAAGGACTTATTGATAAATTTGCTATGTAACATTGAAGAGCAAGTCAAGAAATTAATTTTTATTGTATTAACTTAATAAGTTTGAGATCATTTTGTTCTTATATAAACTTCTGAAAACCATTACAAGATAAAATTAATTTGGTATAAATTTAGAAATCATAGATCTAAGTAGGCTTCATTGGGAACAATTTTTAGAGTTTATTCTGAGTTGTCAGGGCTCAAACAAACATCTTGGTATCTTTCATAAGGGAAACAACTTTGGTTCCCATTTCTAGATGTGCTGCTCTGTCTTGACTGTCTCATGCTTTCCTTGGGTGGGTTAGAAAAAGATTTCCTGCCAAGAAATTTCCTAAAATCCTACAGAAAGGCTAATGCGCACATAAGTTAACAGGATGTATTGGCATATGGCAGCAGCTAATAGAAGGATGAGGAAAAAAATGCAAATAAGAAACATATAATAATGTTGGGTATGTATATTGAGTAATTCTCGTGAAACACTGAGAGCACTACAGAAAACAGACTTAAAATAAATAGTCTTTCTCTCCTTCTGCCCTAAAGTGAGACTTCATTTTAGTGATTTCATATCCTTACCAAAATGCTTTCAATCTAAAACAGCTTTCCGGCAATAAATGAATAATTTTGCAAAATAGAAATTGCATTAGGCTCTGAATTTGAGAGGAACTTGAAAAAAAGACATGCTGGACTTTGAAAAAGTCCTTCCAGTCACTCTGCAAGGCAGCAAGACAAGCACTTTTTCCTACTTAAAGTAGAAATAAAAACTCATTTTAGGAGTCATTCGAGTACAATTACTGCAAGGAGACATTTTACCTTCAAGTTTCTCCTCCCATGGCCACCACACATGCAGACTGCTGCCAGCTGTCTGCCATCCTTCTTCCTGAAAGCTCCTTGTGAGGCATCCCTGGAAGTCAAACTCTCCCACTGTTCCGAGCCATCTTTATCCCCTTTCTCTTGGTTATAACGCACTGGTGGATTACAGGAGCTGCCAAGGGACTAAAGGAACCTTCTGGAATGAAGGAGAACTCCCATGGGCTTGTTTATAGGTGAACATTGGGTGGGAATAACTCAAGATGGGAATTTAAACCGTGGAATCAAAACCAGCAGAGTACAAGCAAGATATTTGCTTATTTCATTGGGAGCTGCCTATAAAAAATAAAGATTTACCTGCAGAAAATTAGTAGGTGTCATACAGAAATCACTCAGTGCCAGACGTCAGGAGTGATTGTGTGCTGGAGGGTGGTGGCAGGAGTAGGACCCTGCTTATTCAGATGGATTTGGACAAGCTGGAGAACCAGGCTGCTCGGGAAGCTCATGGAGCTCAGCAGAGGTGAGGGCACAGCCTTGGATCTGGGATGGATCAGCCTCGTGCAGCACAGGCTGGGCAGTGACCTGGTGAGCAACAGGGTGTTCATTCTCTCTGCATTGCCCTGCAGTTCCACACTACATCTGGTTTTTCTCTGCTGGATACTTTTCCTGGTGGCTTCCTTACCCCTAAACCTGGTTAAATCCTGCTCCCCAGGTTGCTGTCCCTTCACAACCACTCACTGACAAAACACTGGAGTCATTTCCAGCCCTGGGGCCCTTGGTGCTCATCCTGTGCTTGGCTGTGACCAGCCCAGAGCACACCAAGGTGGAGGTGACACCATGTCCTCAGATAACCACACTACAGGAATAAACCCACCAACCTTCAATTTCAGTAATTTCACTGACTTCAAATGAAGCTTTTTTTGGAGCATCTCTGAAGTCAGCCTTAAGCTATCAAGGTACATTCGTCTACTACAGAAAGTTTTCCAGCCCAGGAAATTAACTTACTCTGGCATCATATTTGAGGTGATGTTATAATCATTCTCTTCCTTGCATAATGTGTGGCTGATTACAAAATCCTGATTACAAGGGTAAGCAAGAACTGAGGGCACTGCCTATCCTCATGTGCCACAGCCTAAAAAGATCTCTAAACGTGAGAATCTATCAGGAATAATGATGGCAAGGAATGGATGAGTCTGGCTACATTAGATGTAACAAGGACAAAATTTACCTAAATCTGTCTTAAAGTTATGTACAAGAACAAAACACCGCTTGTGTAAGAAATAGAAAAGGAATATACGTTTATTGGAAAAAAACAGAATTTCAAAATCTAATTTCTACCATGAAAAAGAGGTGAGGGCTGGGGTTTTTCATTTGTTTTCTTCACTTTTAACCAAAGCTGAGGGTTCAAAACATATAAACTGTTCCAATAGAAAACTTGAATCATAGCAGAGTATTTTGTTGCAGGTGATGCCATCTGTAAAATTCTCTCTCATCTACTTTGGAACTTAAAATTCTGTTGAGACTTGTGTAGTGACCTAGGATCTCAGTTTGATACAGTGCACTCCACAGGCATTAAAGACTGGGCTGGTTTTCCATGTGCTAGGATAAATTTCATACAGGTTTCAATTTGCTATAAGGTCTTCTTGAAGTATTACAAAGATTTTTAAGTCCTTCTTTAACACAATGCAGCTGACACGACCAGTGTTATGATTAGAAAAACACAGGTACATTGGATATAGAGAACTTACTGTCTCAGTTTCAGGTTCAACAAAATTTCATGGCTTATAAATTTTAACTGATTGTTCTCTTGCATGTGAAGGGAGATCCAGCTAGCTCTGATCTGCTGCTGCTCATGCCAGGGCTGTTTGTCATGACAAAACTCATATTTAATACAGGAAATTATTTACTTTCTACAAACTACAAGCAAGAACTTTACATCAACGAGAAATTAATCCCACTTCTCACACCATAAACCATAAAATAGAGGACTTTGTTAAAAAAAAAAAAAAATCTTTTTCAGAAAGTTTTTAAAAGCACACAACATTCTTTTCTTTCTGTGTGGCCTGGCCATGAAACAAAGCTCTCTGTGTACTTAGCAAAAGAATAGTAAGGAAAAAAAACACTCCATGGAAACAAGTAGTATTTCTTTTATAAAATAGGAGAGGCTTTTTTTTTTTTTTAAACAGAATGCAGAGCGAAGTGTGCTGTAGAGCTTTTGTCAGTGCTTGTTTCAAATCACCTGAATAGCTCATCACAGCGCTGGCAGTCCGAGGCAGCAGCACTATTCCAACAGTTTGCTCCCCCCCTTTGTGCCAGGCAGCACTGCCTTGCATTTTGTACAGTCCACTCTTCGACAAGTGCAGTTAGTAGATAATAACTACAGCTGGCTAAAGGTAACAATGCCTTTTCCCCATCGTGTGTCTATGAAGATAACAATCACACTGGGCCAAATTAGGAACTCTGCCATAAATAGCCCACAAGTCTCACTATTCCAACTCTTCCGTGTGCTGGGTTTCTTTAATAAATTCAGAAGTTTCCCACCATTTGTGTCAGATGCAATATTTCAAAGGAGCTCTGCGCTACAGAGCAGAGCTCCAAAAGGGAAATATACTTCCCTGTGCAGAGAGGAAACCAAGCCTGCCTAGTGCAGCCCCAGCTGTACTTTGATGTGGCTTTGTGCACTCCTCTCTTTCATTTACCCGAAGTTAACCAACTGATAAACAGAAAAAAAAATGTATCCAGGAAACCAAAGATTATTCACCGGGGAGAACAAATTACAAAACTGTTCTTCATGGCCGGTAATCACTTAAATCACAAACCATTAGCAGCAATCACATTGATCACAGAAAACAACTCTCAGCCCCAAGAAGCAGCCACTGTAATTCCTCAGAATGCAGACTATTAGCAAGTGTATCATTTAGTACTGCTAATATATAATGATTTCAGATGGCTACTTAAAAATATTATTGATAGCCACTTTTCTGTGAAGCTTTGACTACAGAACAAAGCAGGATTTTGACTGAACCCACTGCAGTGAAGCTCCATAGACAATAAAGGCGTGGTAAGAATTTGGTGTACGTATGTACTGCAAGGACTTTGAAAAGAAAAATAGTGATGGATAAAAACAATCAAGTGCAATTTATGAATTAAATATTCCACCTGAACATCACAAAGCACTGGTGATCAAATGGCTGTTTAATAAACTGCCAAGATGCGTGAACATACACACATGAAATTGCATATTCACTTCAGAATCTCAAAAAGCCAGAGGATACAGCCACTGCCATTCATTCCCATGGTATAAAGATGTTTTTTTAGGATTCTGATGAGCATCCAATGAGATCCTCCCCAGACAATCTTGAGAACTTCCATTTCTTTGCATTACTGACTTTTTTCTGTGTTGTTTAAATTGCTGGAATAATAGATGTATGAGGTATCCACAAAGATTGCTAGAATTTTTAACATAACATCAAAGTTTCTGTCTCTTCTGTACCTCACCCCTGTTCCTGAGGCCGAGAGCATCCATCTCTGCAGTGGGTACTGCACAAGTGCTTGAACTTAACAGCAACACACTTGATCAAAAAGGAAAGCAAGAAAATGGGCCTCAGGATAAGCCAGCATAAATAACTACAACTAGAAATGAAAAATGGGAGAAAAAAAGAAAAGGTCAGAAGAGAAAAATAACAATAACTGATAAGAAATAGTATCTGAAACTAGCAGGAATTACTATACTAAACATAGCATCTTGTTTTCTATCTCTTTGAATACCTTTAAATACTTTAAAGTTGCCTTTCTTGCAACTCACCAGATACAACAGATATAAATGAGCTGACATCATTTAGTATCACAGTGTTTGAATGCTGCATTCACGCATGGATATAAAAGAAAATAAAGATATAACACATCAAGTTTGCAAACCATAAAATAATCTTTGAGAGTAAAAACATGGAAACAAGTGGCTAAGATGCAGAAATTCTGTCAGTGCCTAAGTAATAATCATAGGAATCAAAGCTTAATTTAGTGCCTCTGACGTTTCTGTTATCTGATTCTGGTCCTAGACTGCTCCACAGAAAACCAGAATTTAATATTAAAGATAAAACCAATAGCCTCCTGTAACTACATTAAGTCATATTAAATTGGTATTTCTGTCCTTCCTAGTGTGCAGCCATTTGTTACAGTGAGCAGTCATAGCATCCATGGCTGAACACATGGCATTGGTCCTCTGGCCTTCTGCAGAGCTGGCAGAGCAAGCTGGTGACAGAAACAGACACCCAGAGGCTCTGAAATCTGCCCAGAACATCTGACCTGGACTGCAGGAGATGCCCAAAGCTGCCCCAGCTCAGAGAGCAAGGGAGGCAGGAGGAGAAGGCCTTTGGGAGACGAGCCCAGCCAGGTGCAGCTCATTCCCCAAGCACCACAATCCCTGAAAAGTTCTGCCCGTGTACTTTGTATCTTTTCAGGGATTAACTGCCCAGGAGTTTCTTCAATCCCTTTCTGAAGCAGCTGAAGACATGGTTGTACAAAACCTCCTACACCAACAGATTTCCAAAGCTCTCCAGTACTTCACAGAAGGTGCCCAGAGAAGCTGTGGCTGCCCCACACCTGGAAGTGTCCAAGGCTGGAGGGAGCTCTGAGCACCCCAGTCTGGGCGAGGTGTTCCTGCCCATGGAACAAGATGAGCTTTAAGGTCCCTTCCAACCCAAACCATTCTGTGATTTAAATTGTTGCTTTGCCAGTTTTAATTAGTGCTTCTAGCTCTATTACTTTGATTTGTTGAGTGAACCTCCACTATTTACTTTACTCTCTGTCTTTACGATTCCATAATCCTCAGTTTTCCCCACAGCAACCCTCTGCTCTCCAAAGTGCAGAATTTCAGCCTTTACCTACAACGAGACTTCCTCCATCCTCTGAATTATTTTATCCCTGATCTTCCACAACCTAACTTTACTGTGTCCTTCTTAGAACACTCGAGATACCAGAATAAGGTTTTAAATAGCCTTTATCTCCTTCTCAATACTTTTCCTGATAATGCCAAAGACTTTTTGAGAACAGGTATTCACTGAGCCAGCGATTTCACAAACTGTTAGCAGCGACTCTAAGTTCTGCTTTCTGAAATCTGCCGGAGTCTTATCAGGTTTAGATAAGATTTTTTTTTCCTCCAGATTCATTACATTAAATTTATCTACACTGAAACTCATATGGCACTTTTTGCTCATTCCTTACACTCTGTGTAGTCCTTTTGGCACAGCTTTAGACTACCCAAAAGAGCTTGTTCATCTGCAGCCTTGGAGCCTTCCCTGCATACAAAATCACTGGAATTTAATTTTCTCCTTTGCAATTCAGTCTGTTTCTCTGCTAATTTTTATGAAAGGCGCCCACTGAAGTCTTCAGCATTTTCCACAATTATGGCTATTGATTAGATTATGTTTGGATTGGAAATTACTTTTGAGCTCTCTGCCTGTTACTTAGGCTACTAAAACCAGCTATAATTTGGCCTTAGCTAACATCAAATGCTGAAAAAACCACAGTATTTTAGACATCATCTCCCAGCTTTTAGTTTGTACCTCGAAGAGGAATGAAGTGATGATGTGTGGGGCTTTTCCCAAAGGCTGAATTCTGGTAAAAGTGAGGCCTCAAGAATAGCAGAGGTTGGGTCAAGGCAGAGTCAAATTATTTAGCTGAATATCGAAAGTCCATTGCACCTATCCCAGCATCTCCAAAGAGGAAATCAGTCAAGATCAGTCAACCCAAAAATTTGGAAGTACAATTTTTCTTGCTCTTTTCTGGTTATTAAAAAAATCTACAATGGATAAAATTAATATTGGAGTAGGTAAAAAAAAAAAAAAATACAAACATCATTTTTGAGAGAAACTTCAGATTTTTGAATTGGGTAAGTAAACTGTAATCATTTCACTCTATTTTTTTTTGTCCTCTCCATGCTTTGATTTTTCAAGAGATTTGGATTTTAGTTTTTGTTTATTTGTTTCCTGGGAGTTTTCTGAGGAGGAGGAAGAAAGTTTATTAATCACATACAAATCATTGCAACACTTAACACTTCAACATTTTTTTAAATGTCTTCATTCCGAGAAGGAAAAACAGAATTACAGGGAAGATTTTAGCTCCTCAGACATTCTCAACAGCGGCTGGTGTTGAAACCCAGACCAAAATCAACTTCTCACACCTAATTCAGTCCCCTGGATGCATAAAATTGCCTTTATTTTTACATTCTCCATGGATTTGGGAATACAGACGTGTTTTTTCCCCTAGACAACAAATAAACAAGTGCCCAGTGAATGACAGAACAGACACCCAGACAACAATAACTGAGTGTTCTGGCAGGAGCAACAGCAACCAATTAAATAAATTTCCCGGTGATCAAAGTTCAGTAATAATGCTAAGTGACTCTTAGCTCATTTCTATTAAATCTTGGTGAATGAGTGTGGAACAGCATGAGTCTCTTAAAAGAACACCTGCACACCTCTGTCCTGAGAACAAAGCTCTCCCTGATCACGGGGAGGCAGTGAGGGCATCGTGCTCTGGGAGAACCCTGGAGGAGACACAAACCTCGTTGCCATTACAGCACATCACATCTTCTCAGAAGGTTATTTTTCATCTTCTGGATGCTGTAAAACTCTCCTGTGTGGAGCCAAATGCCCTGAAGCCCTCGGAGCTTGGCAGTGATTCATTCCTGTGGTACAGCTTTGCTGTCTGCGCGTGCAGAACCAAGCAGTGATCACTCCTGCAGACAGGCTCTCCTTGTTACTGTTTTTTTGCAAGGCATGAGCCTGCTGCTAAAAAAAGGTGCAGCTCCCAAGCTACCAGTTCAAGAGATTGCTCTGCATTTGATGTTAGCACTCTGCTAAGTTTTTTGATTGAAGGTAATCACCCTTGAATTCAGTAACGCAGCTGGGTTACTACTAATGAAAAATAAACACAAGCATACATTAAGATATAGGTAAGAGTGTTCCATCAATATAATGCAAGTCCAATTCTATAGACATTTCTGTGTCTTACAACCTTTTCTCTTTTTTTTTCAGTTAATAGTGGACAGGTTCTTCCAGAAAACAAGCAGCAAATGCTACATTCTTTCGCAGCTCATTAACTTCATATAATTTTACATTTCTACTCTAGAAATAGTGGTTTATGCATGAGGCCTAAACAACAACAACCAGCAAACAACCACCACTGCCAGGATGGCATCCAGCAGTGGGACCAAAAAGCAGAGCAAGAGTCCCACAAAGAAATGTTTCCCCCAGTCATGAGAAACCTTCCTAAAGTCTTTGGGATTTCCTATGTAACCAAGTACTGGTTATGAAATAACCAAATAACCAAGTACTGAAATGCTGCTGCTGTCTTCTGGGATTCCCACAAAGCACCACTAAGACCAAACAGATGAATTGACCATTACTCAAATTCTGCTAAAACCACTGGCCAAAAAACAAAAAAATCAAAACTTGAAGCAACAGCTTAAAAAAATAGTCAAATGTAATGTATATTTATTGACATCTATCTGTAAATTATGCCAGAATCAAATGTAGAAGCTCCAATACTATATAAAAATCTCACACATAAATGAAGGAAAAAGATAATTCTAGTGTATCAAAACTGGTCTTTACACTGGACCCATGAGGACAGGGGCAAAATATAAACAAATAAACACTTTTCAGAACAACTTTTATTTTTTTTTCTTCTAGAATTGCAAATTCCTTCTTAAAAGTTATACAGAGAAGACTATTTCTGAATTTAACTTAAAAAAGGCAATATCTTCTTCTCCCTTCCCTGGAAATTTTAATAAAACAGTTTTCACAGAACTGCATGTTCTGGCAAAATAATTTCATCTGCTTCCCCCAGACCCAGAAACAGTCACATATTAGATAAGTAAATAGATTTAAAAATACAAAAATCAACAAGAGGAAGTTAACACTTCCACGAAATATGGTCAGTAACCACATAAGAAGAACTAGTCACAGGGGGAAAATTCATTTTAGAAAGCTGAAATTGAATTTCTTTTCCCAGAATCTAATGCACTAAATCACTGAATTGTACTTTGGCTCAGGGCTAAATTGCAGTGCAGGTAGACAATGCAACACTAATTCTAACTTGAAGTGTGCTGTTTTGAAAATTCTACAGAGAGACTGGTAATTTTTGAGCAGAACTTCTAGAAATGAAGAAAATTTCTTTGAATCTCACCTTTCTGCAAATGAAGCTCTGAGCCTCTCTGCTGATGGAATAAAACAAGGTCCTGTTGCAGAATGCAATATTCACTGGAATATTTCTAACTACAGCTGAAACAGCTGGTGGAGAATTATGGTTGGGATCACTGCAATCAGCTCACCAGTCAGCCTTGTATTTATGGCCATCCCTCAACCATTGCTCATGGCAGGACACCTCAGCCAGCTGTGTAAAGATGTCGTTGCTGGGAACAGCCAGGGGAGCTGAACATCCCTCAGCTCCTCCAACACTGCTGGGGACAGGGAAGGGAGGAACCCACCTGTGCCCCAGCCAGCTCCCATTACTGATACTGCCCAGCCTGCAAGCCCTAGACATGTGCCTTGTCAGACATTTTTAAAACCTCTTGATGCCTCAGGTTTGAACTTTTCTCTGTTCCCAGCCCTGCAGTGCCCAGTGTAACTCTGCAGCTCCCTGGAGCTCGTTCAGTGCTGTTCTCTCATGCTCACACTGACATAACAAAGCCTCTCCAGCTCCCTCTCCAAGGACACCCAGACCCTCCTGGGCCCAACAACTGCAAACCTTCATCTTGGGGAGAGGGGGGCAAGCTTGGGCAAATTCCGTCCTTGCCTGGCTTCTGCTTGGGCAATTGATGCTGATATCAAAGTGGGAAGAACTCGGGAGCTGTCATTGTCCATGTTGGGATGCACTGAGGCAGGAGCCTCTGGAGCCCAGAGTGTGACCTCTGAAGGCCTTTCCAATCAATCCCTCCTTGATTCCTTTATTTCTGTCTGCTCTCTGTTTCTAGGCAGCCATTTGAGGCATCACTCTGCTTTCAATTTTATGCTCTGTTTAATGGTGAAGCCCTTTCTTCCATGGATATCATAAGTGCTCCGTGGAAGGGAGCTCTGACCTTGGGAGCTCCTTGTAAAGGACATGGCACAATGATTTCTGTGGTCCTGCACACTGCTACAGGCAGAATTTCAAATCAGGAATCAGGGCAAAAAGCAGTTATCAGTCCTGGCCTAATTTCTAATTTTTATATTAGAAAATTAACTTAAGCTCTTTTTGGCCACCACCACAAGTTGGCTGTTACAGAATCACAAAATCGGTGCTGGAAGTTGGAAAGGACTTTTAAGACCATCAAGTCCAGCTGTTAACCAGCACCACCAAATCCAGCAGCAAACCACATCCCCAAGTGCCACATCCACACAGCTCTGAAGCACCTCCAGGGATGGTGACTGCCCTGGGCCACCTGTGCCAGGCACTGGCTACCCATTCCACAAAGAAATTTTTCCTCAGATCCAATCTGAGCTCCCCTTGGTGGAACTTGAGGCCATTTGCCCTTGACTTATCACTTGTTACCCGAGAGAAGAGTCTGACCCCCACCCTCCCACAACCTCCTGCCAGCTGCAGAGCTGTTTACTATTGTCTCTCCAAAAGAATTATACAGATCATAGTCCAAAAACGACAAGATTTAAGTGAAGTGCAGTTCAAATCCATAGATTTGGGTTCCCACTGACTGCAGTGTGAATTGGATAAGAGAGAATTTTCAGATTGTTGTTATGCGTGCTGTCATCTCATTGTCAAAGATGAAATTCCAGGCAAAGTATATGAAGAATACTCTTGCAGAAGCAGAAAAAAATTCCCCTGCTGCTTGAGAGAAAAGACCCTCCAGGCACTGACAAAGTAGGGCTTAGTGTCAAGCTTTTGTTTTGGAAGGATTTCAAGGATTTAGGTGGATTTTTTCACTGGGCAAAACTTCAGGCTTAATCAACACCAAAAAGAACAGATAAGTGAAACAGGACTCACAGTACTAAGCCTCCAAAATGTGGTTAAAAGCTATTTGCCTTTCCCTTGTTGATTTTTCTATAATTTTTAATTAGACTTTAAACTAGACATGGGCCTTTTTGATCTTTCCCACTTTTGTTTTCTTTGTATAACTTTACATTCATGACAGAAGTACATAAAGCAAATGAAAGAAGTTATCAGTGATGAAAACAAAGGAAGAAAATGTTATTTATAAAGCTATAAAATTCCATAAAAAACCCTTCAGACCTTATTGTGGAAAGTGATATTTTATTTTTAGGAAATGTTAGCTGTATCAAACATTGATTGCTTCATGGATAGGATTTTATGGTCAGCTTTATTGGAAGTGTAAATGAGTTGCAGTGATGGGCTGGTTGACTTAGGAGGAAAAAAAAATATCTTTCACTAAAATCTATGAAAAGAAAGTTAATCATAAAAAAAGAGTAAATATTCAAGTGGTAATCTCTAAAAATGAAAGTACATAAAAATGTTCTGTTTGTATTAAAATGAAAATTCTATGTTCAACAGCTGGAGCTTGTCAGAAAGGCAGGGGAACTCCCCTTAGGCAGAGAGGGAGCCCAGTGTGGAGCTGGGCAGCCCACGAGGTGCAGGCAGAAGCATCAGCAGCTCCAGAGCCAAGGCAGCACAGCCACTGCCACCACCTCTGCTGCTCCAGGCTTGGATTTTAACCCTCCAAAAGGAGCTGGGCAGCACCTTGCTTTGTACTGGCCAGGGGTTTACACTCCAAAAAAGGTAAAAAGCAGAAGGAAAAATGTACAAAAATCAACATTTTATGCTCACACATGTTTATCACATTGGCATTTCTTCTGAGGAATGGTTTAATTCACCTTAAGAGTGTTGAGTATTGTCTAGAGGGTTTTTTTCCAGTAACATTAGAGCTGGGAGAATGAGGTTTATGGGCCCTACACCAGGAATGTCATGAGCAGAGCTGGGATCAAAGCTGGTCTAATGACACCCTACCATTGTGCTGAAGTCAAAGAGCACCAACAGCATCACAGACTAAATAGCCATAAGATAATTAATTAGGCCTTGATAGCCACCCAGACCTAATTTGAGGCTATTAGAAGATGGAAAATGCATGATTAATGCCCATCTTTGTTACCACGAGTTTTGCATCCCTATTAAATCTCATTATTAAAATCAGACAAGGGACAGGAAAAGGACGACTGCAGAAAACCCAATCAGAGGAAGAAAAAAAAAAAATCACATTTCCATTGTAAAGCACATACTCTCTCCAGCTGTCTTCCCTTCTGTGGTGCTAAAGTGTGACAGCACACGACTCCCCATGTTTGGAGAAAAAGCAAAGTGAAGGGCTCGCTTCAAAAGATCTCAATTGTACTTGGAGAAAAATATGCAAGGAGGAGGTTAAGGAGAAGACTTCATATTATTGTTCAGACACTGATTTAATCCCTTCAGAATAAGTACATCAAATAATCTCTTGATTATGAAGACATAAATAGGAGGGTAATTTCTCTCAAGATAAAAGTTAGTTTTAATGAATGTTCTTCCTCCTCAAGAGGAAAACACAATTTTACCTGAAATAAAGAATTCAACTATTAACAACAAAAGAGGATAAAATAAAGAACTAAACCAATCTAAATATTCCTAGAAATGCAGCACAAAAAGTAGGAAAAGCATTGCAAAGCAGAGGCTATGAAAAGACTCTTCTAACCTTGACTTGAAAGTTAATGACATTGCAATCCTGGAGTTATTCTTAAAACGTAAAAACAGACACAGCCCCTGCATGGATCACTTGTGTCACTCTTGCTTCCCATGCTGGGACCAAATGCTAGACAGAATTAGTTTCACAACACAGTAATTCATAAGCCAGACAGTCCAACTGTGATCTATCTCTCGTGCAGCAATTATTTAAAAAGTCAGAGCAACTCTGCTGTGACGTAACATAAGAAACTGATGTCCCCCAAATCCATCCCAAAATTCCATGTGAAGGATAAACATACATTGGTATTGCTGTTAGAGAGTTATTGGTTTAATTTGCAGGGCGTGGAGTTTGTGCTGACTCTTATAAGCCACTCGTAATGGCCAAGCAATGGAAATAAAACTGCACAGCTTCAGTGGAGTCTAGAAATGCACATTTCTCCTCCCCTCCCCGAGCACTGTTTAATATGCAACTGCACTATAATGTTTCTTGTTAGGCAGACAGCTTAAAATTAGAATTGTGGGAGAAGTGATTGATGACCTGGGCTCCCACAGCCCTTTCAATGAAATATATTCCATTTCCATTTCAACTATGTTTATTATGAATTATTGGTTTGTCATTGGACCTGATGAAAGTAAATTTACATGAGCAACTCAGACCTCTGCATGGGGAAAGGCTTTAATCAGGTAACCTTTTCCTCAGCATTTTCCATACTTGATGGAAACAGACAACCGAGCCAGGATTTTATTCTTTGCATACAGAACTAGTTTATTGATTGAGAAATGCTTCCTTGTTTGGAAGCCACTTACTCAAAGTCTAAAAGTGTTGTGACCTCAACCCCTCCTTCTCAGAATAAAACTGTGTCTCAGGCAAAACTTTACCCTAGCTGGGCTAAAGGATGAAAAAGCATCTGAATATCGGGTGAGAGAAGAAACATTTTTTCAATATGTCTTTTTAAAAAGAAAATTTTCCTGAATAGTCATTCAAGAACCTGGTGGAAAACTCTGGGTGAAAAATGCTTCTACTTCCAGAATTCCAGTTTCCTAAGCAGCTCTAGCCTGAGGTTTGCTGATCAAACCCAACAGAAGAAGAGAGAACACATCCTGGTGAACAACCTCTGCACTGCTGAAGCAAACAGCATTCCCTGGAGCAGGAGCACTCCCATCTTCCACAGCACAGCTGCCACGCTGCCTGTGCTAAGGGAAGTGTGTCACAGCAGAATATGCCTTTTGTCACCACATCTCAGCCACCAAACCAGAATTGTGGCATTTTATCTGCAAAACAGAAGAAGGTTATGGAAACGTTTCCCCTTGTCTTACACAGCACTAGATATTCAGGCAGGAACTTTTCTTTTTAGAAAGGAGTTACAGATATCACTGTCCCTCTTCACAGAGACATTCAGTGACATTCAGTGACAGGGTGGAAACATTCAGAACACAAGAACTCTTCAGCCACCACCCCAAACCCCCTCAGATTCCTGGCACTGGTTGTTAAATCAGCAGTTTGGTGGACCATAGATCTCATTTAAAGTAAAAACCATTCCCTGCCAGAGCGTGATGAAATTATTTCAAGGCCTGTAGCAAATGATAAATTAGATTGCAATTAAAAGCATGCAGGAATCAGTGAAATGCTCCCTATGGAGAAATTAAAGGAGCTTCTAAAGTCTAAGGCCATTGCACACTATTGAAGGTCCATGTCAGCACAAACCCTGACACATCCTCATTCCCTTGATATTTTAATGTAAGCTTCTGGAAACTCCCCACTCACTTTTGACCCACACCAGAAGGGGAAAAAAAACCCAAAAAAATGAATGCTCAGGGCATTTTTGTAAAGGACAGTGTTATGTTCCTCATTTCACTAAACATCAAAGTTTAGTTTCACTAAGCTGCAATGAAAACAAGTTAAAATGGGACATAAATGCTGGTGCTGCCACTAGTCACTGTTTGAAAACAGAAATAACAGAATTCTGATACATTGCACAGTATCTTTCACATATGGGGATTTTATTTTTGCCAATGTATCCACTTATTTAATGTCCACTATAAGTTAAAACTTAAATCCTAATGGTAGAGGACAAAGCAACACAGATAGATTTGTTATTAACTTGAGAAGAGAAAAAAAAAATCTCAGTGCTACAATTAGTACATCTCACTGATAACTGCAAATTATCTCAATCCTGTCTCCATGAGTTCATCCAGTTTTGCTCATGTAGTAACAACCAACAGCTTGGTCAAAATGGTCTAGATTTTGTTTTTTCAGTAAGATGCTCTTCAGTAGTCACTCTCAAATCCCTCACCCTACCTGTGAATCAATTTTAGCTTCAGTCAGGCTTCTGATTCTTCTCTTTTTCGTCAGGTTGTACCAATGTATTCAGTCACTTAAGGTAACTGTGGCCTCCCAAGTCTCTCCCTGCTAAATTTCACACCAATAAAAGTGATCTCAACCAGTCTGAGTGTCCTTTGATTAAAATAAAATTGATAATGTAACATTACTAGGGGGGAAAAGCAATGGTCATCAAGTATGAAACTAACCCAGGAGAGAACTTCATGACTCAAACCAATTTTCTTGTGCTACATCCACATCAACTTAAAAGCTAAAACCAGTGCTTCTGAACCTGAGGAATTCTACGTCTGAATCCAACATCTGGTTGGATTAGGCTTTTACTTATCTAAAAATGGGACAATTTCCCTGGATTTTTGATATCTCCTGACAATCACAGACAGAAACCAATTCTACTTTATTTACCAGTGGTCTTCAAAGTCTGCTAAAATTCTATCTACTAAAATTCAAGACAAGTAGTATCTACAGAAATATTATCTAAAAAAAAGAAATATAATTAATGTAGAAAAACACTAATTATTAATATTTTTTTAATAGGAAAGAGTCTAGACCACATAGCATGCACCTAGCTTACAGGAACAGCAGCAGTGCCTGAGCTCCTAGAAACAGATTTTTCCTAGAGTTAATTTCATGTCATTAGGGTTGCATACTACAGATTCTGCTTGGAGATGATTTGCTTAAGCACACACTAGAGGATAGCCAAGGCAAAGAAATGCTTTGAGAGAGAAGTGGTCCAGTCTGAACAACAGCAAAGTGGACATGAGGTATAGTAAACAGGGAAACACTTCTCCCACAGACAGCATGACTTTAATTTGTAAAAGAATTTCTGCTATGAAAGGAATGTGTCTTTATTCACTGGCAAACAGCTGCTCTCAATTAGTTTATTAAGTGTGTAGTAGAAGTCCTCCTCTCCTCCATCACAGCATAAGCTTAGGCTGATATTCCATGGGAATTCTGCACCATTCCTAAAGTTATTGAACTCTGCTTCCCCTTCCTCACGCTGTTCAATGAAGGCTTCATGGTCCCAAACTTCTCCCAGACAAAGCCACATCCACACTCAGAAAGCCACAAGCAGCAAAGGGATGGGAAAAACTGGAAATAGCAATCAAAGGTAGGCATAATTTCCTAGTTCCTTTAATTATTCATCTGGTTAAAACACATGCATATAGGTATTAGCATAGTTTGTTAAGATCTCTCTCCATACTACAGGCAAAGTATGGAACCTAATATTTTGTCTGGCTCTGCATTATGATGTGCCACTGACATTCTGGATTTCAGCTGCCTTCTCTCGTGGGAGTTCTGACCAGACAGTGCTAGAAATCTGATTTACTCTAGAGGGTGATTTGTAGATATCTAATCTTATTTCTCTAAAAACTGAGTGGTGTGTAATTTTATCTTCTGTGCTGGATGCTAGCAAACATACAACTAACGTGATATTCCATACCTGCATAGAGGGGCTGAAATCTCTGAATACACTGCATTGAAACTACCTGTTCATTAGAGCACAGACTTCAAGCAACTGTGCTTCCAAAGTCTGCCTTCTCATCATTCATCCATCAGAGAAGCACAAAAATTAAACCTAAATCTACAGAATTAAGAATTAATTCACAAACACTAAGTAAAATATAACGTTCAAAAGAAACAGTTGGATAACTGCATACATGCACACATTTTTGCTGTGTTGCTGTTCCACTTCTAATCAAGGGTAGTTAAGGTAGAAGTCAAGCAGGAAGTGGTCCATGAGTTGAGAAAGGAGACACTCTCACCCCTTCTTCTATGAATTTGCATATCTCATAATTTTAATATGGCCTTATGTGGTTTCCAAAATTACAAGACTCTAGAAGATAGCCTTGAGTTCAGTCTCAGGTGTCAGTTTTGACAGGTTTTTCTCTAGATGCATGACTGAGGTGAGCTAGAGAGTGATGTAGAAGCAAAAGGGATTTGATATTTCTAAGAAGAACATCAACAGGAAAAAGGAAGCTCAGTTTGCCAGTTTTGAGGGTTTTTTCCTCTTTAGCCCAGTAGTATAGTTATGAAACAGATTTATTGCTGGCATGTATGATTATTTCAGCAGAACTGGGAGGGAGCTGTGGATCAGCATTCACACCTCATTTCCCATCACATCCCACCAGAAGCCATGACCTCTCCCACCGTGCACTGAGGGATAGCACCAGACAAAGAGAGCAATGCCCAAAACAGAAATATTCCTTTCCTCGTTCTGTCACAGGTAAGAGCATAAATTTTCTTCCCATATGTACAGAAGCAAACAGAAGAGTTTGTTTGCTTTGAATGTACAAAGCAGCACTGCCACATAATTACCATCTGCCACTTCGTCAAGGCAGAGAGATGCAGCTGTTGTTTTTTTCCTTTTTATTTGTGTTTGCAACCTTTTCTCATGGATTTCACGCAACATAATGTAAACTATTACTAAGTGATTTTCCAAGTCACAGTGAGCAACAGTTTTATTTTAAAGGCAGCCCTCAGTCTTTCACAGTAAAACTTCAGTCCCCAAGTAAACCCTGCAACTCAAGTGTGCCCATATAAAAGGCACTGGTAGAGGGACAGGAATATTAAAAAGACCAAGTGTGGAAATTATATTGACAGTGCAAAGATGCAAGAACATAAGGAATCAAAGAATTGATAATTCGTGTTTCTTTCATAGGTAACTGACATCTGTAAATTGAATTATTTCATCTAGATCAGCTTTCAGGGAGAGCTTTCTGCAATCTGAACGACAAGAAACAAAAGGATGGCTTTAGGAAAAGAAGTAGTTTTTGCGTGAAAGTTGTATCAGCAACAGCATTGACCTGTGCTCTTTGATAAACATAACATCCACGAGATGTGGATGTTAAAAGAATAACTCTGATACTTCAAAATACCTTTTTCATCATCCCAGTGTTTGGCAGAGACATGAATTAAAAGGAGGCACCTTGTCTAGCCATACTAGAACCTCATACACGTATATCCATTCCAGTCATGTGAAAGGTGAGAACAACAAAGTCATTTAATTTTAAGTGGCTCTACTCATAACATTTCTTCTGACAAAAATTTTCTTTAGAAAGAATGGAGAATTTCTCCCAAGGGAAAAAATGTAGACATCCACACCAGTACCAGCTTCATTTTCATCTCCAATCTACTCCCTTCAGGTACCCCAATCCATTCATTTCCTCCCTATATAAACATTTATGTAGAACATATCTCTCATAAATGAAATCCCAAAGCAATGATGAGCTTGTTATAAGAACAACTTGATATAGATTATTATTCTGCAAGGATACAGCCAGCAAAATAAAACCATCTTAAAGCCAGCATTTGGCAGGGGCTATCAAATCCAGCTTGTTGCACAGTGTTACCATCGTTTATAAAAAGTGCTCCCTAATTAAGGTAAATGAGGTAGCAAGAACACAGTGACATTGTTAACTTAATGACCCATAGCCAAATTATTTAAAACTTCTTTGAAGTTCAACTTAATTGTAATAGATATAACACTGAAGAATTTTTAAAAGCCTTGGATACCTTGTAGAGCAACCTTAATGATCTTTTTCTCCTCTCCCTTATATTTCTGGGGTTTGTGTGCATGTGTTTAGAATACTGCTGATAATCCTGGTATTTAGTATGGAAGTGAATTCCATTTTATAGCTGGTGCCATCCACGCAGTAAAATGACATCCATGTTCTCCAGGCCCATCATGATGCCATATTTTAAACTAATAAGGTACAAGAACTTGGCAGCTATTATGAGAAAACTGGGTTTTGACCAGATTTCCATCCTGTCAAAGGAGATTTTGTCCATGCAAAGAAGAATACTCTTCCATAATATAAAGGCACTTTTTTTCAAAATGTTCTAAATACAAAGCACGCAAAAAAACACTTTAAATTAATTACCAATGTAACTGTATTTTGCCTTGTTCTGGAAAGCAATCTCAGAAGCACCACAGTGTACTGTGGGCTTCCAACCAAAACAAAAGCCATTAAAAAACTAAGCTTTACTGCAAACAAGAAGTTTAAGTTACTCTGGAGATGGATTGTGAAATCCAACATACTTTATTTTTCTTAGCTGAATTATGAGTGCATTGTTTTCATCTGCAGAGTGAGACCTGATGTCTAATATGAATTTGTTATAAAGCAGAAATAAGAAGAACATTTTTTTCCAAATTATTTGATGATGAGTTCCAGAAGGAGAGTTACTTCCCACACACTGCAGAACACTCAGATCCGTTTAAGACCTTAAGGTACAAATCACAGAAGAGATTTGGAGCATTCAGAAAAGATGTTCCTGTTGTATTTCCATAGCAGTTATCAGAGAGTAAGGAGGCAATCAAAAGCACATTTACAGCAAGGATAACACACATGGAAAAACCCCAAAAACTCCAACCAGTTCAGACTGCAGCCTTGTGGTGCCCAACTGCAAGAGAATGAATTCTCTAATGCAGGAGAACTCTGCACACAGCAAGCTCACCCATTAATGGAAGTCACTGACAATCACATCTCACTGTCAGAGAAGGGGGCTGGACACCCTCAATGCCTCCACAATGACCTTTGTTTCACACAAGTCAATGAAAATCCAGTGCTACTCACAAAACCCCTCTGTTAACATCACTATCCAAATGCCAGAGGAATTGGTGTAAATGCTTTGTAATCTTCCCACCCACTCCATGATGTGATGATTCCATCAGCCAGACCTGCTGCGCTTCAGCCTCAGTGTCAAGCACAGGGGGAAGAGGAAGCTTAGCTTTAATTCTGAGCTCAGGCCTATTAAGCCAGGCTGAGTTCTACAGAACAGGGTTCAGAGAGATCAGTGATGGGCTGTGCTTAAGGTTTCCTAAATTAACACCTTCATCCCTGTGTCACACTGCAGGTAGATCAAGCTCTATCTTGTTACTGAAAACATCGCTTTTCCCCTTCTTGTTTGAAGGCTTCTTGAAGTATCTGTATTTTATTTCTAATTGTGTCCTATTCCTGAATAACTTCAACACAGCTCAAATCCATGAGACTGCAGAGCAGATTTCCCCTCAGTAACATTGCTTTAGAGCTGACCAGTGGATTATAGGACATAAATACTACTAGTGAAAAAGACTCCCTGGAGCAACAGGCCAGGACTATTAGAATATCAGTTATACTGTTTAAATTTTCCATAAGCTGATCAAACTACATCCAAATTTAACTGAATTTAGTTACATCATCTAACTACTGGTTAGATTTTACTTTCCTCTGACAGTTCTACAAATTATTATTCCAGAGCTGTCTTTAATTACCATTATTTTCTTGCATGACAGAGTTTATTTTAATTTCCTCTGAAACAGTCATATTCTAAAACCATAATTTAAGGAGAAGCAGCGTGTGCAGTGAGGAGACAGCAGTCCAAGCAACATGTGAAGTGAGGAGACAGCAGCCCAAAGTGAACACAGCCTGTACAACACATCAGGGGCTCTGGATTTGCACACAGGTCACTGGAGCTCCCATTGCTCAATTATCACATATTTACTAATGCCAGCTAAAGTGGAATTAGTTTGGATTTGCTTACTTACGCTGTTAATCATATTTTCTTCAGCCACACTGACAGATTACTAAACTGAGCCTTTTAAAGTATACATTTGATTTTAAATATACAGCAAATGCTGGTGCAAGTGGCATTTCCAGACAGCCTTTTGGAGATTTCAGTCCCTTGCCACTGTCACACTGTCTGGACAAACAGGGAATCACAAGGCTGCTCTTCTGGGCAAAGTCTGGTCTCTGGTCTCTTTGGAGCTCCCAGGCTTTCATTTCACACAACAACAGCAACATTTTTATGGACTGATGCAAATTTTCAGCTCTTACTATTAATGCTACATATATAAAACGAAAAAATATGAAAATCCCTCATATTGGCTAAAATACCAAGTAACAAGATGCATGTATTTTAGTAAACCCACCTGCTGCTTTTCCTTTCAGGATACCTGCCCAAATCCAGCCCTAATTCCAGTATTACTTCCATGATGATTCTGGAGCGTCTTCTGTGTAAATTTCTCTCAAAATTTGGATGCAGTGAAAGAAATATTCCCTTGGCTGTCCTTCTCACCCAATCAGCCTGTGGTGGTTTTAGCTCCAAATCTGACATAGATGTTTTTAATGCTATTTGCAGATTAATGCAAAGAGGAAATTTGTGCTGCATTTAGCAAAAGCATAAAGCAATAAAAAGGCAAAAGAAACCCTATTGTGTTTGTGATTGGGATTTTCATATTTTAACCACATAGATTCTCAGTCTTTCTACAGTCAATTGAGAAAGATAACAGATATTTACTAGTAGTCTCACCAACGTCTCCTCTTGATCAAACCAAGTGAATTTTCTAAAATGCCTCCATTGGAAGAAAGTTACTTTTTGAGAGCTACTTCTGGAATTTTGTAGAGATAAAATACGTTCTGTACAGGGAGCCTTATCTTTAGAGGTGAAACACAGGACAAGCTAACAATATGTTAGGGATTTCTGAGACAAAAGCAAGCTCAAAAAACTACTGGAAACAATTTAGGGATTATTTTCCATTTGCAGTTTCAACGCAGATGGGAAGCTGCTGTCGTGCTAGAATAGCCTCTTCCTCTTCCAGGATATTTCACTATTATTTAAGGTGCAAATGCAGAAAGAGGGATTTGCCTTTTAGAGAATTCCTACTGCAGTGCTGGCAGCTTCCCTTTGTCTTTTCAGGGGGTTTGTACTTTAGCAGGAAGAAACTCTCTCGTGTAACTCAAAGTTTTCTGTTGTGGAAATGACAGAACACAAGACTGTTTTTGACCATTAAGGAATTGCATGTGAATAAAGGGACTGGAGCTCCTATTTCTCAGCAGATCCTCCTCCCAAACAGCCTTCAGATAAGGATGTCAAACCCATCAATATTAATTTATAGCAAATGCTGGAAAATGGTAAAATCTAGGAGATATGAATGTTGTGACAAAAAATGCATTGGTACCAATGTATTGATCACTGAAACAACTGAACTGAGGATTTGGGGCATTTGACTTCTGTACTCACAGCGAACACAAACCAGAACTTTCTAGAGTTAGTATAGAGCAAATTTCATTGCACTTGAACTTTTGTTATTCTGTAGAGAATGTTACAGCATGTCCAGTGTCCACCTTGGTGGTGTTGGAGCAAACATTGAAATAGTTATTGTTGTGGAGTCGCTCACCAGTATTTGAAACATTTATTTTCACTGAGGTTAAATGGCATTAGGTAAGACCCATGGAAATGCAGTTACAAAAACTGAATAACCCAAGTTTTTGAGAGAAGCCTTTACACCACAGCTGTGTCTTCAATCTATCAGCTCTGTCTTGAAATCCCACAGTGACCAAAAAAATTAAAATCGAGGCAGAGCTGCTGTGAACTTGAGTACTGACTTTAGCATTTATTCCTTTTCCACTGCATCTGGCATTTCAATATCCCCACAGCAGAAGGGAGCAAAGGGCTCCTGATGGCTGAATAAAACCCAGGCAGCATTAGTGGTAACACATGTGCATTTGCACTCTGATTTCTAACATCACACTTAATCTATTCCTGCTTGAAAACTCTCACTTTGAAATACTCGGGGGATTTGTTCTCCTTATTTTCCTGAGCTGGCATGAATCAGTGTTATTTGTTAGGTCAAAAATGCCCTCTGTTGTAAAACCATTTAGAATTTCATTCTGTAAATTAAAATTTACTTCATATTCCCCAATCTAGTGACATGATCTGCCTCATAATTCACTTTGTTAAAGCCTGTCAGTTATTTTTTTATTATTTAAACTTTCCTTTTAAAATTCTAATATTCTTTTATGTGATACGTCTGTGTAGCCAACATGATCTTTTCATTGACAGAAAAAAAAACATTTGGGACAATGTTCCTTTTTTAACTGAATGCCAAAGCAATCTTTAGCCTATTTCTACAGTAGGAACCAGCAAAAACATGAAAAAAAACCACAGAGTTCAGAGAGAAACGCATATGGATAACTAAAACAAAAAAGGTAAAATGTAATCAATGCTTATTAACTTTCATATAGGATCTAGAGACTTTTGGCTTTAAATTTGTTTTACACTGACATTATAATTGGCTTCATTAGTCTTGGAAATTGTCGCTGCAAGTCAGACAGGCTGACTGCCTGGCTCCTGCAGTTAGAAAATAGCATTAGAAAATGCTAATTGTTAAATGAAATTTCAGGCTAAAATATCCTATATTGAAACACATTATGCTTTAAACACGCAGACACAGTTTTAGAGCAGGCAAGTAGAACAGAGATTTTAAAATGCAAACTCAAATTAGGACCAAAACGGAAAATGGGGTGCACAGGAACTTGTGAGACTGAGGCTTATTTGAAGAAACACATGCACAATATATGCAGGAAACACTACAGTTTCTAAAGAAGCAATCCAGTGAAGAAACAAACCCTCCATGCTCTGCTAAAGAGTTATTTTGTGCTTCTCACTTTTTCTAAAATTTGTAAGATATAATACACAGCACAAATTTCCAGGACAACTCTTCAATTACTGATAAAGACATTGTTAGGCAGCAGAAGCATGGGGAAAAGGCTTTTTTTTATAAGTTTTGCTTAACTTAGTAGTTAGAAGTTCCACTAATGCCTTCTTAAAAGGAAAATAATTTATTGGGAGGAATGAAGGAGGAAGCAATTATGAGACCTAACTTCAATAAAATGATTTGGATTAGGTCTTCCTTAGGCAGAGATTTAGTTCTTCATAGATTTCTGCTATTTTATTAAATATTTAGCATTTAAGTTTTCCTCTATTTGTCCTCATTTTTCCCCAGTACTTCCCCATTAAAACATTGGAAGAAGCGCAGAATGTTTTGGGGGAAAAAGCAAAATCCTCTTATTCACAATGGTCTCTCTAAAATGGACTCTTTTACCTTATTACTCCTTTGAGGCTTCTTTAGACTGTTCATACCAAATTCCTGTAAAGCAGCATCCTAGCACAGGCATTGCAAAGCTGAGAGAGAACTACCTCTAAGTGAAATCCAAAAAAGAATAAATGTAAAGAAACAAGATCTTTAAAAGTCACTTTGAAATCTGTCATTTACTCAGCTCTTCAGTCTCATCTAAGAGGGGAAAAAAGAGAAAGACTTGAGACAGCCTCCTCTCTCTCACATGGAACAAAACACATGCTAGCCAAGAAAAACTTCACAGGTCTGCAAAGCTGGTTCACAAAACTTGACAGACTTTCAGAGCTCGGCTCCAAGTTCCAGATGTAAATGCCATGACAATCTTGGCTAGAAACTGATATTCAAAAATCTGCACAGAGATGGATTTTATTGGGGTGGAAATCTAGAAAGTGGCAGGGGAAATTAGTGAAAGAAACAGAGTTCCTTACTCCTCCTCCCTTAGAAATGTCTGAACATCTATGAGGAGCATTCCAATGAACACCCAACTTCTCAAAACACTCCTTCACATCCACAGGGCCCCACATCTCTTGGCAGCAGATCTGCCAGCACACATACAGCTATGGAATGTTCAGAAAAGCAGGGGTGGGGAAAACACAAATTTTCTTAAAGACATTTGATCAGAAAATTCAAATCTGTAGACAGTAAGAATGCTGATTGCTCAAGATGACCATTTCTGCTTCGCCCAAGCCCTCAAATAGGCCCTGAATTGTGCTTTGTCCGTCTGATAAGGATATGAAACAAGAGCTGAGGGTTGCACTGGGGACAGCAATTCTCACTGTGCTCTCAAGGCCACACAGCAGAAGAAGGAAGAATAGACAAGATGAACTTGTTACAGAACCCAGATGGGAGAAAAAAAACTGGATTAGGAGACTCAGATTCTGGCAAAGCTTGGTGCAGTTTACAATAGCTCCAGTTAAGTGTCTGTTCTGTGCTCTCTGAGGAGGGAACCTGTTACCTCCAACACAGGCAGGTATGGCTCCAAGAGACCAACTGAGGGCTGGGATTGATGCGTTAGGTTTTCAACTTTTATGTTTTCCAAGCCTGAAGTGCCCAGTGTAACTCTGCAGTTCCCTGGAGCTCGTTCAGTGCTGTTCTCTCATGCTCACACTGACATAACAAAGCCTCTCCAGCTCGCTCTCCAAGGACACCCAGACCCTCCTGGGCCCAACAACTGCAAACCTTCATCTTGGGGAGAGGGGGGCAAGCTTGGGCAAATTCCATCCTTGCCTGGCTTCTGCTTGGGCAATTGATGCTGCTATCAAAGTGGGAAGAACTCGGGAGCTGTCATTGTCCATGTTGGGATGCACTGAGGCAGGAGCCTCTGGAGCCCAGAGTGTGACCTCTGAAGGCCTTTGCAATCAATCCCTCCTTTATTCCTTTATTCCTGTCTGCTCTCTGTTTCTAGGCAGCCACTTAAGGCATCAGGATAGCTCAAGTGCTGGAATGAGTTCCCTCACCACCACGGAGCACGGACAGGAAAGGTCAGCAGTGACAGCCCCCAAAGACACTGCCAGGGAGGTGCCATCAGCACCCTGCAGTCACTCCCTGTGCCCCACCACTGCTGCTGCTGCTCACCTGCCACCACGTCTGAGCTACAGGGGAGCAGTGGGGCTTGGGGTGCAGATTTTGTTCCTATATGATCTCAAGGCAGAGATTTGTGCACTGGTACCTGCCCCCAGTGAGGAGGAATTATACACACACGGATGCACTGAGCTATTAGTGCTTCTGCTGAGGCTTAAGTGCAGCCAGGATGCATTTATCTGCTGGGAAAAGCTATCGAGCAGCAGCACCTTTGACACTTTTGTAATAGTCTGTGTTCAAAAGATCACAAATAAATTCACATTTATATATTATGTAACAATAATCCTGCAAGGTTCTGTGTTTCTCCATATGCTCTGTAAGAGATAACAATTACAAATGCTATTTTCTCTTGTAAGGCTAATGTAGTTTTTAAAATAGTGTTTGTGTATTACTACAAGATATGTTCTCCTGCAAGTGCTCAGATAACTACTGGAGACAAAAAACTGTTTTTGCTTATTCCAAGATCCCTATTAAACAAAAAAGTCATCAGCAGACCATTATGCTGTGCAAAAGAACCACTCTTTTTTTCTGTCTAGCCTTAAGAAAGTTCTAACAGCTGTACTTTGTTGGATCAAAGTTCAGCAGCACCACAGAGTTTATAAAACCAGACTCTCTCCTACAGCCTATGAAGTATAAAAGAGACACTGAAGCCTATGCAGTACAACCTCTCACCACAGAAAACTCTCTCTAACAAAATACCTTTTCCTTCCACTGCCACCTTTGATAGATGTTGCTGAAAGATCTAAAGTCAGCTGACGATGCATGTAAAACCTGACATTTCCTTGATCAATTACTTGCTAAATGACTTCATAAGTTTCATATGAAGTGTTGGAGGAGGAAAAAAAAAGAAAAGTTTGAATTCTATCATGGGATTAATATCAGCAGGCAGGAAGATCTTGCAGGGACTGAAAATTTCAGAGCCTGGTGAGTAAAGAGGTTTAAGTTTTAAAGTACCTGACTAGAATAGTGTGGTAATTCTAAAACTAGTAATTTAGGCATACTGAAAATTACTAACAAACATCATTATCTCTCCTAAAATATCAATACAGAGTATTCTTAGTTTATTCAGTCCTAGCACTCAAACCCAAGCTTGCTGCTCTCATGGGGTTTTTGTACTGCTGGCATAACTCAAACAGGATTTGTGAAGACAAAGTAAGAGGAAATCATTTTGAGACTTCAAGCAGGTAGCAGCTGACTACACCTTATTTGTGCAGAAAATGATAAATCCCATTTCCTCTCTTACAGGTAGCACTGAAGTTTGGTGAAACTGGTGCTTAAGTTGAAGCACAGCAACCTGTAATCAGGAGAGAGCAAAGCTGACTGTGAGCTGTGCAACAGCTCCCTTACCTGGGGATGCTCTTAAAATCCTTTAGGGAGGGCAGAGCACTGAGAACTGTCTTGACAGTCTGTCATAAGGAAAAACCAGAATTCCTTTGGCACAGGGAAGGAGTCCCTGTTGTTGGTTAACATTCTGGCTCCGTCCTGCAAAGGATGCATCGAGGCTACCACTTTGCATTGAGGCCTGAAGCCTCAATCTTTTCTACAAATGGCCAAGGTTTTAGTGTACCCAGTTTAGAGGTGCAGGGGTTAAGTCAGAAGCTTTTCAAAAGGCAACTATTAAAAAAAAAAAAAATAAAAGGAGATTATTAAAAAACCTGAAGCACTCATTAAAGATATGACTACAGAATACACAATATTTAAAAGCCTTTCTAAATGCAGCTGCACATTTTCCTCGTGAGAAGGTTCAGTGCCCCTCCTGGGAACATTATGTACCACCAGTCCTAGAACTCCAGGGGATATTTCCCTGACTGTGGTTTACATGCAGCTTCACCATTCAAGGCAAATGAGAGATCACAGAGGTGACCATGAAAATTTTAGCATTTTTGATGAAACAGAAAAACTTTGGTGGTATTTAAATGTAGGTGGAGATTTAAAAGTATAGAGATATGCAGTCCATTTATTTAGGTGATATATCAACTAACACCACCTTAATAGATACAAAATAAATGAAATTAGTTCTGTGAAACTTAAGAATTGCTGCATAATCTGAAATAGTTGCACCAAAGGCTGCCCAAACTTCTTGCATCTTCTGAACATCAACAGAAGATCCATAATCCTGAGCTCAGCAAGCAGCTCAAGATGTCAAAATACAGAATTCTACCATTCATAGTCATGCCAAATAATATGTTTCTTCAAAGACATCAAGGGTGCATCATAGAGCTCTAAGTCTGATTGAGTACTTGACTCGGAAATCACAATAAACAACTAAGGATCTTTTAGACTTAGAATAAAAATATCAAAAGACAGACAAGCGTATTCAACTCAAAATTAGGAAAAAAAAAATAGTTTCAAGAGTAGGTAAGCAGCTGCAACCACACAGTTTGCATTGCATTTTTAAACCTTTCTCCACATCATAGATGTTTCAACAGAACAAAATAAGCAAAACAACAGGGAACACATTAAGGACAAAATTGGGTTGGTAGATCCAGTCAGCACAGTTTGGTCAATAGCCACAGCCTCACTGTGTTTTCAGGGATTGTTATCCTCACTTCAGTGTTCTGTTTATTGTTTTAGCCCCTCTGCAGAGCATGAACACTTGGAAGTACACTCTCCTTTTCCATCTCTGATTCTGTTTGCACTCAGAGCTGGTTACAATTGGACAGACGTGCTCTCTAACATCTACTGCAGATCAAGAAGTTGTCTTACAGATGGATCTTCCCCGTGAATGAAACACAGAGATTAGAGTTCATGTGTCCTGTCCTGATTACATGCTCTCCCTCAGTTTGCTGGCCACGGGTTCCAGCAGACACTGCCCATTTCCATGGCCACCAGTTGGATGCTTTGTGCTCAGTTTTCAGCTTGGAAAGGCAAACTAGAGGGTACTAGAACACTTACCAGAACACAGGGAAATAAACTTAACAATGCAGCTCTCCTTTGCTTGAAAACCACCAAAACAATTGTGGTTCCCAGTTCCCACCTCCCTCACGCTGACACTGGGGCTCAGTGTGGGATTTATACAAGAGTCTCTTTGCCCACTGCTGTTAAGAGCTCATCACTTATAGCTCACCTGAATTTTGATTAAAAACCACAAGAGTCTGTATTTGCACCAGGCTTGTCTCACAGACCTTCCCAGCCAATGACAAAAGGAGAATGGCCAAGAGAATTTTGTCTTTTTAATTCAGAAATCAAATACTATTTCATTTTCAGCCAGTAATACTTTACCAAAACACCCAGCCCCTATTCTCTTCCAGAGCAAAAACCAGAAGATATAAATATAATTTAGAGCTAAAATTCAAAACAAAATTTAAAGCTCTATTCTGAACTACAGCTGAGTCTTTTCTCTAATATTCAACTACATAATCACCTTAGTGGTTTTGCTCCTTAAGCTGAAGATAATCAAACTGCAGTGCAAGGACATCTCAGCAATTCTGCCTGCTCTGGCAACTGCAACAGTGGTATCATTATTAATGGCAGAAATCATAATCCACTACCCCAGCAACAACTGTGGTGACACAGATCAAAGGTGAACATTAACTTAAAGGGAACTGGAAATTAAAAAAGGGCTCGTTTAGATGTAACAGTGAGCACTAAACAGGACACAGTACAGAGAGAAAAATAACACATAAAAAGCAGATCAAATCTGTTTTCCAAACATTCTTCACACATTCATCCTGAAACTACAAGGGCAAATTACAGCATGCTGGTTTGAATCATCTGTTCAAAATGCATATTTAAATTTATTTTCTTTCTCTCCACTGAAAAGAAACAGTGCTCTGCACTTTTCTCATATAAGCTGAGAATTATCTGGTACAATCTGGATCCTGACTTCCTCTGAGAGTCTCTCTGCATTACACAGACAAGGAGTAGCTGGTGCTCTGAGCATCTCTAACTCAGCAGTGATGTGAGATGAGCAATAACCTGGCCAGGGCACTAAAATCTCACAACAGAGATTGCAGTTTGCACTGGCTCCCCACGACCCCCCCAGCCCCTTCTCTTTGGCAGCCCCTGTGCCCAGCACATGCTCAGCAAATGCAAACCTTTCCAATTACTGTTCCATCCCTCCAGCACACACACAGTTAACTTTGCTCTCTTCCCTGGGCAGCTGGGGAAAATCTCACCTTTTCACACAGTCCACACTGCACCTGCACATCCACCAGAAGTTTACAGACAAGACAGAGCAAGTAGGATTTCAGCCTTAAGCAGATAAGCAATATTTCAGTTTTATTTCCATTTCTGTCCTCCCCTGGGATGTATCAAATTGAACAACATTATTTGGGACTTTTTGGTTTGGTTGTTGTAATGCAGACAAAAATACCAATCAGATTCCATATTAGATGCCCATTAATGATCACAGCAAGCCAAGGCTAAAAGAAACAACCTGTTTTTTCTTGATATGGTGGCCTGGCAGTCCACAATAAAATTTATTATTACTTCTGCATACTATGTATACCTTTAAGTATTTATCAACATATTAACTATATATTTTGCATCGATTCCACACCTTTCATCTTTGTGACAGAGAGCTTTGTAACTGTGATGAGGAGGAAGAACAACAACTTCAAAGCATTGCAGCATCAAGAATCTTTACTTTAGGGCTCTCCAGTCACTAACATAAGAGTATCATCTGGGCAGAGCAGCAAAATTACCTGGGGAAAGCTGCTGCCACTGTGTTGGAGCAGGCAAAGAGCCCCAGTGCCACATGGTCTCCTGTTCTATCTGACCTCAGGGGCTTTCAGCACTGGCCTGGGAGCAGAGCACAGCTCTCAACCTCCCTTCCCAAAATACTCAACAAGGCAGGCAAGCTAAGCCTGTCCTCCACCTGAAGTAGTTCCTGAAAGTAGGTTAAAAACCCCATGAAGTGTTCATGGACTAAGGGAAAACTATTTCTCTGCATGAAATGGATTAGTTAAGCACAGAGATGAAAATTTCTATCATGATACTGACTGCTTTATTCTATTTTGACACAACTTCACAGTACCATTCACTCAGTGCTTTTTACTGACATGTGAGAAAGGCATGAAAAGAGGCAGCATTTTTGTAACATTTAGCCACAGAGGGTCCATAAGGTACCGTAACTGCGCAGATGAAAAAAGGGAAAAATATTAACCTAAAAATTAAAAATATACCTATTTATTTTTCTGATGTAGTACATTACACACGTACAGCACAATACCAGTCAAAGCACTGTGTGAACAGCTCATAAAGGCTGGATATCATAACTGGAGACAAAGGGAGAAAGGGGCATTTTGAAGTGGCCAATTTTTACTCCTTCAAAACCCCACAGAAACTAGCACAGGCAGTAATACTAGGGCCCTTACACACTTACAACATCTCATATATCTGTGTTTCACCAATTTTTCTTTATTTGTCCTTCCTTCCAGACGTTCCTGACGTCTATTTTTTAATACCACTCTAGGTTTTGTTTCAACAAAATTATCAGCAGCCCCATTTGCAAATACGTTCTTGACTCCCTTTTACTGCAACAAAAATGGCCAGCACCTGCAAGCATGAGCATATTCCCTTCTCCTTTTTGAAATAGCTCCAAACAAATACAGAATTGCTGCTACCTCAGTGAGCAGCTCCAGTAACAGAGCTCTGTTCTCTGAGACGTAAGACACAGGATTGCTGCTGTGGAGCAAGATCTCAGCACTGCAGCACACCAGATTCAGTCCAGATCGGTTGCATCATTCGGTACAAGGAGTTTTCTGAGATAATGAGACAAGAAAGTGACTAAAATATCTTGTTTGGCAGAGGGAGGCACTCAGCAGGGCTGTGCTCCTCTCTGGCTGCGGTTTCAGCTCCTACAAAAGCTCCACTCTTTGAGATCCATGTTTCACTGGCAACAACCCTGAGCCAGAGGGATGCTAAACTTACTGCTGGAAGACATGAGGTGACGAACAGATCAGCTTTGCTCCACCTCCCATCCCAATCCTTCCCCCATATGTGGTTTAACCTGAGCAGACGATGAGCCCACGCTGTATTCACAGTCTGCTTCCCACCTGAGCGTGAGGCAGTGGGTAACTGGTATAAGTGGGATAGAAGAACTTCTGACAGCACCAGGAACTCAGTGCTACAGGAGCTCGAGGTAACCCAATCAGCAATTTCAGATGTCCTTAGGAAGCTATAGAACAGACCACAAAAAGCTGGAGCAGAGAGCTGTGCCTACTACAAATGATAGGCTGAAATTTAATTTCTGACGCTGCTAACAAGTTTAGGAATTGCCTATTACTTACTGCAGCTTTCTCTATTTTGTGTGCAAAATAGTGGAGAGCAGTTCAGGAGACACCCGAGAGAAGGGAAATGAAGCACCTTGCCCAGCAGAATGCCTGGTGCTGGATTAGTGGTCGGTGATGGGAGAGCTTTCTACTCACAGCACTCAGGATTGAGCCTGCCCATAAAACTACTGATCTCCTTGGGCCGAGAGTGCCCTGAAGCAACAGAGAAAAGTCCTTTGTGTTCAAGCGAAATCAGGATTCTGAGGCTAAAGGAAATAAACACCCAGCAAGGAATAAAAAGACCATCACGTTCTGTGCATTTCTAGGAAAACTTTGGGATCACTTGTGTATTAGGAAGGAAATAATTTAATGGAACAATGAAGTCTCAAAATGAAAACTTTCCAGATAATTTTCATGCTTTTGATAGTGTTGTAGAATGTTTCAGATCTTTACAGAAAGATTCCTACAATTGGTGCAAAAAATTGTCGTAGTCTGACACAAGAGTAGGGATTTTTATTTGAAGAAAACAAAATAACACACAACCCCACACAAACCTAGGTTAAAGGGAAACTTAAATTAACCTTAAATTTAAAAATATATATATATCCCTCACATATTATTGATGCTTCTACTATCAACCACGATGGGAGACCGAGATAAAGGTAACTTTGTGCCACACTGACTGGCACGGGGCTGTGTTCTGGATTGTGCAGGAAGCAGTGTTGATAACAGAGGGATGTTTTTGTTATCAGTGAGCAGAACTTGCACAGAGCCAAGGCCTTTTCTGCTCCTCACACCCTCAGCCAGAGGGCTCAGGGTGCACAAGGGGCAGGGAGGGGACAGAGCCAGGAGAGGTGACCCTGAGTGACCCAAGGGTGCTGTGGGCAGCAGGTGGAGCTGGGGAAGAAGGGAGGGGAGGACATTTGGGGTGGTGGCATTTCTCCTCCCAATTAACAGCCTAGTGCCACGGAGCCCTGCTGAACACCTGGTGCCAGTGGGAAGGAGGTGATGATTTCCTTGTTTCTCTCTGCTCACAAGCACAGCCTTGGCTTTTCTTAGCAAACTGCCTTTATCTCAGCCCACGAGTTTTCTCAGTTTTCCCCTTCAGATGCTCTCCCCCATCCCACCAGTGATCAGCTGTGTGGGGCTGAGCTGCCAGCTGGGATAAAACCACAGCACATCAGCAGTCCCTTCCCTCCGGGCCATCCACTCTTTATCATCATCTCATTGTAGTTGATAACAAACACAGTGGATAATTGGACTCTGGTTTGGAGTAAACTCTTTAAGCTGTAGCCAGGGGGTGACTCAGTCACTTTTAACTCCCTGTGCTGTTCTAAACTGTGAAAAGCAGTTTCCCAACTATCAATGTGAAAAAAAAAAAAGGCCATAATAGAGAAGAAAGAAAAAAAAACCCAAGAAAACAAACAGCCCACAACCAAACCCCCTTGAAGTACTAAAAAAAGAACATCAGTAACAACCAGAATTTAAGGATGTCCAAGGGTCATATATGTGAATCACATACAGGAAAATCAGAGATGCAATCCTTGCCTGCCCATGAAGGAGGGAATAACTTGTTGCAGCTATTTTTTGCATATGGTACACAAGCTAGGAAATGAAACAGTTTGTAAAGAAAGGTGTCCTGGGTGATTTAAAGGCCCTATTTCCTCCACACACATTCAGTTGTCAAATGTAACAGACTTAATGAAAACTTTAATTAAAAAAAAAAAAAAGAAATCAGTCAGCATGAGGTGAGCATTTGGAAATTTACAGGCCTACCTGAAGGTCTACCTGAAGCCCTTCAAAATACATTGAGAACAGGATAAAAATATAAAGAACTTTCTCTAAAGATTTTCAGAGTTAGGAAGGGGAAAACAGAAGGAATTAAGTTTGAAAAATTATAATCATAATTCCCAAAATCCATGAAAAGTTTTATGGCTAAGAAGTAAGACAAGCAAACAAGGCTGCTGGAGTCAGTAAGAACCACTATGGATTGCTTTCCAACTTCCATTTCTCTCACACATCAGTTTTCCCTAGAGCATCCCTAAAAAATAGCTCCTGTTATTAGGCATAAGAAAATGATGCTTATGACACTGAAGACTTTGGTAACACCTGGCAAATTAATATCCATCAAATAAAGGTTAGAGGCTCCAACTTCAGTCTGGCAAGGTCCTGTTACACTTTAATCATGCTCTAATAAGCTTTCACACTTAGAGAGTCAGTTCAAATGTGAATTTGCACCAGTTTTCCAAGTATATTCATAATTGGTTATAAAATACGTTCCTGTCAGACTGCTGTGCCTTGATTCCCAGCAATATAAAGATGTTGAATTCTTTGGAAGACCAAGGTAATTTTCAAACTGAGAGCTGCTGGAAACTGGACAGTAAAGGCTCTTGCATATGAGCTTCACCTCCTTCCTTCAGGCCTAGCTGTAAACCGTGCAGAGACAAATATGCAAGAGTCATCTGAAATGTTCCAGAAATGTTCTTGTGCTATTAGATTGGCTGTAAGAATGAATTTTCACACATTTTTTCTGGCTTGCAAGTACCTGCACTGCCTGGCCAGCACTAACGCCACTGGTAGCCATGGGAACCACGTCACAGATCTTTGTTATTGCAATGGCAGCTCACCCAACCTGCAACTCTCCCTTATATTGGAGCTGCAAGGATTAAGAGATGCTTCAGCATGGTTTTGCCTTCCCACAACGTCTTGTCCATTTTTCTGGAGGGAGGGAGAGGGTTTTTTGTGTGTGTGTGCTTTGCCTTGTTGGGTTAGGGGGTTTGATTCTGCGCTGGTTTTATTTTGTTGTTTCTTTGTTTTCCTCTTTTTTGTTTTTAAAGAGATTTTTGAAAGATTTGTTCCTATTTTGAGACGTGATTCAGCAACATTGCGCGAAGCTTTTTCACAAGTGAGTTAGAATGCTTCCATCCCTTTTTAGCAGAAGAAAGAGGCCGTGTGGGAAGGCATGTGGAAAGTGTGGGAGTTCAGAGAACGTTCATTATGTAACCCAGCAGGGAACAGAAACTCGAGGAGCCGTGGAGAAGCCAGCAGAGTGAGCAGTCCAGTGAGCAGTGTGTAAGAGTGAGCTACTGCATCTTCAGAGGCTCCAAGTTTTGTGTCCTCCCTCTCCTCTGTAACAAAGCTGCCACTGCCTCAGATCCAAAGCCAAAAGGGATCCTAACAAATCCTCAAGCCAGCACCGAAAAGGTCACACTGGCCGAACATGAGAAGTACAAAACCATCTTGGATATCTTGCATTAATCTTTGAAAATATTCTCTCTGCTTCTCCAGGCTCTGTTCAACTTGAACCTATTTTAGCTAGATATGCATTTGCTGTGATTCCAGGAAATCTAAAAATCTGGATACCATTTCAATATGGATCCCAGTTTTATAATCAGAACTGCCTTAATTATAGCAATGTACAGTAAAACTAGGATGTGTAAGGAATCCTCAGCAAGTCTGAAGCTGTGCCAAGTGCAAATGAAATGTTACCTAACTTCACATAGAGCAGAAGGAAATTTCTTTCTACAGGAGCATTTATAGTGAGCCCAGCAAGATTCCTGAATTAACAGGAAAAGCATTAGCAATTGATCTGGATGAATCCAGTATCCTATGGCTGCTCAGCTATCGAGTATTCTACACTTGTGCACATCAAAGTCTATTGTGATAAAAAGAATGAACCAAATGAAACATAATTGTCACTTGAACCATGATGTGCAGTGAGAGCACAATACATTTTTACAGCTGGAGTAATATATTTCGTCAAAATTAAGTATTCTTGATTGCCTACAGAAGAAATTAACTTTCAGAAAAACAGGCAGAATAGATCACAGAAAAAAAAAAAAAAGAAAAAAGAACTTTCTCACTAATTATGGGTTGTAATCCTGGAGGTCTTCCACCCACTAAAACATTCCAGTCATCACAGGCATGTTTGCATGTCACTTCCGTAACATGAATGGAGTGGGGGGGAGGTGGAAAAAAACCAAATTAAAAATAATTCTTTCTCCATATTGAAGAAAGAAAACCACATCTACAAAGAACCAGGGTAAAATGTAAAAGCATCAGCTCGGTGCCTGTTTTCTGGAGCATTATTAATGTTTATCCCACACCTAAGTAATCCCCACGGAAACTCCACAGAACTCTCTCTACCCATCTTCATAAGAGTTTCCTGTTAACTTCAGTACCTTGCCGTGGAAAAGAACCAGCAGCTTTTGCACAGACAGAAAATTCCTGAAGCCAAACTCTTTTGTGTTTGGGTTGCTAGAAGAGGACACAATGAGATGTTTGTGTTAAGGTACTGCTGACATGCCACCATCAAAATGGCACAAACAGGAAACTTAAAGATTGGCAGCTCAAGTGTGACATTTCACATTTGATGGGAATATTTGCTATTTTAGATAAAATGCTAGAATCAACCTGTCTGTGCTTTAGACTGCAAACAGCAAAATGGACTTGTAGTGAATAACTACTATGACATCCTTCTCTTATTGTGTTTGTACTTTTTTTCCTTTGTACTTTTTCCCATCTTGGATTAGTTTTGAGCTGCTGTCTGCGCATTCACATTCCAGTCCTCAATCCACTCCCACATACCCTTTCCTCTCTGTTCCTTCTTACATCTTTCTGTGGGATCTCCTCTCTCCAACGTTTATTTGGATTTTCTCATTTATCTTCCCCCCACATACACCAGGTTGCACGCAACAACATTTTGCTAAAGCAGATTAACATGCTGCATCACTCATGGTTTTTTGACAGCTTCCAAAGAGTCACAGAACACATTACAGGAAAAATCATCATTTAGTATTTCAGCCACAGAGTTTTTCAGTCTCTGCTGTTCTTATAGCTCTTAACAGATGTACATTAGCACCAGGACTGTTTATTTGCCCTCGAGCAAATTGGAAAGGCTCAGCTGTAGCAGACCATGATTGATTTTGGAGTGATGCTGCTCTGTGGCTGAAGACACTCAAGTGTTAGCTAAGTTCCTCCCAACAGGGCTTCTGCCTTCCCTTGATGTTTATATAGAGATAATTCCATCAGCAGTGCAAAAGGGTTCTCCTCGGACAACAGTTACAGCAAAGGCCACTGTACCTAAAAACAATTATACAACATCAAACTTCCAAGTAAACTGCTCACAGTTATTTCATTAACTGAAAAAGTCACTGGTGAAAACTGCTAACTCTAAAGAGAAGTTTTTTTTCAAGTTTAGAAAACAATGAAACACTGTTATACAATCTAGTTTAAAAATAACTTACTCAAAAAAAAGAACAGGCAACAAAACAAACTAGAATCCAACCCAACACACCCCAAAATGCACAGGCAGTCAATGCTAACAACATGAAAAAAAGAAACCCCCAATAACCACGTATCTGGCATTTTCCCTTGTCCCCCTCCTGGCACCATGCAAAGCCAGAACATAAAGACACTCCCTTTTTGGTTGAGAGCAAATTGAATTCAATAACTGATTTTCTGTTTGAGTTGCAAGCAGTGTACAGAAAGCAAAACATTTAACAGAAATTTCAGTCTGCCTCACTTTGCTAAAACAAACAATAGTTATGAGAAGCAAAATAGTCTAAAGTGGAAGAGTTCACTTTCAGCACTCAAAAGCAGAGAAAATGTGGAAGCAAATACAGATGAATATTGGAACAGAGAATGGGTGGAACAGCTCTGCTTCCTTGCAGGAGATCAAGCTCCAGAGTTAGAGCATTCTTAGCAACTGTGAGCTAAATCTGGCTTTTCTTCCTTTGCCTGCTTAATTGCAAAAATTTCAATCAACATTTCTCACACAGGCAATCAGGTTCTGGAACATGCTGAACTGACCTCAGTGTCAGACTCCAGGGTGTGCTGAGGGCAGACTCCTGTCTCTAACAGGAAACTACTGCTCCACTTTGTATTAAAATAGATATATATTGGTGCAATAAAACAACAGGTATGATTTTCTGATGACTTGAACAGTCATCTGTGAATCAGTCAACTGAGGTTGTCTTTAAAGAGTTTGGTTATGCCAAATAGAAAAGAATTAAAAGGAAAGAATAAGAGGAAGAGCATCATCTAGCACAGAGGTCACAAAAGTGTCATAAACAGAAGAGATTAACAGCTTAAAATTTTTCTCAGGCAGCAAGAAACCTCAAGTACAGTTCTTGTGTTTTAAAGGATTGCCCCAGCCCGTGAGTGAAGAGAGAAACCCCCACAGCCCAACACCAGCTCTGGCCATTGCCCTGGGGAAGAGCTGAGCTCACACACTGCATCAAAAAACCACACAGTGAAGAGGCAGGGACAGAGCCCTAAATGCTGGGATTCATCAGAATATTCCTGGGTTTGCAGGTCCATTGACTTACCAGATACAGCTCAACAACTCAGGGAGATTTAGAAAGTTAGGGAGGAAGTAAATTTTTCCACCTTTAACACAGAAATCCATAGGGGTTACACAATTCACCTACTTACACGTGTGACAACTCATCCATGGGGGCCTACATCGCTTCCTACAGCCACCTTTTGAGAAAAAACTGGAAATGGAAAGGAGCTTGGAAGTGTCACTAGTTCAGCTTGTGCTGGAGATAGCTTTGTGCCATCTGTAACACCACACTGGGAAAAGGAATTCCCCTCTTTTTCCTCCAGCCTAAGATCTGACCTGCAAACCTAATAAATGGCAAGGGAGAAACTTTTCCTAGAGGTTGTTAGAAGCCACGTCTTTTAGCTTGAGAATAGAGCCTAAATTTAACCCACATGTCATTCTGGGGAACAAATCTATACATAAAGAAAAAGTAGAAAAGTACACATGTCTAAGATGGAGGCAAAAGCTTCTATTGACAGAAACATCATGTACATAATTTCCTTTGACATTAGAGTTAAATGCCTAAACATTAGAGTGCTATAGAGTGCTATAACAGCCAAACTCAGCTCTCAAATACAAGGAAGAATTCTCAGTACATCATCATGTACATTTTTTCTGTTTAGATTGTTTAGATAAAACTCTCTTCTTCAGAAAATAAAAAACAAAACAAAACAAAACAATTTCTGCTGTACCTCAGTATCAAAGTGCTCTTCAGATAACTGAATCTCCACTTTCCCCAAAGAGCAATACAGATAATTGCCTTCTGCTGTTATTAATACATAAGCATTTGGTTGCAAGTATTTTGGTTTGTAGATACATTTTGTGGCTTGCCACTGAATTGCTACAATTTAAGTGAAATTCCAAAACCAGCTTACCTAGTCAAATGTTGGGCAGAAACAGATTTCCAGCAAAATAATGACTGCTTCTACTTCTGCTTGTAACTATTTACACTTTATGGCATTTTTCTCAAAATACATTCTAGAGGGCTTGATGACTCTTATTCAATTGCATCCAGAGAGATTCTACAGCTGAATTCAATACAAAATTGGGTGCCCAGTGAAAGATTATGTTAGTCCTGAGCTGCTTGGACTGATATACATAAAATATATCCTCACTGAAGCACAATTAAACTTCAGCACAAAGAAGGTCCAGTTCATAAAGTGACTTTAGAATGGACAGTTTACTTCTGAATGATCAAAACAATTAGGTGAAATCAAAAGTAGTTTTTAATTTCCCAGATTTTTTTTTTTTATTTCTAGACAGCATCACCACTTTACCCACCCCCAACAATTTTTGTAGTCTTTTCGATTTACATAACTAGAAATCCTTTACCAGATATGAATGTGTTTGTCTCTTTTGTAGGTTTGTATTTTAAGAAGCCTACATCCATGGGCACGGCAAGGCACAGAAAACTTCCACAAAGGTTGTACAACTCATCTCAGTATCTATCAGGCACTTCATCAAGGTTTGATACAGCAGTATCCCAGCACCTGGAACCAGTTCTGTAATTCAGAAGAGTTGATTTATTCTTATTTTTACTAGCAATGAATTAAAACACTCAGACCCACTACAACTTAAGCACAGCAACGCACAGGCACCAAAAACGATTGCTAAGGAGTTTCTAGGAAGTCTCCGAACCATTACCAGGGCAGTTCACACTATGTAATTTAAGTCAGCGAGGTGTGGTGCCTGAAGAGGATTTTCGGTGACTATCCCAAGGACCTTGATGAGCCTTTCGTGCACACCCCGAAGCAGCTGGCTCCTGTCAGGGTTTGTAATGCTCTTTGTGGATCCCCTGCCAGGATCAATAACGGCAGCGATCCCCACCCTGATCTGCCAGACACAGCCCCAGGAGCAGGCTCGCAGGTACCACACAAAACCAGGGGCTGCCCCCTTCCAGGAGGTTAGATAAAATATCAAAGGCTCGGATTAAACCTTCAGATCAAGACAATTCATAGCTGAGTTTGTGACACGCCTCAAAAAATGTCCCAATCAAAATAAGATTATGATGAAAAGCTGAAAAAAGTGACTGAGGCACACACAGCTCCTGATGACAGCCACAAGACACATGGTTCCTGCTTTCCTTATTTTGTGTAAATAAGTAAACCCCATTCTTCCCCACACACATAATGCCTTCATCTCTATAAGTAAGAAAACTATCCTGCAGCCTAAAGAAAAAAGTGTCCAATATACGAAGTGGAAATACACTGCAATTCACAAGAACTGCATCTGTTTCCATAGATTTCATCCAGCCTATTTCCATCCTATTTCACCCAGTCTACTGCAGACAGAAATTTGAAGTGTTTTAAATCATGTTTTTCTTTAAAAAACAGAGGGGAAAAAAACAGAAAAATAATTAAAGATTTTTACACCTATTTTTTAAAATTAAATTCCACAGTAACTTCAGTGACACTGTTAGTCACTCATATTAAACATAAATTCAACAAATCCCACTAGCCAGGAAAGTAACTTTGCATAGTCCTTCCTAAGGCAATGGATTATTGTACTAGAAAAGCACAATGTCCTTTCTTGAGCATTTAACAAGTACGTTAAATGTGTGAACTGCTGGAAATAGCAATTTCAATCTACCAGGTGCTTGTTACATACTTATAAACTTCATTATCATTGCCAACACCAGCCTTGCAGCGGCAGAATGAAACCTGTAAAGAATGGCTAGACCCCTCAAACCTCTCTTAATCTTAAAACACAGGACTAGGAACCAGCCACAAAAATCATCTCTTAAAGGGTGCATCTCGTTAGTGGTTTCATAAATCAGTTGCTCTCAGAACAGCAGCCTCCCATGAAAGGCAGATCAGGTTTCCTGTTACTTTCTTCTTCTGGTGATAAAGCTGGAAAATATTAATTAATGTGGGCCATTTGCATACAACCCAGAATCAGCAGAAACGACTGCTTAGTGGCAGTAGAACAAAAAGGAAACCCACACTTGAAAACCTGAGAGTGAGGTGCATAATGCATGAAGGGCAAGAAAAGCATAAAGTCGGAGAGCAGGCAAATGTAGCCTGACTCTGAGGCTCTCCTGAACACAGAGCAACTGGAAGGGCATCCACAGAACAGTATAAAGCACCAGGCAGTAAACCAGAAAAAAACAGAATTTGTGGATGCACCACTCATAGAAACATAGCTGAGCTTCTTTCCCTAAAATAATTGTATAGGAGATAGCTGTTATAACTTTGGTATCAAAGCCCCGATGTTTATCTAACCCAACACAAATCAGGATTCTTTGATTCAAGCACAGAAGACCTTTCTGTCCCCAGTGTCAGTCTGCAGGGAGACTCCTCGGGGAGCTTTTAACTACAGCCATTATTCAGCTCTGGGCAGTTTCAGGAGGTCACTCACAAATAGGATGTTTGATGTCTCTGCACAAATATTGAAATACAGGCACAAGGTTTGTTTTGAGGATCTCAAACTGAGAAGCCTTTTTGTGTTAAATTGTCTAGTTAGTGAGTATGAGTGTGCAAGAGTGTGTGTGAGATTGTGTCCAAATGTTGGCAGGGAACAATTAAAGTAAAATGTCAACACCCTTAATTTCTTGCACTGTGTATCATGGCTTTAATTACACTGCCAATTCTTCTCACCTTCTTTAAAATGATGGAAGGGGAAAAAAGTTCAAAGGAAGAAAACAAGTGGCAAATCATTTATTTGAGACCAGGATTTAGCACAGGCTCACAAAACTGTAGCTGCAATACTTGAAATTTAGTTTATTAACACTGCAGAGTTTCTTCTGTTTCACATTCCAGAAACAACCAAACACCTAAATTCTTATCCTATACCAACATACCTGCTAATGACTCACCAAACTAACAGCTCTTCTCAAAGACAATAATTAGGAATACAGAATAATGAACACAGAAAAAGGAATAGAAAAAATACATAATATCATGACAGTGATATGTCTCAAACAGCAATTTTTCATCAATATCTATTTTTCATGCAGTAATTATAATGTTAATCCATTCTTCTGTGACTAAAAGGCACCTCCACATTATTAATGACAACTAATATCTGTAATATTAATTTTAAATAAATAATTCATGCAATAATTTATATACTAATAATGTAATTAGACCAAGGTTATGATCTCTGAATAGTAGATCAGTGCTCTGCTCGTGTTGGTATCTGCTCTCCTCTGACACAATGTTTCTGGAGGCTTAATTAAAGCCTACAGTATGTTTCAGCCTTTATTCATTATATAAATATTCTACACTCTCTCTGGACTATTCTTCCTCCCTGCCCAAAAGAAATGTATTTAGCTTTTTGGCAGAGCACTGTAGAGGTGCAGGTGCACGTCAGGAGTTCAGCAGGAGGCAAAGACCAGTTGTGCCCTCTGCACAGCAAGCTGGGCTTTCAGGAAGTCTTCACCTCAGGTAGCAGATTTGTTTTAGAAGAGCTTTTCCCTGACCACACCGAGCCCACTGCAAAGCGACCTGAGGCTCAGAGAAGCTGTCTGAAATCAGAAAGCACCATCAGGCACAGTGGGAACAAGGGACACTTTCACCTGGAGCATCTCCACTGCCCCGAGATGGGCACAGACACCCCTGGGCACAGCTCGGGGGCAGTTTGCCCTCTGGGCACGGGTGGGATGTAACCGAGTTCACAACACAGCAAAGCTCTGCTTTCCCCCTCTCTAAACCCGGGGTGGTTCCCAGCAGTCACACTCTGTACAGAAATACACAGAGCTCCCAACTGGTCAAATAACCTCTGCTTGTTAAGCAAGCTCTGGGAAGAAAACGATTGGTTTTCCTGCTTTGGAAATACCTCTTGGTTGCTAAAATGTGGGGGTGAAGGCGAAAAGACAAGAGAAAAACAAACAAACAAAAAAAAAGAACTGAACCTCCAATTACCTTTTCTTAGAAAGGCTCTTTAGACCCTTCTCTACTCAATGCCATTAACTAATATTTCTTCCATAGACAAACCTCATTATCTGTTTAATTAGTTCTGATTAAGTTTGGACATGAGCAGCGCAGCACAGAAATGTTTTCTCAGTGGCCCATAATGTTTGTGGTGCTGTTCCATTCCCCAGCTCGTGTCTATATCACATGGCACCACTATTCATCAGGAACCATCTCTGCAGCTCAGACTGCAAAGAGCACGAGAGGCAAGCAGGGCAGTGTTTTCCCTCCTTATCTCTGTATCTTCCATTTGTTTCCTGGCTAACTCTTGGCTGATTATTCCCCTCCTGGTTCCCATCAACAGGAACCAGATAATGCATCTGCTTTCCATTCCCTGGACTGACTGTGCAGAAAAGTATTCTTGATTGTCTGAGAGCATCCCATCGTGCTGAAATAATGCAGTCACTGAGATTACTCTGGAAACATGCTTCGTACTACAGAGCTCCAATTTCTTAGGAGAAATGGCTTAAGTGCATTGGTAGTAGAGCATTCAAGACTGCTTGGCACCGATTTTCTTCTTTCTACAAGCCTATTATAATAATTTATGATGGACATTTGGAAGATACTCCATCTTTACAAACTGTTCTCAATAGTAAAGCCTGGAAGATATTCAAGGTTTCTGCATCTCATCTGGTGTTAAAGGACAATTTTACAGTAGTGGCTCGACCAACTCTTTCAGAAAATCTGTTCAGGTTGGACCCCTGTGGGAAGGGAATTACTGAATCCCTTCAAGCTAATCAGGCAAATTCCACTCTTTTCCCAAGACATACCACACAACTCTGTGGGACCAGCAGCATCTTGTGACCACTCCTGCACACAGGAACATCTGATATTTACCCTCTTCTCGCCACCACCACCGTCTCAGTCCTAAAACCACATACCAAAACAACTGACGAATGACAGACTTGCAGCTACACCTAAAAAATCCAAACAAACTTTTAACAACTGCACACTTTACACTATATTTTTTGGTTTTTTTCTATATTTAAGAGTTAGTGCTGTGTTAGAAACCCCAGCAGAGATCACTGTCTTTCTTTACTGAGGTGATCATGCCATTTGTTAATGACTCTTGCTCACACTGCTGTATCTCTGAGGGTGATGGCAAGGCTCTCACAGAAGCAGCAAGCAGAAGACAGCCAGTGCAATCACAAATTACTTGCTTTTATAAAGCACAGCATAGTTAAAGACCTAAAGAGTGAATTATGTTGACTAATGCATTAAAAATGAAACATGCTCTCACAGGAAGGTTGCAGAAGTCACTACATAGCAAGTTTGATAAGATTTCACTTAAGGAAATACTAGGAAGCAGATAAAAAAAGAAAAAGAGGCAACATGACACTCCGTAATGCAAAGTTACATAATTACTTATTGACAGTGACAAGTGCAACATTGAGGGTAAAATATTACATATTTAGACAAAATGAGTAATTGCTGTACACATCTATTTAGCACACATTCAACAACAAGGTGAACGAGAGGTCTCTTCATTCCAGCTAAAAAGTCTATTAGCCTAATTTACAATTACCCACACACTAGAAAAAAGCTGTCAGGGCACAGAAATGTCACTGGTGACAGTTTACATTACACCACTGCTCAGATCACAATGGAACTGTTAGCAGCAAATTACCATCAACTCAAAGAAACACACAAGTGCAAGAGTTGGAACAATGTAAATCAATCTTCCAGTAATTCCATTTTTTTTCCCAGATGTTTTATGAAAGCTCAAATAAAATCACACGACACTAATCGATTCTGGTTTTATAAAGGAGTCTGAGAAAATTTAAACATTCTCTTGGATTTTAGTGCTAGAGTAAACACACAGGGCACATTTATAGGGCACTCTTACACAGGAAATTACTTGCAAAAGTCATTTTATAATTAAAGCTTCCTAGGAAATATTTTAAGAAATAATTTTACTGGCTTAGGCTGCAAAATCTATCGCAATTCTGCCTTTATAGAAATGCCGCAATCTATCTAAATTAAATATCTATTTATCTAGATGTGCTGTAATCACGTTTTCTTGTTCCCCACCTTTCATCATCTGCTTCTTCTGGTTAAAAATAATGACCACCTTTCCTTCTTGAAAGTAGTGTTGATTTCCAACTGGCAAGTTGTGGTTTTTCCTTTTATATGACACTACTGTAAAATAACATTATCAGGGATGCTTATATTTCACATTAGATTTTCAAGAGGGAAAATAAAAACCACAGCTTGCACCCACTCGTGTCAAAACTATAATGGAATTACACAGGATCTCCTTGTAAAGCTCAAATGACATGATAGTCAAAGCAGGCAGTCAATAAACAATATATTCCATATGCACCCTAAGACCACTGTGTAGCTGATGCCAAGGCCACTCTGAAAATTGATGATAACAGAGCAACCATGAGGTTAAAAACTGTGAGCACTCTCAGTAAGTTTGCTAACATCCATACTAAGTTCCATTTTAGGAGTTTCTGAACAGGAAGGTCAAAGTCAATTGCCAGAGTCAACCTCTCAGGGGAAAATTTCCACCAAGGCCTATTTTAACAAGTTAAAGACACTTCTGAGTATCAGCTATGGAATTGTACAGCCATCAACCACTACAGCCAGTAAAGAATTCAATTAAGACAGAAGTAATGGTTAAAGAGATGCTGCTGCATCAGTGACAAGTAATCAAATAAAAGGTCTGAGATGTGGTCTGGGTTTGTGGTGTGGGGGTGCTACAGTTATTTCATGTTACAAAAGAAAAGTAGAACTTGAAATATTTGTGGATAATTAACCACAGTAAAGTGAGTGAAGGGCTTGCTATGAGGGTATGGAACAAAGGATGGAAGTGACAGATTTTATTAATTACCAGCAGGGGAAAGAAACTGCTGTGGCCTCTCCTTTACTCAGCCAAAGCAACAGTTCTTTCACCTTTCTGAAACTGAATAAATGTTAAAGTACTTGTTCTCATCTCTGCGGCAATCTGCCACTCTCATAACACTTAACAGCTTCATTGATCCTGAAAAACTTATCATTTTGGGAAATCATTAGCATAAAAAGATATTTGTAAAACACCTGCTACCAGCCTTGCAATTACCATCCAACTGCTGACTCAGCGTTGTAGGAACTCAGCAACTCTCTTTGCAGTGACCCAGCCCAAACCATTGAGAAGTCTGAGAGTCCTCAATTATGAATTTTGCTTTAGAAGTCGCAAAGAAAAGACTGCTCTAAATAATTATGGATACTCCTTAGCAAGAGGAACACTTCCAGATGCTATACAAGGATGAACTCTGACAAATCTAGACAGGGGAGGGTCCTACAACAGCTAAAACAACATCCAGAATTCAAGCACCTTTGACCATTACCTGTAGCTATATGATATTTCGAAATAGTCAATCTGTATTTCTTTCCTGTGAGGAGGTAGAAAACTTTACAATTTTTAATGATCATTGCTAAAATGAGCACCCCTAAATCTCAGTTTAAGGCAGCACAGCATGAAGGTATCTGCAGCCCGAGCTTGTGGCCCACAGCACCAGAACAGAACCTCAGGAGCAAGAATGACAATAAAGAGAATTAGGGAGCTTGGTTTTTAAAATAGAAAACTGCAATAAAAGCAAATGGATCGAAAGTCTAATGGTGGAATGAGAATTATGTATTACAGCCCTGGGCATAAGGATCAAGACAGTAACAGCCTACTAAGCTTCTTTATCTAGAAACAATCACTGCAAAAGCATGTCTAAAAGGGGATATTTGTGAGTCAGGCTGCTCCCAAGTCCTCTGTAGCACTACCTCCTTTCTCTTAGGCTGTTCTGACCTGACTGCTGCTGACAAACTACACGCTGCTATTTTCCCTTCAGCTACTCCCATTTAATTTCTTTATACTCATGGTGCATAGCTCCATTAAATAATTTGCAATTATCACCTGCTTCATGTTGCCTATAAAGCACTGCTGCTCCATGCCTGCCCAAAGTGAAGCAGAAGCCTAAGCAAAGCGAAGAGAAGCCTAAGTTTGCACAGGAGAAATGCTCTGGGAGATCTAACAAAATGACAACTCTGGTGACTTTCACCATTTCCCTCATCCTGTGAATTAGACTTGCTGCTGGCTGGCAACAGAATTTCCAGCAAGAAGCTGCTGAGAGAGGTAGCCAAAGATGCGAACTCAAAGTTATTACATAAAAAGTCTGAAGCTGACAGGGATACGCTGAACCCTCATGGCTGCAAAAGCTGTGCAGGCACTCAAGGCTCAAAAATATCCCATGTGTTACAGAATTACTAACATCAGTGCAGAACGAGAAACAGAGGCTGATAAAAGATGCACTGCTACAGCAGAGATGACTTTTGCCAAGCCCATTACAATTCACACACACACAAGGGCAGGAGCAAGGCCAGACCTTTACTTTGTTATTTTAGTCTCCCTGTGCTCCACAATTAAGCTTTAATATCCATGTGATATTTTTAGCAGTTTTGAATGGACTGCTGGTGCTATTTTTACAAGTACCACCATTAGCCTGCTCAAAGTGTTGGTATGTGAAATGAACTTTTGCTTCCAATACTCAGGGTAGACTCTTCAAATTACTTTAGGAAAATGTAGCAATTAACATTAGAGATGAACATCTACTGCTGTTTTGGGATTTCTTTCCTTACATTTGATAATTTATGGATATAAAACTAAATACAAACAAAAGGAACATAGTAGTAGTACCAGTGTTGAACTCCTCCTGGGAGGAGAAGGGCAACACAGAAGTGATTATTAAATCTGCAGGGAAAAATAATTTCTTAGCCTAAAGAACTTGTTCAACTTTGAGATACCTGCAAGAAAGCCACAATTCCAACAAATATTGGTTAATTGACAAATATTAACATAAAATATTACCAGCTGAGAAGAAAAGATTATAGAAAAATCCCAAATGTTGTATCTATGATAATGTTTGTTTGCTGGGGTTTTTTTAATACTGGTTTTAGAATGTTTATGTGGACATTTCCCCTTGTGCTGAGCAGCTGTACTGCCTTGTCTGCTCCACAGTCTGTCCAATTGCTTCAGTCCAAGGGCTGACATTCTCCACTTCCTCCTGCACCTCTCCATCCTCCTGCTTTATTTCCAGTATTTGAGGCTAATATTTACTAAACTACTTCCTTTGCTTTTTACTTACATTTCCAGCTCAAAATCTCTCATTGCTCTTATCATGGACAAATAATTCCAGTACTCAGCAGCACAGTGCAGATTTCCTCTGCCCAATTACCAGTCTCGACAAGTTTTGTTTCAAGCTACCATGACAATAGTAATTTATAGTTTTATACCAAGGCAGGGGCTTGAACAGTTTGAGTCACCAGCCAGAGGCCTGGATTCCCATTAAAGTGTTTTTACAGAGGCTCCAGTCTGGGGGTTGACCAGAACAAAATCCTGTTTATAGTCATGCTGCTACACCTGTGTGTAAATCACCACTCTCAACAGAGCCTTTTGCAAGCCACAGCACACTCCTAGACCAAACCATTCCTAATTCCCTGAGAACATGGCTCTGTGTGTGTTTCCTTCTACTTAACGTGGCTATTAGAACCCAGAACTTCTTACTGCTGTCTCTAGAATCATCCATCACAGCACAGTGTTACACCCTTGATTTGTTGCTTCACCTGGCTGCTCTACTTAAGGGTGTTTTTCACAGCCTACAATAATCACTCTCTCCTTTCCATGCACACTGACAACGTAACTCTCTGTGGCCTACTCTGAATTTAGAACTGCACCAGCAGTCACTGCTTGTGTTTCTGTGGATAGCACGTGAAGACATGGAAGTTTTTGACCCTCTAAACACACAGTGAGGGAAAGTTCCTGGATTCCACACATTAAATAAAGCAAAGCTTTGTCTTTCCCTTGATGCACAGTGTTTCCATGAACTGAACCTTCCTTTCTGGCTGATTCAAAACACTTCAAGTCCTCATCTCTGTATAGTTTAAATATGTGCTTCTCAAAACAGCCATCAGTAACATAAACCCAGAAGTAGAAATCTGCTCCTGCTGAAACACTATCCAGAATTTTGAGTTGATCCCATTAGTAGAGACTTTACTAGAAACAAAATTTGCCAGTCAGTGGTCGTTTCATGGCTAGTGTGCAGAAACAGCTAAGAACCCAATACTTTCAGGGAAAGTGTTTAAACACTTTAGGTTTGAGTTCCATGAGGACAATATTTACTGTTCTAAAATACAAATACTCTGCTCTGATACAGCAAAAAGGTCTTTCAGCTCAGTCTTCCCTTCCAAAGAATCCCTAATATTAGGACAAAGTGATACAGAAGGAATAGACTACTGCCAAGTTCTCCAAGGTCACTCCTTCAGGTAAAGGATGTCAGGACTCCTCCAGAGGAAAGATGAGATTTCCAACTTCAGTGGTACATCTCACAGGTTTTCTTTAGTCAAAGAATAAAATAATAATTCCCATCAGACGAACTACTAGCAAAGTAAAACAAAACCTTCAGGGTTTGTTTTGTTTAAAAGCTGTTCTGTTATCAACTCTTTGTACTTCACAGACAGCAAATGCCTGCAGTGTTATGTAAGGGAAACTGTTCTGCAAAAAGGCACCAGGTTGTCATCAATGCAATTGGCAGCGAGGTTTGACAGACTGAGTCCCTTCCTTGCAGTTATATTAATCATGCATTCTGTATCACACAATTGGGTGTTGCAGGGCCCCAGTGTGTTCACAGCATTGCACACGCCTTGCTGACTTTCTAACACTTCCCTCATTGGCAAGAATATTCAACCAAGTCTTGAATTACCAGCAAATGTTCCTGAAAAGAAATTGGGGAATTTGCACCTGCACCACAATCCTGATAGTGGGAGTTACGCTCAGCCTGGCAAGAACATCAGACACTGTCACCAGAACCTCCAATCAAAAAAGCTATTGTTAACTACTGACAAGAATAACAAATTATCACCCAGAAAGGCAGAAGCAGAGATTGTTTAACATGCAACAATTAATATGTTCCCATTGACAGTTTACAAATCAAAAAGCAAGGCTAGCCAAAAGTTACCTAACACAATTTGGAACTTGTTTCAATAATTTATTCAACTATGCCAAAGTTTAAGACTTTGCTAATTAACAGTGATACATTCAATATATGCCATGGCTGTCATTTTCCAAGTGTTCTTACTGCTAAGAAAACAAGAAATAATCACATTAAGCCTGAGTAAAAGCTTATAAGTGTGTAAGAATTGTAGAAAGAGAACTCCTATAAAACTATTATTATTATTATTATTTCCATGCTAACATACAGCACAGTATTTTAGGAAAATCTCCCTCCAATAGAACAGTCTCTAAACAGTCTCTCTGGAAGAACATTCCCTGTGGAACTGAAACAGTAATCCATGATTGCAGTTCTTGTTTAGTTCATGTGTAAAGATAAATTGGAGATGTCAATATGAGCTTCAGATCACCTTTTTTCCCCTAAAGATGTAAAACTCCTTATTATCAGCTCCTTGGACAGTCTCATCTCCCAGAATAACTTTAAAACAAGATCCAGCTAAACTGAAGCTGGAAATGGAAGGCCACAGAAAGACAAAAAAACCCCAAAATCTTAATTTCTATTTCCAGGAACTGCTGTCACAGCCTCCCTCCCATCCCAAATGAAGCATCTCAGCTGTACAAGCCAACCAACATCTGCTGGACTGCCTGAGATCCTGGAGCAATCTGCACTCAGCAGAACAGAAAGTGTTCTCCATCCTGTTCCCCTGGACACCCCTCAGAAAGGGAAGGCAGAAGCTCATTTATTTCTGCACAGGCACGAAAGGACAGAATCAGCTGCACCTATCCAAGGAAACAATTGGCTCTCCCGCGTTCCCCAGCATTTATTTGCTGCTGGAATTTATTTTTCCACGCTGCAGATGGATGATATTGTAATTAGTAATGACAGGCAGAGCAGAAAGGTCAGACAGACCTCTCAGGGGAAGGCAGACTTCGGGAGAAAGAGAGAGATTAAAAACCAGGGGGAAGCAACAGCCCACCCAGGGAGACCTTCTAAAGCACCCAACCGATCCTGGAATGCAAATCCATTTTATTTCCCACTAAAACTGATGGAAATAACATCTCTATTCCCTAACTTCTACAACAATAAAACTGGCTTTTACAAAGATAGGCTCAAAGAACTCCCACTGTGGTTTGAGGGTTTTTGTTGTTGTTGTTGTTGTTGTTTTTTTCAAAAAACCCATTTTAGATTATTTTCCCCTCATTAAAGTTCAATCCAGAAAACTGAAAAAGTTATTTCAAGTGGACACAACACAAGAAGAAGAAGAATTCTTTCACTGAAACACAGTCATGTCCAGGGAAGCTGGAAAGATGGCAGCAAGACCAAACACTATTTCTGCTTTTCTTTATGCTCTCCTTTTCTGTTTAAGAATAGATACATTTTTAGGCAAAAAAAAAAGTCACACATCATTTACTTTTATACCTCTGTGGAATAAGAAGTGCAAAAACAATGCAAGAAGGTAAAGTACAAAGTAAAAAGATGAATATATTTCAAATTTAAGCTAAAAATTTACAATTTTAAATTAAAATTAACCATGTTTTATAACAGACATTCTGCTACAGCATTTTATACTGGAACAACTTTATCCCATCTAGACATTTGTATTCCATTAAAATCCATTCATAGCAGTTTTAGAAGTCAGTAGATAGTCATAAGATAGTAGTATACATAAAATTATAAAGTATTACCACATCCAACTAAACACAAAAGCAAGATTTAGTGAACCTTTTCAGATGAAGTCCATGAAGTCCAGTTAATTTCATTTTCTGGAGATTCTGTTTTGTCACAGAGAAGTCTCCTTAATCTTTCTATTGCAATAGTTATATTTTTGTATAAATAAAAAGAAATATCTCTGAAATAAGAAAATAAAATAAGAACAGGCAACCTTTTAAACAGGGGCCTTCAAAGGAAGTCTGAAGTGGTGTTTCCATTTGGGTACTTTTTATTTTTTACACAGTCTAAACATTACCAGTCCAGTTTAGCCAATTAGTGTCAAAAATTAATTAACTAAAGTCTGCCACCTTTCAAAGCAGTCGTGCAGCTTAATGCTTTCTGAGGTGGGTTACCTTCGGTTCTTCTGAGAAGAATTGTGCTACTTGATACAAAACACATAAATATTCATTGTGCCAGGGAGACTGGGAAATTTGTTTAGGATTTCTTGTTAAAACGTCTGCCCAGTCCCTTTTGATTCAAGTCTGGTCAATGAATGTCAAGCTTATTGCTGCTAATGAATAAGCAAACAATTAGTGCTCAGGTATGTTAACATGTGGAATAGCAATCAGAGGGCAGAATAACCCACTCAGACAGCACGGCGAGGATATTTTATGTTCCCCAGCTAGCAGCAAACAGGTTTCCTGTCATTAGGGCAAAGAAACAGAAATCCAATTAACGTTTCTGAACATTTGATGTGAATCTGTTTACCCAAAGCCATCTTTTGGATTACTACTACTTTATCTGTCCAGTTGCTCTAGATGGCTCTAACCTGGTCCTGAGGCCCTTACAGAGCCATTCCTTAAGTGACATCTCATTGTGGAGAAAGCAGAGGTGAAGTTTATCAAAGAAAATCAGCTCCAAGACATACATCAGTAATATTAAATATTAATGACCCTTCTGCTCTCAAATACTTCTTCTAAGATGGCTTCACTTTCATAACTTTAGAGAAGGCAATTCACAATTTATTTTTTGTTTTTTTTTTTAAGGAACAGACAAATGCACTTTTACTTTGTAGGTAATAGCTGGGTTTCCAGAAATGGGCACTTCCATTTTCATCATGACCCTAATTCCACTAGGAAGAGCTTAGTATTTCCTTGTAGATACTTGGAGAAGACAAGCAATAAACCCCTCTAAATACCGATTCATTTGTAGAAATAGCCTCACATGGCTCTCACGGGACCACAAGGAGACAGCACAATTTAGGTAAATAATCTCTCTCCACCCAGCTGAACCATTTGCTGCCCATTCTCTTTACACCACAAACGTTTGCAGATTTATTCAGTTTGTGTCAAGCTAACATTAGCTCTGGCTATCTGTACTACTATTTCCAGCCTTTTCTTCCCCCATCCTTGCCTCACACTCTTATCTCCCCTGTATTTATTATCTATGTTTTATTTTTCAGGTTTTCAGTGTTTAGCAAGTTTTTCTATTATCTTCAGTTTGTACAAAAAACCACATTGTAACAAAGGTAAATTAGCAATGATTTTTCACAAGTAACATGATTTTTCTCCCCTTCATGTTTCTTTTTTTTTAGATAAGTAAGATACTCCAGCACTTACAAATGTGTATATATGAGTATAACAAATATGACTATGAAATAATAATGATGTATCTAAATGACTTAACCTAAATCCTGTTTACAAAGGTGTTTTATACTTCAAGCATTCTGAGTGCTACTGAAAGCCATTAAGTTTATGGTTCCTCATATTATGTCTATTCTAAGAACACCTTATCAGCATAACAATCACAGCTGCCCAAGCTGTCACCTACAAGTGCATTTCCTACCCACACACAAACACCTCGCTGAAACAGCACTGCTGATATTTTAAGTATTTAGCAGAGAATCAAAAGTCATGGGTTTGATTAGTTGGGGCCAAACTGCTTCCTGATCTCTCACCATTTGGATTGGAAGGCACAGCCCATTACCACATAAATTCATCAGCTACTAAAAGCTGTAGCCATATATTTTTCACTTTCAAAATACATGTCTGTTAATTAGTCATACAATTTAAGCTTTCAAGTGATCTTTCATTTGATCTCGTCAGAGTCCCTGTCCTACTGTCAGATAATGGTTCTGTCACACACTTTTATTTCTTGGGGAAAACCAGGATTCAGGTGGGGTAGAAAGCAACAGCAAGCAGGGACCGACTCCCCAATGGCTCCACTTGTCATTTTACCTTACCTCAGACACACTGTTACAACTGTGGCACATTATCAAAAAATTAAATCAAAAATTAAAACTTCAGGGAGCCTGAATGTCTGGTCCTAGTGACACAACACCTAGTCAATATCTATCTCTTCAATTTGCCAGCAGAGCTTGCATTTTACCTCAGCACATTTAATAGCTTCCGTTTTAAATTACATCTGAGTAGAAAAGGCCAGAACAACAAGGCTGCTTTGTAAAGCAGAATTACACCTCTGCACCCCAGACCCATGCACAGGTCACTCAGACCATCAGTAAATCAAATGAATAATGTACTAATATTTCTTTCTTCTAAAAAGATACTTCTTGGTTTTGGGGAGACGAGGAATTTCAGATGGCATTAAAAAGGCTTATGGTAGCACAAAAAGGTCAACACAGATGCAGCTATGAAAAGGATACTTGATTGCCCGAGGTGAATTTAATCCCAGTAACAGAACTCTTCAGAGTTACATGAACATTTCAGCTGTACAGTGCTGTTCTTCTAAAGTGCTAAAAGCCAGAGCAGGACACCCAGCTCATCGTTCCTCCTCCTGCCAGGGCACCTGCAGCTCCCCTGGAGGATGGGAAGGTTCAGCACTGTCAGCTCCATGCTTCCAGCACGGGGCAAGAGAACACACAGCTCTGCCTGAACTTCCCTCACACTCCTGCACACTCACTCAGGGGACAGGGGGAAAACTCTCATGTAAAGTACACTTAAAAAGACTAAGTAAGATAAAACTAAAATTACTCAGCCAAGTTTAAATGGTAGCAATTGGTAACTTTTCCAGAGAGACCAGCTGATTTTCTAACCCTGTGTTCAGTTCTTTACATGGCAAAGAAACTCAACAGGAGTCTTTTATACCAAAGCCAAGGGAAGTTTAAAATTAGTAAATCAATAAAAATGGCTCTAATAGGCCACCTTCCTCTCTAACCTTTTTAACTTCTATTTTCAATTAATTCATGCTTTCTGCAATATGTGTAATTATCGAACATGTTATTTTGCCATAAAAATCTACTAATTTAGTTACACTCCACAGTTCTGCTCTCTCCCAACAAGCCTTGTGTGACCTATTAGCCACTCTCAAGAGCTCAGCAACTGCAGAACAATAATTTAATGGCACACACGTGTACACAGACTGCACTGCTTCTGAACAGCTGAACCACTCAAGAGTTAATCCTGTCTGGTCATACATTCTTTGTGAAACTTGCTTTCTATGTGGGCTTGGAGGAGTTTGTTTTTGTTGTCCTTCAGTCTGTCATATGTGACATGCAGCAAAACAATCAGTATCCATCTGAGTGACACACTAATATCTAGGTATGAAAACATGACAGAACAAAGTCTTCCTGTCCTCTTAGCTGAGCTCTTTCCTGGCCAAGGTGATAAACTGCTATGGAAGAAGGAAGATGAGAGACAGAGGTGGAAAAGCAAAGTGCTCCACTCAGTTTGGCCTGATTTATAGCTGACAAATGAGTCAAATCACACTGAATCACCTCAAACAAACCAACCAAAAAAAAAAATCCCAAACCAAAATCACAAAACCCTACTAAACATTAGTCCTGTGCCATAGAATAAAATGTGGTTGCTTTTCCCCAGTCTATATAATTTCATTTCTCACTTGATCATTACTTAATGGGCAGAAGGCTTTAATTTCATGAATTTAGAAGTTTTGTAAAGTACAAAGCAGTATTTCAACTAAAATTTCTAAATCTATATATAAATTCTCAGACATTTTTACCTTCAAATATCCTAGACATCTTGAAATACACAAATGCATTGTTTTTTATAGTTTTGATGTCACACCACTTACAAATTAAGTCTGAAGTGCAATAAAGTGGCCTCACGTACCTTTAAATGTGTAATTTTAGATACAAAGTGTAGAATTTCTAAAGCTGTGCTTAAGTGACAGATAAAAAAAAAGAGGTGATGACTTTCTGTTAGCTCATGCAAAAAAAGAGAGGCATTTCCCACAATTTCATGAAATTAGGAATCACTTGGCATTTCTAGAGCAAACATCTCCACACCCAAATCAGCATTTGTTCAACAATGAAAACGTAGCCAGACAAATACATGTTATTCCCACGGCATTTTATCACAGAACCTTGCTGAGTGTCCATCTGATTCTGCAGAAAGACTCCACACGGCACAAAAGCACAAGATGAAACCCAGACAAGCTTTTCATAATGCTGTATCACTTATGTTCCCTGGATTAGCCACTTAGCTGGGGACTAATGGAATTAGGCTAATGGAACATAGTGTTTTCTGTAATTGTATATTGTGCAAGCACTTTGCACATTTCAAACACAGACTTCAGCTCTTCTATTCTGTTACTGTATCTGCAAAAGCATCATTAAGGGAACTGCCCTCCTCCTTGCTGCTTACTCTTCATCACTTCAAAGGATGCAGGAAAATGTCTGAGGAAGGCAGACAATTCTTTCACTTACTTTTCTCAAATTAGATCTCATCCACTCTTGATAAAAACCTTACAGCAACTTAAGTTACCTGGGGCACTTAAGTGTTGAAAACCAGGCTGGCTGTGCCTCTCCTGAGAGGCTTCCAGTGTAAAAGTCCTACTGCTTTAGAGTTTCCAGCACTTACAGAAGAAAAATAGTATTTGTATATAATATCAGGTACTGAAAGACAAACTAATGGCTATGCATTTTTATAATTTAGAGGATATATTTCTGGGAAGGTTGGACAAGAACAATGAGAAAAACCCAGCAGAAAATGCCATTAGAAACTGGATCCATGACAAACAGGTAATTAATTTTGGTTTTCTTTAATAAGACAATTTGATCATTATATTTGGCAATACCTTACACAGCACAAACTGTCACTGTAATTAACAAAATGACATTTACAGAGAGGGGAACAGATCCACATTCTGGGGGAGAGTGAGGGCTGGAAAGGAGTTTCAGGAAATTCAACACTGAGGTTCACTCCTCTTTTTTGTCTGTCCCACCCTCCTGCCGCCTCTAGAGCATGTCTGCCTCTCATTAGAGTGCCTGGAAGTTATGAGCACCCACACTGAAATTAGAAAGTGCCCCTAAATCCACAAATTCTTCAAGTAATGAACTGTAATGAGAAACGAGACGACAAAAGGAAAAGGCAGAATCTAGCAGGGATTGGACAAAAGTTTGCTGTAGCAACCCCTGCTTAGCAAATTCTCTGCCAAACAATTCCTACCCACAAGAGGTACATTCCATTCCCGCAGCCTCCAGTGTCTTTTAAAGTTGAAACTTCTGTCTTGCTGCAGTTTATGGCACATTTTTACGGTGTGTACTTAGGTAGCAGGCAAGGCTGACTAAACAGATTTCCTCCATGACCTTTACTACTGTCGGCTGAAAACAATTTAGTCCATTTTAAGTCATTTGAGAGCGCTGTAAACATTATCCAAGGGGCTTAGGACTGACTGCCTAAAACATGACCTTTCAAGCTGACAGCTGACAAAAATCCTCCACTTTAAACCATTTTAAAATATATGATAAAGGTTTCTTATCCTTCTGAAACAGAAAGGAATTTTCCTTTTACCATTACAGAATAAAGATGCCTTTCATTCCATTTAAGAAATCTTGGGGTTTTTTGAGGGGCATGGAAAAATGAGAGAAATAACCTGAAGTACTCAGATACTTTCTCTTGAATAAAAGTTCAATCCACCCAATTAATATCAACCAAGTAGTGAAACAAAGAGGGTAAGCAAGCCATGAAAGAGATAGGCCATGCAGAAATAAAACCCCTTACACTGGAAATAGTTTGGCTGGAAATTAAAAGAGAAAGAAATAAAATATGCAAGCTAGTTTTATTAACACTTGGTGTATATACAACTGTTGAACTCATTCATACTCAAGAGAAGATAGGTGTAGCTTTCCTTCTTGCCATTCCCAGTCACACTGGAAGTCAAGGCAGCAGTCAGTAAATCTGGAGCTCAATCCAACACCTATGAGGTGTGCTATACCTCAAAAATAAAAGTCAGAGGAGTTTGTAATGCTGGCTTTGTCTCTTGGTCCACTAATAGTCCCCTTGATTCTAATCCTACACTTTTCCCAAAAGGACTGTGGTGTTCTCTCTTCCACTGACAAACAAAGCACATTCTTGGCACCTTTTTGGGACAAGGACTACATTTTAAACTACTGTGAAAATGGAATGAGCACACAGGATCTCAGGTGTAGCAGTCCTTGGGTCTCACACATGCTCAAACATATTCTGGTCTAGAATTTCTACCAACAGCACACACATGCACCAAGTCTAATTTCTCTTGTCATGCAAAGATAAAAGAGCAGGTATATGCTATACCTCCAATCTTGTCTGTAGTGCACTAAAGACTTTAAGTTTTGTCTTAGTCTCTCAGTAGGATCAGTGGGCTTGGAAAAAACCAGTAAAGCACTAAGGATTCTTCTTCCTTATGAAGACTTTTCCTACACTCTGTGACTTCCCTGGAAATGATCTTCCTTGCAGATGAAGCAAAGCACAATCCCTCACTCTCTGTCTCAGATTTAGCTGAGACAACTGGCTCTGTAAATTGTTTTCAGACAGACATGCAAATGATCTATTAAGTAATCCCATTCACAACATCAGCCAGAGTTTATCTTAAATCATAGTCAGTTCTCAAATGAAGGAATATTGTTACTTCTGTGGACCAGCACTGCAGCACATACTTCACCTAGTTTTAAAAAAACCTGCTCTTAAATACTCAAATTTCCTGTTAAACATGAATGATGCACTGGAATCATTTGGCTTCAAAAAGGGGACTGAAGAGACAAAGAGATTTAGCCAGCATCTAAATAGATAAGAGAACATAAACCTGCAATGACTATACACAAAAAACTCTTCTCAACTAGGAGCTTGAGAGCTGAGTAAACCAACAGGTGGAAGAATCAAAATAAATACGAGATGATGATTTTTTCCCAGGTAATTTTAAGCTCTAAGGAGAAGGACAATGTGTAGAAGCCCACATGGCATCTGCAGCATCACAAACACAACAGACCATTTATATGGAGAATATTACACCCAGATGTGCAGTAGCCAGGGAGAATGAAACCAAGAAATTCTCAAAAAGAGTGAAATACTTGTCTGCACCTTGGCTATGGCACTTCTCAAAAGCACATCCATTACAGGGAATGTACAACACATGAAACCAGCACAGCTCCTCTCTGCTGCTGCTCTCCCCATAGGAGCCCACTCCTGCTCCTGGTGGTTGGAGCTCGTGTTTGCCCTGAGCATAGCCTTCATTAAAAGTCTACATTGCTGGGATAAAAACGAGGGTCAGCAGGTAGTAATGTCAAAGCAGAAATCTATCAAAGCTGTAGCAATAAACACTTCAATCCTCCTTCGAGTATGTTGAAAATCAGCCTGTAATGCTGTTTGCTTTTTTGACTTAAATAATCAGAAATTTAATATTGGGGGGTTCATTTGTTGATTTGTTTTTTTTTTTTTTTTTTCTTTAATTTTATTTTCTATGTGTCACTGATTCACAAAGTCTAACAGGTGGCCCTTCACATTTCACTAACGGATGCTCCTCTCCAGGTAAGATTTTTTACTCAACCAAATTCATGTGGGACTAGACTACATTTGATACTTTGGCTACTTCAGAGCACAGGAACACACTGCTCATCAACCCAACTCTGTGCAGAAGGCAGCCTCTGACTTAACCAGAAAGGACCCAGCGAAAGCAATATAAATGATTGATTCCATATGGCAACATAGATGATTCCATTAAAATGAAATTAAATGGATCCCAGGCTACACAACACAATGAAAACTATTCCACATTTATTTGGCCTTGTCATCTCACAGCACTAAAACAGAAAAATTCTTATGAAGAACATATTCCATTACCAATTTTTAGAACATGTATAAACGTCATGACTACCAGTTTAGAATCACCCTGCCTTCCTCTAAAATAAAATCCACTGCAAACAGGCTAGAAATATACAATGAGATAGTGCTTACTTCCTGTGTAATTGCAAAGTAATTCTGAAAACAGCCAAAAATATTTTGAGATTCACCAAACATTTTGCTATGCAGATTTACTTGGCACTCTGAAGTACCAAGTAGTTTTACACAAAAGCCCCTAACAGCAAGCTAAGAAAAAAAAAAATCCTTATTTAAATCATCCTGTTCCTTTTAAAGTTACTTAGTTTGATATGATACCAGTCTTTGTAGCAGCACCCTGTTGTGTGCGCTGTCTAAAATATTCTGCTGTAGCCTGATCAGCTAAACACTCTTTGTTTAAATCCTAATCTTCCCCAACTTTTCCCTAAGCGCTGAGCACCTGCCGAGAGCTCCCATAGCTATCTTTGTGGTAGGGAAACAGAAAGGATGAGACACAGTGCGTGTGATAGAAGGGAAGCACACGTGACTGAAACCTCAAAGGATGCCCACATTGCCATTTGAATTCTTCTTCCACCCCATCCTCTGTGAAAAGAAACTCAGATAGCATTGAATTGTTACACTGGAGTTTGAGTGAATAAAAACACATCTCCATTACTGAAATACTGAGCATCACTTATTCAGCAGGTAAAATGAAGGCAAGAAAGGAATAGGAATCTACATCTACCTGTCGTGTCCCATTACATACTGAATTTCCATCGGGGCCCATTTTTTTCAGGTTTTAATTCCATTACCTTTCTCATACTGGGCACTGTTTCTTCCTGCACAGAGATCCAACCACTCAAACAGAAGGATTCTACCCTAAGCACAGAATAAAAACAGACACTTCTGGAGAAGAGCTTTATCAGCTCGCACATCCTCCACAGAACAGTGGGTTTTAACCAACCACCTTGCTGTTACAAAACATTCAGTCGCTTCAGGGCTTTCAAAAGCTTGTTCTTTTCTCCTGTCATCCCATTTTAAGCTACTTTGTACCTCAGAAACAGCACAAGAAACATCCCTTTTCCCCCTTTCCTTTGGCACAGCAGCACTGCTGGAGTGACACCTCTGCTTCCCTCACCCTGCAGGATGAGCAGGGGGCCCTGAGCTGCTCTAGGCAATCACAGGAGTGCACAGGACACAAATACAAGATAAATACACACAAAAACGTTGCAAAACAGCTCAGATACTGAGCAGCTCTGTGGGTCATCTTCTGCAAAATTACTCCCATTTCTCAGAAAGCTTAAGGTTGCTTTGATTTCATGTTAAGGAACCAAACCCACTAAAATAGTTAGAGTTCCTTCACTGAAAATAGTCAGATTTTCCAGCTTATTATTTACTTCCATTTAATTCTTTCTTAAATTCTTATTGACTTTAAGAAGAAATATTTTCACTCATCACACTAATTTATTCAAAAGCAAAATCTTTATCCTAAATATAGTCCAAAGGGGATAGAAAGAAGATTCTCATCCTATGCTAGAATTTTTCACCAGGTCTTGGTAGTCTTGCATGCAGAAATATCATTATGATTGATTTTCTTCCCTTCTCCTTTCTTGCTTTTTTCTTGTCTAGGCATTTCATGTCTCTAAACATATTATGTGAACCGCAGAGATTTTCTCTTTATTCAAAATTCACAGGTTTTGAGAAATCAAATGAAATCTAGAGAAGTTCCAGATTACAGATGGCAACTGTCAATTTTGCTTATGCTCGTAAGATTACCTTTAAGGGAAACATTCCATAATCAGATTTCATATGCTCTGCCCATTACATCTCTGCAGTATTGCTGATGTGGGAACTCCACTGGCAGGAAAAGTTTCTCCTTCAAATACAAAGTGGATATTTTTAGCTCTTTTTTTTCCCCCCCAAAGTTCCTTTGTGCAATCTGTACAACATGAGCTTTTGAATGATGGCAGAACCCTCACAATATTTTTGAGCAAACATTTCAAAGATTACAAGTAGATTTCCTGGGAATCATAGAATGGCCTGGGCTGGAAAGGACCTTCAGGACTATCTAATTCCACTCCCTGCCATGGGCAGGTACATCCTCCACTGTGCCAGGTTGCTCCAAGCCCCATCCAGCCTGGCCTTGGGCACTTCCAGGGATCCAGGGGCAGCCACAGCTTCTCTGGGCACCCACCCCAACAGGGAAGGATTTTCTCACAATATCTAACCTAAACCTACTCTCCTTCAGTTTGAAGGGAAGAAGTTGGGTTTCTCCAATTGTAAAAACACACCAGGCAAGTTCAGCTTCACCAAACAGGAGACAGAGCCCCAGAGGATGAAAGGACCCAGCTGGGAGAGGGACACCTTCCACAGGGTCCAGACAAGGCAAGGTCCAGGCAGACACGGCAGAAGCAGCACCAGGCAGGGCCAGAGACAGGACTGGGCCACAATTCTACAATTCCACCTTTCTGCTGGAGACTGGACACGAGATGAGCCTGGAGACAAGGAATCTACAACACAGCTCCAAGCTTCTTCCAGGAGAAACAGTCCATAAACCAGGACAGCAGGAGATGTGTTGGGTTCAGGTATTTCTGTGGCACAGCAGGGGCAAGAGAGAGCCCCAGACCAACAGGCCCCAGGTTATTCTGGTCAGGGCAATTAAGGCTCATTAGTGAAGCCATGGCTTGACACAAGCCAGCCAATGCTGCAGCCTCCAGGGCACTATTTAACAAAAAGTGAGCAGGGAGCAGTGACTGTTCCCTGTTTCACTGGCTCTTACATCAACATCTGTTTCAGTTTAAGTCCGTATCAGTTTCCATTACCAAGATTTTAACTTGGAGCTCTTTAGCAGAGTTCAAAAGGAGCATAAGGAAACTTTCAGCATACTTTTAAGAGCAGACACTTGATCAATCAGAAAACTAATATAAATTACATAACTGGACAGGAAAACAAATTCCAAGCATTATAACTTATCCTGCAAAGGATCTTTAGCACACTCGTCATCATGAGCCAAGGGAAAGAGGAAAGCATGACTCACTCACTACTGATAATTTAGGATTTAGCCCAAGTAATCACTGATGATGCAGAGCAGTCTGAAGTTTTAAACAGAAATTATATTTTCAAATTATACAGTACCAACTGCAGCTGACTAGGCATTCTACTGCTTGCACATTCAGTATTAGCTTTCTACAGTATTTTCTGTTAAATAACTTTCTACAACAAGGAATGAGAATGACATCAAGTAGCACAGGTGCGTATCCTGTTAAAATATCATTAGATATGCAAATCAATTAACTCATTAGGCAGAAAAAAAGTGTGAATCTGTGATGACCATTTCAAAGCACAGCTGTTGTGGTAAGACAAGAACAGGTCAGTTGTAAAGGCTGTTGAGGATATCTGGGTACCAAACGAGTTGATAAATGAAGGAAAGCACAAAGTATCCATTATGGACTGTGTTTATTTTTCTGTCTTATCAGTAGATAAGGTGGTGACTAACAAAGCCCATCCTGAAAGCACAAGCATCAAAACAGGCAACAGATGAGCATTAAATTCTGTGGTTCGCAGAGAGATTCCTTTCATGCAGACATTTGTTCAGTTCAGGTAATCCCTGTTTTCACACAAACCAACCTCTGAGCAGGAGAATTGTCCTAACTGAAGTTCAGCTAGGACAAAGGAAGCTCTTCCCCAGGCCTCCCTGAGGTTTCCCTACCTTTCCAGGGTCTGTCAGGTTGTTAGAATACAATAAGCTCTCAAATAATTCAGTTGCCTCAGTCATTAATAAAGGATATTAACAAAGACATTTTGAAAACTTAAGGAAAAAGAGACATTTTATAAGAAAGACGCTAGAGAAGTAATACAGTTTATCCACACTTTTGCAGAGCTTTAGAGGCAGCCCATTATAAAGAGCAAATCTACAAAGTTACCTTAAAATATCTGAGTTACTGGAGTAGATTAATAAAAGCAGATTTCAAATCAAAGAGACTTGCAAGTGGGAATAGTTTTGAAGGAGTGCACAAGTACAGGAGTGCCACAAGAATCAATATGAATACTGTTCTTTTCACTATCTCTTAAGATTTATCCAATGCCACATGGAATGCAGGGACAATATTCACTTACAGTACAAAACAGGGGCAGTCAGCATCAAACAAGGTTTACAATTCACATGCAGAGAGGGTTCACTCTGCTACAAAGGGTACAGTGATGGAAAACAAAAAGGAACATAACATTTTAATGAGTTATATCCTACAGAGATGTACAGAAGAAAGATCTGTTCCCAAAAAACAACTGTAATGTTCTTTCAATTTGACTGTTTGGTTACCAAATTCTTACCAAAGGGAAAGAATATTTTGTGATACATTTTTGAAGCTCAATTTATGTAACAAGTTTCTTTGTGTGAAATAAATAGATTAGAAGTCAGGAGAGCATAATGCAAGAATAACAAGAAGTACATCAATTTTGCAGGAGAGTGGCAAGGATCCCCAGTGAAAACTAGTAAAAATGAGCATTTATAGTGAGAATGTGATTGATCTATTAATGATGCAGGACAATATCGCATGTCCTGCCTGAAATGCTATACCTTGGATTTAGGATGAGTTTGATGACCATTGTCATCTGGACAGGATTTTGGTTCATATTCACAGCTTCTGGAAGCAATGAGCTCATGGCTACATTACTCTGTACAATGAGGGGTCCATATAAAAACTTCTTAATTACATATTCAACCTACAGTCTGATCCCCACACAGAGGGATTAAATGAAATCCTCATGGCACAGTTACCTGAGCTCTCCCACCATTACCTACACTTCATTTACCACCATCACACACTTTCTTTTACCCTCAATAGTCATTGGCAATGATGTTGAATAATCTCACCTGTTCAGCACACAAAAATGGTAATTACCAGCACCATTGAAAAGCAGCAGCCAAAATCACATATTTTTAAAATTCAGCAGTAGCATGAAAAGCCTCAACTTTTAAGCCTGGTTTTCTTATCAGTAAACCTTTTCTTTTAGCTTCTCTTCCTTCTGACTGAGATGTCAGTGGCCAAAATCTTTATCTTCACCATTAATATCCACCAAAAACCGCAGCTCAACAGACTGTACCAAAACAACCTCAAAGGCACGTGGCAAGCAGCAGGGGCACCGAGGTCAGACCTCTGCACTCCCCTTACCTTGGGGCACGGAGCCTCCAGAGGCACAGGAGCCTTCTCACATGGGGATTCCTCCTCCCGAGAGCAGCCACGGCCCGTCCCCATCTGCTCCTGCAGCCCTTGCCCGTGTGCTCCCACCTCGGGACGGGGGATGGGATGGGCTGGGATGGAATGGGATGGGATCTGTGGGACAGGATCCATGGGATGGGATGGGATCCATGGGAT
>VZRF01000924.1:80734-105005 GCA_013396875.1 Vireo altiloquus
GGATGGGATGGCAGGACTCTGTGTAGCTGCTCAGTGCCCGCAGGTGGCCCCGATGCCGAGGAGGTGCCCTGTGCTCACACCTCGGGACGGCAGCAGGGCTGGGATGGGATGAGATGGGAATGGACAGGATGGGCTGGGCTGGGATGGGATGGGCTGGTAGGACTCTGTGTAGCTGCTCAGTGCCCTGAGGTGGCCCCGATGCCGAGGAGGTGCCCTGGCAGCTGCGGGTTGCTGGTTCTGATTCTCCCCCAGGTGTGTGCAGGATCTCGTGGCCACTCATCACCAGCTCTGCGAGCTCAGCTGCAGCCATGTGCCTACCAGCATGCCAACCATCTCGTGCTTGCTTTATCCTGCAAGTGCTGCCTTTATTTTGGGGCCTAAATGTACAGATTTTTTTCTTTTTTAATCTGGCTGTATTGAAATATGCAGTATTTGTTTGGATTCACCTCAGCCATCTGGATCAGTGACCTGGCCTCTTCATTATCTGTCTTTGTGTAATCCACAGTAATTATCCCGGAAGATTTCACGTTTTCTTCAAGCTCATTGATAATGTGTCAAGCAGTGAAGGACAAAGAACCAATTACATTAGGATCCTATCAGAAAGTTTTCAGTTGGATGACAATTTCCCTCTGACTTCCCAGTTATTAATCCCTTAAATGTATTGTTTTAATTTCTTCATACATCACCGCCTAGAATATAATGATTCCTCATTAAAATATTTTTCTCTTAATTAAAAACTCTTAACTTTTACTCATGAACTGCCAGAAAAATAATTTTAAGAATTTACTAAAACAATTCTGATTTTAAAATTAATCCCATAACACTGGCAAGTAAAAAACTCTGTTATGAGGTTTCTTATATTTTCTTTTTTATAGCTTGTGGCAATTGATCAGGAATTTCTTGCTAATTGAGAAACTTGTGATTTGTAACACTCAGTTGAATATTACTGTCTCCTACTTAGCATAATACTAATTTTTTTATTATAATGATATAGAAGTCTGGGTCGATTATTGTTTTCACAGAAGCCTGACTATGCAAGCTAATGAAAGAAATTTCCAACACTTTATATAAAGAGTAAAATAAAAACATTACTTCCGATGAGTAGACAATCTCTTTAAATTTGGACTGAAATTTTTGATTTTTTTCATGAGGTTACATGACACAATACAGTTCCCCATAGAATGAGGGAATACTCATTGTTTTAAACAAAGTCAGGCAACATGGTGGGCCATAATCTGACCTAAGCAATGCACTTGCTCTGATGCTGAAGTTGAATAAAAATGCCCTCAAATTCACTGTTTAAGGGTTATTTCCAAGTTAGCAGTTTCTTTCTGCCAAGTGCGTAACTCATTATATCAAAAACCAGATATAAAAAAAACCAGGACTATGCTGGACACCGCAATGGACTGATGCAATTATTCAGGGCCTTCCACAAGGATGGAATTCTGTATAACTGTTTGAACAACAAGAGCAGGAACAAAAATAGTAGTGATTAATGTCCAGAGTTTATAAGTTACATCCCCACACACAGTTCTTTGATTATATTCCAGTTCCTGCAACACAATACACTGGGAGTAACAAGACATCAAGTAAGTTCAATAATAAATACATCCTTTTTTTTTTTTCCTTTTAGAAGGACTCATATTTTTAAATATTTCATGTTATTTTTTGTTACACAAAAATTAAGAAGAAATCAAAAGAATACTATTTAAATTGATAAAAAAATATCCACACCAAAACTTTCAGGTTTTGAGTGCTAATTTTTTCCTACCTTGTGTACAAATGTTGAGTGTAGCATCTGGAAGTGCCCCACAGGCTGTTTTCTCAACCACTTCTCCGCAGAAACCACTTTGCAGATTTTCACTGACGTGAGTAGATTTTTCTTCAGGCCCAGAAAGCCTGAAGGACCAGACCTGTCATCTGCTCAGAAATACCATTTTGTTTTCCATTTACAGGGACAAACTGTGACATGAAATTACTAGGAGACAAAGCCATGCCTCTGTGGCAGCCCTTCGGTTGCTCACTGCAGGCACAAAGGATGGAGCAGGTTGGGCAACTCAAGTCTTTTCCACATTTCTCGGGCACAGAGCAAAGAGATGTGAAGATTTTGTTTTCTACACAAATGTGTCAGCCAGCAGAAAAGGGAATGAATACGGATTTAATATGCTTCTGGTTGACAGACCCTTATCCTCTTCTGCTGATTAACACAACTGATCTTAGGGTTCTCAGCTGTAAACAGAGAGAGGTAAAACAAAAACGTACAAAGTTGTGGTATCTGCAATAATCTTTAAATTTATTTCAGTGTCTTTCTCACAGCATCATGTTTCAATTTGCTTCTGCACTTACTTTGAAATTAAGTGTTAACCAAAGTAGTCGTAAAGAGCAGTGAATTTTGACAGAATATTCCCTTCAAAATCCATTGAAATACATTTTGTTCTTCGCCGAAGACCATACATTAGTATTTACATCATTTTTGGGGGTAACAAGGAGCAATGCTTTTAAATAATCAGCATGCTTTCCTTCACATTCTGAAGTGCAAAAATACACATAGTAACAACCACAGAGGAGCAGCAGCCTTATTCAGAGTGGTGGTGGTGAACCAACTTACATTTGTTTTTTACAGTTACAAGCCATACAGATTGCAGGTGTTTGCACTGACATTTGCTTGATATGAAAATATACTTCCAAGCAAATATGCACTCTCAGGCATCTTTAGCAGTCATCTCACCATTTTCTTTCACATTTTAAACACATGGGTGCAGGGAAAGCAAACATAATTGAGCCATATTAGTAATCATTTAAAGATGGCTTTAGATGATGAGGACGTTCTCTGACATTTTCTAGAAGAGCTCGTTCAGTAGCAGAAGTGAGCAGAGCTGTTCACAGCTGGCTTCGTGCTCTGCTCCTGTTTCCTTCTCCCCGCACACCTTCAGCTCAGCCCCACGGCAGAGGTTCCTCTCGCCAGCCCCGCCAGCCAGAATTCTCTCTTTGTTTTCCAGCACACAACTGTCGCTGTGCCACAGCCGCTGCTGCCTCATTCCCACACAGCTGAGATCCAGGTCTCGAGTGCCACCAAACAGCAAAGTGCTCCCGTTCCAATCTCACACACAGCACTCTGCTTCAGACGTGCTTTCACACACACAGACGAAGAGGAAGTTAGCAGTTTATGACAGAATTCTGCTGTTATTTCAAAGCACCAACAACTTGTGAGTTTTCACCCATTTTTACATTACATATCATGATTAAAATGCAGTAGTATTTAGGGTAGTAATGAATTTTTTTAAGTATTAGCCCATCCAGCCTTACAGTGTGAGCAAAACTGATCACACAACCACCTGTGTGAGCAGAATTTTAAGTACAATTCTTTGCAAAATGTGTCCCTTGGCAGTGTAACCCTAGATTTCTTTTTACTGGAAGATACTATGATCAAATTATTATGTTTTGCTCCTTGCTGTACTTACTCTTGCCATCTGTCTTATCTTCCACATCTGTCTTGTCTTCCACATCTTTCTTGTACCCTAGTTCTTACTCCATTCACTTACTATCTATCTTCCTGGTCTCATTTGCCCTTACTCTACATTTTCATTCTCTTCATGCTGCTTGCATGCTTTTGCTTAAGTTCTAGCACTACCTGCTCCTCTTAGCAAGAGGATCTCAAGTGTCTTTAAATCATTCTTTTAATGATTTAAACAATCAAGGGAGCATCAATCCCTTTTTCTCTGAAATTGGGCTTGTTTATTCAGAAAAGTCCTTCTCTGCTGTCCTGTCATTCACATTATTTTTTCATAACTATGTTTAATTAGAGCACATTTTAAGGAATCAAACAGAAATGCAGCTTTTGATGCAATGGCAGGTTTTGTTTTTAGTTTGTACCTAGGGACAGAGATCCGTAAACCTCTCCTTCACAAAATCAGCTGACAGAAGCAAACAGCTCTCCTTAGAGCTATTGCTTTTAAGATCCTTTTCCATAATGGAGTTGTAGCAGAATTTCTCACAGACAGGGAGAGAGACAGAAGTATTTTTGCCATAAAGAGACCTTTATGAGATTTGGGGGAAGAGAAACTTTGGCAAGTACACGATTTGGAGATCACAATGCTCCTTTCACAAGATTGGAAGATGGTAACTGATGAAGGAACCTTTGAGGGGCTCCAGAGCTATGTACACCTCTTATTTTATCTTAGTCTAATAAAATTGTAGCTGCTTCTACATTCAGCTGCTGAGCTGAGTTGACAAGAACTACATTTTTCAATAAATAATTTTCAAACCTCTTTTGGTATCAATTCCCTTGTGTCAATGGTAGGTTTCTGAAAGAGCAAAAGCAAAGAACTCTCCTGGGCAGTTTTTCAGTGGTGAGTACCAGACTCAAAGGATCCCAAATGCTGCTGAGCACTTACAAGTGTCTGTAACTGTGTAGTATTCTCATAGTAACAAACCTCCCAGTACTGTGTTGGCCAAGAACACACCCTGTACTTGATGGACAAACTGAAGTAGAGTTTGTGTTGTTCTTTTTGTCTCATGTATGGCCCAAGCAGGTCACTCTGGGCCTGTTTCCTGTCCTCCCCACCTGCTTTTCTTGCAAGTTCTTCAGAGTGAAAAATGTGTCTTAGCAATGTGAGGCACTGTGATTATTTGAGAGCTGCACTCTCTCCCACAGTATTGCTGAGTAATTCAGTGCTTTGTGTACAATATATATATCTTAGCAAATTGTACAAAATAAAACTTACAGTTGTTCAGCCACCACTTTTTAATGCTCAACGTCCTGACCTCTTCATTCTAAAGTGATGCCAAAGGGTGGCAATTACCATGGCATTTGGGACATTTGTGACCACTGTTAACATTTCACCATTGTGTATTACCAGTGATCACACAAATCCAGCATGAGGGATTTACCTGTGCTCTTTTGAATCTGACACTGCTATTTGTCCTAAATTGGGAATGAGAAGTGAGAGTTCTTTAATTTGTAATAGCATTTGCTTGGTTTGCATGCTTTTATCATGTCTCACACATGGCATTACCACCCAAGTTTACACAGACTTTTTATAAGGGCATGGAGTGCCAGGACAAGAGGGAATGGCTTCAAACTGACAGACAGCAGGTTTAGATTGGACATCAGGAAAACAATTATTTACAGTGAGGTGATGAAGCCCTGGCACAGGCTGTCCAGAGAAGTAGTGGCTGCCTGATCCCTGGAAGTGTCTAAAGCCAGGTTGGATGGAGCTCTGAGCAAGCTGGGATAGGGGAAGGTGGGCAGCTGTCCCTGCCCACAGCAGGGCAGTTGGAATCAGATGATCTTTAAGGTTCCTTCCAACCCAAACCATCCCATGACTCTGTGATTCTATGAGGATCATACATAGAGCCCTTGAGCATGTTACTTCAACCTTCTTTATCTACCTGTATATAAAAGAGCCTATATAATAACATATATACATTAGGCCCCATCCGAGAGTATGGCAAGCCTTAGCACATCTCAACCTTTACATAAAAATTATCTGTAATTGTCATTATTGCCAATTACTTTACTTGGCCTCGTAATGTCACTCATAGAGTCCATTCATGGCATGTCCATTTAGTTGACCCAAACTCAAGACTGTAAAATGACATGACTTCTAAAGAAGGGAATGTAAATAAAAGATTGTGGTTTTTTACATTTAGAGCAACATAAATGTGCTGTCATCTCATCAGTCAACTCAGTATAAATATGCTTTTCATGTAAGGTTTAATGTTTGGCATTTTGCTGCCTCCCTTGCTGACCAAGGAGTACTTTTACATGCATTACGTGCCACATTCATTGCAAGCTAATGCATTATACAAAAACAATTTTAAAAAAAATTAAATATTTACATTTCTTTGAAGGTTTAATACCAGATATCCCTAATGGCTGCATTTTCTAATTTCTGCATTTTATAGTAATTGCTTTCCTCACCATGTACTCTTTGGTGATTTTCCAATTAATTGCCAACCCGTCTGACCACCTTTACTCTGTGTTTTATTTCTGGCTTATAAAAGAAATTTAGCAGCTGTTAAGAACATCATGGTAATGTTTTTGACTGCTTATGAATCCGAAAATGCTAGGCAGACATTAATTAAGTCACATAATGGTATTTAACAGACACCACTATGATTGATGCAATTACTTTGTGCACTGTATATATGTAGGCAATTCAAAGCACAGTTTCACAGGGATTCCCAAGCCTGGGTTTCACTGGTAAAGTCCACTTAGGCATTAATAGGAAATTTAACTCATAACATCAACAATATGACACAGTACCCAAAACCTGTGGCAGAAAATAAATAGCAGCCTGACGAATGTTCAATGGTACAAAAAGCTGAGAAAGTTAAATGGTACCAAAACCTACACATTCCACTGAGTCTTCACACCCTTTGTATGTACAGACTTTACTGTATAGAGGGTTTAAAGCTATTTTTCTCTTGAAAAACCAGGAATTAAGATAAGGAAGGGTGTCATGCTCCAATGCCTTCCTGAAGCAGAAAAAAAAAAACCAAACCAAAAACCATTGAAAAGAAGAGAAAACATTACAAAGCTCAGCTGCATTGGCTCTGTTTGGTAGGGTTTCATTTGAGGCCCTAATCGCAGGAACAAGATTTGTTCTAAATTGTTTGCATTTGCTTCTGAATATCTGGAAATTTGCTTGTTAAGTGTTCAGGTGGAGGAAAAAATCTTCTCAGGTGCAGAAAGAAGTAATGCTGTGCAGTCAGTGGAAAGAAACATTCAAACAATTATACACCCTACTGCTTCAAGGCATATTAAAACAATCTATAAGCTAATTCAATGCTAACACAATGTCTCATAAATGGTAAATGGGCCGGATGAACATCCCGGCTGAGCAGGCTGCATGAACAACCTCCCAAGTCAAGAAATGCAGTATCATTGCAGTGTTCAACAAGGTTTTAACTGCCAGTTACACTTCATACCTGCTGCATTTAATCAGTGCTGCCGGCACAGATTTGTTTCCAGAGTGTGTGAAGGCAAACCAATGACTAGCGAGAAAGATTCTCAAGTCTGATGATGTTTTACCTTTCTTACTTCATTTCCATATTTTCTCATACAAGCTGGTCAGTGGAAGATAATCAAATATACTAAAATACAGGTTTAAGACAGTTCCAGGATTAGTCTAACTCCTGCTCCCTTCTCCCCAATGCCTCAAACTCCTCCCACAATTTATGCCTGATTATTCAAGGTGAATAAGGGTCAATGGGTATTTTTAAACTTCCTAACTTTTTTTGTTTTTTACCTCTTTTCTGTGAGGCAAAATTGTTGGATCTAATCATCGTAAGCACATTATCCACTTTTAGAATAAACATAGGAATTTTACTGCAATTCTCTCAAAGAACTGATGGGAAACTTAAATTTGAAGATGATGCTTAATGCCACCTTGCAGGCTTAGTAATGAGCACTTACAGATCTTCTGTTTGAAAATTCATCTGGCGGAGTAGTCCCTGAGATAACTTTAAATTCCTCAAACTTCCAAATAATTTTTTCTTCTTAATTTTTCATGATGTTTCTATTTGATGAAAAAGTAAAGCAAAAGAAACCGTGAGGATAAAGGTAAACATGAACATCACTAAAGGTTCTCCAGTTTGCAGATGAGTTCACATCTTCATCTTTCATATCCTGGACTATCAGCAGGATCTGCTGCAAGATTCATCAGTTGGGATATGTGAAGAGAAGTATTTGTAATAATGCTCTTGGTGATTCTAACATTACATTTATAGCCACATTGTCTTTAAAAATGCATGCTACTCTAGATCTGACAGCCTACAGATCTATATTTTAAAACACACCTATAAAAATAAATAGAAGTAAATTTGGAAGATTTTTTGAATAGCAGAAGAAATTTTCAACTTTTTCACATTGCTGTCTGCAAGCCAAATTAAGTTCATTTATCTCTTTTTTTCCCCCCCCCAAAAAAATTTAGGTCTGGAATATGTCTTGAAAAGCCAAGACAAGAAAAGACTGCCCAAAAAGACAAGGTGGCACATGCCATCTGTCATGCATCCCCAAATGTTAATTACTTATGAGTAAGATTTAAGATCAAAATGGAAATGAAAATGATCTTCAAAGTGTAACTGAAGAGCCATGTCTGTAATTCAGCTCTCTGTACATCTCGATCCTCTTTTTCTCACACTTCAGCTGAAGTACGATACTTCGACTTTTCACAGAATCTATATTGCAGCATACATTACTAATCTGGTACAAATTTCTGCAGCACTAAAGGGCAATATCTATTTGGAATGGTTGCTACAGGAAGTTTCGTATTTATAGAAAATTCAGATGGTAATTAGAGATCTTTAAATAGGCTTCCCCCCACCACCCCCCCATTTTGGTACTATGCAAAAAGAAAGAAAAGTTAATTTCTTCATGTTCCATTGATATTATTAAACCTACAGAATGGCAGGGGTAGAGGAAAGGAAGATAAAACTATTGATCTAATTTTGAACCTCTAGATGTGAAATGTTGGATACAAAGCAGCTCAGTAATTTTGATTCCAAGCTACATCCAAACCTGAACAAAGTATATTCTTTTACCCTTAAGATATAAAATAATTTTTTTGTAATAACTTCTGTTCAGTGAAGATTTTGCCCTGAGAGGAACAAAAGCAGCACAAAAATACCTAATCTTCAGGGGTTTCTATACCTTACAAGGGAAAATTCCTGCACAGAGAATAATCACTTGAAAAGAACTTATTTACTTAGCCCTCAGGTAGAAAAGAGTTTATGCACACAGAGAAAATCCAGATAGTGTCTTAAACAGAGTCTTGGATATCTCACACACAACCTCTATTCATCGCTCTAAAACTGAGTAACAGCTTCAAAATCGCTGTTTGCCAGCATCTCTGGGGGAGGAGTCGAGGCTAAGCACAGCTATAAAATGCTTCCCAAAAAGACTAATAACATTTTGCAACGTAAGAATGGAAATCCTAATGTTCGGCTTTTCTTCGAAGAACAGTTTCTTTGTGTCCTTTAGCTCAGAGAAGGCGAAGTGGCTGTTCAAAGCCCCTTGTTTTGCTGAGGAATGTTTTTGTTGTTACTGCCCCGCAGTGGCTCATTGGAATATGTATGCAGGGTGGTTGTTTTTTTCTGCCTGAGCAGGCATTTGGAGACGGGGAGGGTTGCCAGGGAATCTTTTATTTTCACTCAGCCTGCCTTGCAAATGATCTACAGTTATAGGCAAATACAGCTATAATCCAAGAGCACGTTTTCTTTCACATCCTTATTACAGAGCTAATGTATTCCTTGCCTCAATGTATAGATTATATTTTCTACTTACTGATGGTTCTTTAGACTGGATGAAATGGAAAGATCTAGTAGATAAATGGGGGACTGATTCAGAGAACAGGCATTTCATTGAGTGCTCCAAGTGACAGTGAATCCTGCAGTATGCCATGAATGGTAAAAACCTCAATGAGTGTAAAAACACATCCGTGTGTGGAAATACTCTTTTCTCACACACTGTTCCTCTGTACACACTTTCATTTAATATAACTTATTCTGAGAACAAAACCAAAACTACCTTACAATGCCAATAAAAGTTTTTCTGTATATTTAAGATGTGAATTTAGCAACCAGGAACTCATTTTTAGGTTAGTGGTCTGAGCGTTTCCCTACTGTTATGATTTGGCACAGTGAGCACATTGCACAGTGACCCAGATTCTCCCTGTGCTCTGTGGCTTAGGACTGCTCTGCCAGCATCATCCATCTCCCAGAGCAAAGGGGAGCTCCAGTCACACATTCTCAGCCCAGTGCAACTCTTTGCTGGGACTGTAGTCAGAAAAAGGAAGGGTTACTCTGGAGAATTCCAGTGCCAGCTCAGCCTCCTGGCCCCCTCAGCCGCAGACATGGTACCTCAATTCTGACTCTGCCCTTTGTGCACAGCAGCAGCAGCACTGTGGTAGTGTAAGAATAAAATTACTTTTTTTTTTCCAAGTATTTTTTTCTAACGCTTCTTGCCAATTTGAGTTTAGATATGCTTAGTTCTGTAGTCAAATTACTATCAGATTAAAAGAGCAAAAAGCACTCTGGAATTCACTCTGGATTGCTTTCAGTCAGTGAAGCAGGGAGAATGTTACAAAATACTAAGTCACTCTTCAGTCTGACCTTGATTTGCAATCTACAATTTAGTGAATCTCACATCACATCAGATGTTCACTGGGTTAAAAAGATCAGTGAGCTTACCTGCCAGTACATATGTAGCTTATCTCTTTGTTTGGAGTTCAGCTTGTCAGCACACTAGTGATCTGTGCTCCATCTGCACATGGAAGCAGAAATATTCCAGTCTCATAGTACATAGGCTAGCACTGCCTTGTAGTTCCTGTTTCAGCTGAGGAATGTTTATGGGGCTGAGCATACTGCTGCTGTCATCCTAATTTTTCTACGTTGTTATTGTACCAGCACAAAGTTCTTGCAATGTGTGGTTTAAAATGCTGGCTGCTCAGCAAATGAGCTAGTGCATGCAGCATTGTAATAACACAGAAATCTACATGTTGAATTTCAATTATGCTTTAAAGCTCTCGAAAGAGAGTGCTTACACTTTCTTTTCAACATGCAATGAAATGTTAGTTGGTTGTTTGTTTTTTTTTTCCCTTTCTCTACAAGCATCAGCACGGCAAGGCACTAGAGTGTTTCCTTCTGTGTAAGTGATTGTTTATTTCAGCTCCTGTGCCCTGTGGAAAGCCTGCCTAGTGAGTGACCATGTTAGAAAAGAGGCTCACTCTGTTTTCAAATCAGTTAATGCATTATATCTCTCTCATGAAAGAGAGGAAATTAATTCTGTGAAAGGCTTTTTACCTTCCTGTATTTAAATAGCCACTGCAGTAATGCATTTTGGGGTTGGTGCAAAGTAGAAGGGTGGTGCCCAATATGAGATTTATTTGCAGGAATTTGTCACTGGTGCCTGCAGTCAGCACATGCAAGGGACTGGCTGCCTAGGACAGGAAATAAGAACCATTATTTCTTGAAACTGAGGTTTGCAACTCATTAGCAATCACCTTTTTGTTCCGGGAAGCGTTTGGATTCACCACCCTCTGGCAGGCTAGATTTCATGGTCACTCTCATAGTGCCAAAAGAACATCTTTAATAACTTTAATAGAACATAAACTGGAAATAGTGCAAGGCTGGATTCAGTCATGATGGCAGTAGAAACTAGGAAGGGTTTGTACCATAGCACTGCATTCTCATGGTCACAAAACATAGTCACTCTGAATTTGACACTGGAATGCTGCAAAGGAATTCTCACAGACTAAGAAATGCAGGCAGGTCTGTATACCTTGATGGCAGCAGTGTGTAGAAACAGAGGAATAAAACCTAAAAGGAATATAATCATGTTAGAGCAGCTGAATACAATCGCTATTAGTCCAGTTAGAAAGGCAGAGCTAGTCTGCCCAGCTGCAAATTGTTTTGGTGAAGCCACACTGCTTGAGGGAACTGCACTCTGCTGCACTGCTCTGTGGAGAGAAGTCCACGATCTGCCAGGTGAAGATAAGTTAGCTTAAAGGAATGGCATCTTCCTCACCATGAGCAAAATTACAGGCTGGATCAGGAAAGCATTTTTAAAGTTAGAGATAATTGAAAAGAACAATTTCAGGTTTGAATAAAGCATAAAATAAGAAATATAAAATGCTCGTTTCCCTTCTGTTTGAATGCTTTATGGTTCTTCAAGGTAATGGACAAAGAAACAATGAGAACCAAAGTTCTCATTAACAATAATCAAAGAGAAGAATGAAACTGTAAACTCTGAATAACTACTTCATAAACTTCATTTATAGAAGGGTGCAATTTAAACCCACTACTGGTTTACAAAACAACATAGGCTCCAAATGAAACTCCAGCATATAAAAATCTTGTTGCCCTTAATTTTAAGAAAATAAAAAAGAAATAGCATGTACCCACAGTAGTGGTATACTGGTTGTGGTACCCATAGTTGGTCTCCAAGGTGACAGTGAAACAAGAGGTGGAGGAAAAAGCAAAGGAAGCATGATTTTAACTTTCTTTATGTGCAACATAAATTAAAAATGTGAGTACTATACTATGAGAAAGGTTCTAAGTACATTTCAGGGGCCCTGGTGACAGAACTAACCACTCTAGCTCTGTTTTTCAGTTTAGTACAATGTCACTGAAGTCCCTCGAGGTGAACAGCTTCATAACCCACAGAAACTTCCAACACTAATTCTTGATTTATGAATGCATGCATGCGCTCTGCTTTTAGAAAGCAAGAAAACCAAGAGCAAAAAATTTGGATTTTTCATAACCAATGAATATAACAGCAGTCTTGAAAAACTGCAATAGAAAAGAGCTGTATTTGTTAAGTTTTAATAATTAATCCATTGACACAGCTATGGTGATGACAAGGGGAAAGGAACTGCTCACCATCGTCACAAGACAGTGCCTCCAAAATTAACACCGAATTGTGACCAAGACTCTTCTTACAGCCAAGAAGACAATCACAATGCAGAGGTTATAACCACAATGATTTGAATTATTATCCCATATATTCCAGTAGAACTTGGCTTCCCCATCAACATGGGTGTTAAAACAGTTGAGACAGGAGGAGCTGCTTTGGCGGCAGCCAGATTTTAAGCTGAAGTGCCAATGGAGAACTCCAAAGTAAAAGTACCAGTGTACCCAGTAGCAGGACGGGAAGAGCAGGCCCTGGTCTCCTGTGAATACACCGTGACAGCAAAGGGCAAGAGGACATCACTGGTCCCTTCCTGTGTAAGCTTCTTGCTTCACAAACTGTGCATTTCCAGAGAGATTTCTTTGCTATAAATGCCAAAGCAAGGGAAAATAAGCCTCAAAGAGGGACAGATATTAAAGGTACAGCATTATGTTCTGTGTTTCTTCACTAACATGCTGATTTTTGTTGATCCCATTCTTCAAGTATAACTTCCAGCAACACTCCAGTGAGAAACTTTACCCTTCACCATTTTTTTTTTGTCAGAGATAAAATTGACTCCAGTAGTCCCTTTTTTGGTGTCATTGCTATTCTAGCAACATGAAGCTGCTTGAAATGTGCTCCCTGTTAAGCCAGATGTAGCTCTGTCTGTATCAGAACAACAGGAAGCAGCTAGAGCTGGTGAGTCTGAGCTGAAGGTTTCTCCTGAGGCAGAGCTTGGGTTCTCCACATGTCTGAATAATACAGACAAGCATCTTCAAATCCAGTAAAAGATTGTGTTTTTATTTTAAAATCATTAAGGCTAAGAAAAATGTCTGTGAGTGGTATTCATGGTATTTGCATGGCTAGTTTTTGCATGTTCCACCAGAAAGAGATATGTTAAAGTGAATGGGAGTGCCTGAACAAGACTAATTCAGGCTCATTTGTTTTTGTCACTAGTACATGTATGTGTCAGTGGCTAGTGATTGATTTTTGAGAAAATGACTGGTAAATATCAGTCCAAATTACTGGAGGAAGTAGTGAATAGAGAGGAAGACAACAACTTCTCATGTATTACAGTGTTGTAAAAGCAAGTTAATGGTAGGGGGATTTTGAGTGCTAGGACACAGAATGTCACAAGTGGTAATACTTGGTTTTATCTTATTAATAGGGAAACACTGAAAACATTCCAAAAATCTATCAAATAACTCTAGAGGAAACTTAAAACTAGTCTGAAAAACACTCAGCTTTGCTTTCATTTCCTATTAGTCATTGTGGGAACTGTCTTCTGAGATACTGAAGGTATTATCATGGTTGACTACGTTACACTTAAAACCCTCAGGGTAGCACTACACTTACCTGTGCATAACCTGCAATCAAGTATGAAAAATAAATATTACGGCACATTTTGGAATCCCTGAGGCCTTGTTTGAGTGGCTTATGCTGTCGACTTTGGTTTATATCATGTTTTAAATTTGGCAGACATATCAACAGCAACGGATACTTTATTTTCAGTTCAGACAAACCATTTTGTTTAACTATGGCTGGAAAAAACCCCAAACTGCATGGCAGTACAGATTGCAGGTTGAACTTTTTTCCTTCACAGAGCAATGTGAAACATTTTTATTTCAGGTCTAACATAGACCACAGCCTCTGCTCTTCATTTACAACATGGTACAAGCAAATGACAAGAAGCAGAAGGGGAGAAAGACCACAGTAAATTCCTTTTGCCTTTATATATACTGACCCATGCCTATGGTCAGGAGAAAACAATATTCTCTAAAGAGATATACAGTCTATTTCTCAGTTTTACATACTGAAACAGTGCAGAGCACTGGGGGAATTGTAAAACAAGGTAATGTGGAGTTAAAATAAAGTTAGACAGTGCCATAATGTATATGCTCAGGTGGAAATCATCAATCTGGCATTTACTGCTGCCATGCCTGTATGGTTTTTCATTAGGACACAACTGCCCACAGTGTAGCTGGAAACCTGGATAGCTCTGGCTTGTATTAAAGGATAACTCCTGAGAACCTGAGGGAGGTTTTACTGAGATCAGCTTCTGGCCTTACTCTCCTCTCACACCCAGCAAGTCTGACACATAACAGACATTCCTATTATCAGTGTAGGATAAGATTTAGGCTTGATCTCATTTAAATTTTATCAGCATGGCTGTTGATCAGCTGTTGTTATTCACACATCTATCCCAGCCCTAGAGTTATCTCTTTAACTGCTGTTGTACTGATGCCAGGGTATGCCAGTAGAAACATTTTATACCTGTGTAATTGGATCTACACTAAAGCGATTGATATAATGATAAAGCCAAAAGCTGGTCTTGTCTGTGCAGGAAATTTCATGACAGAAATCTGTCTCTGTAGGCAGGGGCTCAGGCACACAAGAGTAGTGCATGAAGGCACAGCATCAGCTACTCCATGGCAGCTCCTCCCTGTGTGCCCAGCCCTTGGGGACACACGGCAGGAGAGAGCTGCCAAGTTTAAGGTAATGGAGTCACCAGGTCCTTGCCATGGGCAGAGGGCACGGACTTGGCCACCTGCTTGGGTCAGATGATGGATTAACTTGTTAGGCTTCAATAACTTGTGAGTGACTCTGAGTCCCCTCTTTATGTTTCCAGCAATTCGGGTCACCGTGTGGAAATGCTGTGATGGAAGATCAGCTTTTTTCTAGTTGGCCTTACCCTACCTTTTCATTTGTTCAAGGCACACAAAGAAAACTTATCAAAACCATGGCAGTGACTTGTTCAGCAGCTCTCTTGTCTAGAAAATTAATGTAAAGAACACAAACATAAAAATTTATTCCTGACAAAGAATCCAAAATATGTGTTCAAGATAGCAAAAGTTCAGTAACTGAAACAGGCACTCTGAAAGAAAACAGAAATAAAGATCTCAGCTACCTGGAGGAGACAGGCACCCTAACCCCTACCCCTAACCCTGAGTTCTTTATTTGATGCTCTTGATAATGATAATGATGATAACAATGAAGATGAGGATAAACATCTCTGGATTATTTTATAACTTTATTCATGCAGATAAACTTTGAAGCAGAGGCAACTTTTCAGGGTTGTGCCCCAGATCCACTCTTGGTCTGGACACAGAGACTGTCCTAAGCCTTATCAGACAATAAAATTATTCTTCCACTCAAATTATGACCCAGTGTAGTATATATATTATTGGATATGTATTATTTGATACTATTGGATCAAATTATGTTTCTTCATTCATATAAAGCCAATATAATACATAAACATAAATAAAATTATAAATATTTTGGGGTATGTAGATTAATCAAACTTTACAGTATAACACTAAGGGTTGTTTTGGTTCATGGGTTTACATGCTATAGAAAAATGAAAATATCTTAAAAAATGTTAATGACTTAATTTGTGATAAGATCCTTAAAGGTGTGGTCTTGAAAACTCATTTGTTCCTAGATGACCTTAAAATGTTTCCAGAGAACACAAGTAAGAATGTTCACAAAAAAACCTAGCAGCATGTAATGCAAAATGTTTGCAGAAGTATGTTCTCTGGGATTGTATGCTTTAAATGCATAAAGATTTATTGGACTTGGACCATGTATGGGATTAATACTTTTTTGCCAGGCACTTGATTTCTAATTTCTTTGCCAAACACTTTTGAACAACAGTGGTGATTTATCCTGGCCCTCTCTAGTCCTGTTTTCATTTTTTAGTTCACTTTCAGAGGAAGTTCATGAAATTTAGGGTTCTTTCGTGCCCAAGTTTTGCAATTTATACTGATACAGTTAAAGTGCCAAAACCTAATATTCATTGATTAATATTAGTTTAAAAACAGTTATAAGAGTTCAGGAGGGTGAAATCTCACTCACATAAATCCTCCTTGCACCAGATCAACTACAGCTTTTATTACCATGACCACAGCCATAACTGCCATAGTAGTGCTACCAATTCTATCTATTTTTAAACTGTATATCTGAGACACTTAAGAAAATGTCACCTGTATATTTTTGGTCTCACTTTCTTTTAAAATAACAGGCATAAGTTTTGAAGCAAGCTCTGCCTTACCACTAAGTACCACAAGTACAAAGCAGCTTGCTTCTTTAAATTGTAGTTATTAGGACACCCTGGAAGGGAGTACACACTAATTTCACTGGGAATTAATAATTAATAATGGGAATTTGAGACCTTTAGGCTATATTCATAGCTACTAGTTACAGGAAATAATAACCATGTGTTGCAAAAAACCAACAAAATATTTTGTTGTCAATTGCCTTATTATACATCAAATGCATTATCTGCAAACTGTTGTGGTCCAGTTCTGTGTATTATTTAATTGTATTTCAATATTACTAGGAGTAAGCATAAGAATGATATTTAATTTGTTTCGGTTTTCTCTACAAATTCTTCAGTCTGAGAAATTATGTGAGCTAACAACTTGTTTCACCATGGAAATGCTTTAGGATAGCAAATTTTTTTTTTTTTTTTTTTTTCTTTTTTTTCTTTCCCAACAACGATTTTCTTCCTTTAGGAACAAGAAAAATGCTATCTAAAACTTGAATAAAATGAATTATCTTCTACTAAACTTTTAAACTTTGGGTTTAAAATCCAGATTTTAAACCCAAAAGCAAAGGAGCTGGCTGAACTGAACTAGGCTAAGCTGAACTAGACATAGGTGCATTCAGTATCAAAAAACTGACTGATAATGTATTTTAAGCTGCTTTTCACCTTTATTTATCTCTTGCTGTTTGCTCAAAAATTCCTGTGAGTGTATAACCAGCATTGCCTTTGTGCTTTTTGACACTAATTGAGAAATACCTTAATTTGAAACCTTCTGAGGGACGTTTCCCTGGGTGGTTCATTGAGGTTGTTACGCTAGATCATGATTATCGCTTGGTGGCTTGCGAGGTTAAAGCAGCCTCACAAATAATCAGTAATTCGGCAGAGAAATTAAGTTGTAGCGATGAAAATTATCGCGTTTTTTCCTGTTAAACCTTACAAAGAACCATTTTTTTGTAATTTTTTTAGTTGCGAGGCTGCTGGAGGCCGTGAGGGAGTAGCGCTGCCTGGGGCGCCCTCTAGCGGCGCTGCTGTGGGAAATGCAGGCAGCTCCGGGAGCCGGGCCCAGGCCCTCACGGCAGAAACCCTGCACCTCCAAAATAAAGGTTTTGTAACGCCCGCGGGATTATCAACGCATTGAACAGGTTCGGTGAGCAGCCCGGTAAGATACGGAACAACAAACACGGTTCTGAGAAATAGGTACAGCATCTTCCGGTGCGAGGAGCCTTCCTCCCTTCTGTTTTCACGATGAGCCGTGTTCAGGGAAGCTCAGTGGAGCGCTAACGACAGGTGCAGTTTTGATGAAAAAAAAAATATAAAACACCTACATGCAACTCCACACTTCGATTGGCAAAAAACCTTTTCAGGAAGGGGACTTAGGAGTCCACACCTAATAGCCAAAATTGAAGAGAGTGAACATAATGCCCTACAGTGTCAAACCAAACCACAGGTAAGACTAACACGCTGGTCTGTATGGGTACCTCAGTGTTCTTGTCAACATGACCCTGTTGTGGAATGTTACATAATCCCGTGAAAACCTTAATACCGAATATTTTATTACCTAAATTGAAGTAAAGGAATCCACATCCCGATGGTATGCATTTCTGCATAACTCTTCCGTTCAAAACAATCCCAAGCATTTTTAAATGAACAACTTCACTCACTGCTGAGATACAGCAATCCCTGGAATGAGGATTACTAAGCCCTTGGCAACATCACAAAGCTAGAAGCATCCATGCCCATTCTCTGCTATTACTTTGCCCCTGCAGCAGATGTTTGTTCAGCACCTCCTGTCTTGTACTTGCATTGAATGAATACAGTTCTTCATGGGGTACAAGTCAGTGTTCTGTCTCAGAAACTCTGTTTTGCAAAGCAATTCCTCCATTCCCTAGCACAAGGAGTAAATTCTTCAAAGTTAGTGTCAAAGAACTGTCAGACTATGGACATGAGTTCCTCTATTTCTCTGGTGAGCAGTTCTGGTACTCATGTTACAGACCATGGAAAGCCAGGGATCATAATTTCCTGCAAATCCCCCATCAGACTGATTTCTCTTTGGTATTATATGGCCACTGATACCATTGGTATTAAGGTGATGCCAAAAAGGACGCTAAAAGATATCCTGCTACTAAAGAGTAATGTTTTTCCCTTTTGCAAAATACAAAGCTTATTTCTTTTTTTTTTCTTTGTATTTTTGCAAAATACAAAGCTATTTCTTAATAGCTTAAGAAATCCACGTCTGATGATGATTTAAAAGCACATTATTTCAACAGGTCTTTGCTCTCTCAACAAGACAATACAAGTAAACCTAGGCATGCAACATACTCATAACATCGATTCAATTTTTAAATGTGAAAATTTTGAGCTATATCAAACAATATCTGCATGTGTTTTTATTCAAACATAATTTGAGCAATATTTAAAATATTTCTATTACTGAAGTAATAATTTTCATATTAAATAAGAACTTGACAGGCACAGGATTTAAAAGATTTGCCAAAAGCCAGATTGAAGAGAGAAGCTGGGTACAAAAGAAGGATGGGTCTTCCAAGATCCAGATTAGTACCTGATTTACTGCCCTCCAGATACAGGTGTGGCCAGGGTAGTTATCCACCTGCTTTGTTATTGCCCTACACAATCACAAGGAGAAACATTCTGCACTTTGGCACAGCCACTTCTGCCATTTCTCCAGAAGAAACAGTTCTTTTCTACCCTGGTGGTCATAAATTCAAGATCTCAGTCATGACTCTAGCTGATTATTCTTTAATTGCACACACAATTCACCTGAAAGGAGAATGAATAAAAACATATTTATTTAAGACCAACCAATATTTGAAGCCCTATAATGAATATTAAATTGTATTTAATAATATTTATATGCTAAAAGAGGTTAAACACACCACTAAAGTAAGGAGGGGGAGAAGAAGAAAGGATGTGGCTTTTTGTACTAGTAAGTAAAACATCCTGCAAAATATCCTGAAGGTTTTTTATTTTACAGGAAATCACTTGTAATTGCATTAAGTTGGAAGGAAATTTATTTTTATTGTGGCAAGTAACAGAATAGCCTTTTAGTATCTTTTGTTTGGAATATTTGAATAGATATGCAATCCTGTTAGTGTGCATCATTCTGAAATTTATAGCTTTCCAGTAGAAGCTAATTTAAAATAATGAAAAAAATATTGTTTATTCTAGCATTTTTGCATGTCTAGACTGCTTCTTAAACACAAGCTGTGCTGTAAAGTACAGCTAAAGACACAATATATTTCAGCTTTCTTAGTTTGTTTCTATTTTGCAAGACATAAATCCCTAGACACTCTTAAAGATGCAAAGAACAGCACAGTGCAACTTGTTACGTTTACAAAATGTATTTAAATGAACAGTTTCTGCAGATTTCTACTACTCAGTTTGCTGTTACCAAGGACAGGTATTTCATTAATTCCTAGCTTGAAGACTTGGTCTGATTTTGATCTTATTTGAGTCACTTTAAGCTGCCACCTGTATTGTCATAGATATCATTGCTCCTGGCTCCAGCAGGGAGCTGGGACCACGAGTTCCCCCTGTCCTGCCTCGCACAGCCCCTGCCAAAGCCCTGCCCTTTGGCTGTGCGTGCAGGAACTCTCAGAGCAGAGCATAAAAATTAATGTGTTTTATACATAATTCATGGCATTTAAAAAACATTGTCACTTGACAGCTGAGTTGATAATAAAATTAGTTTGTTCTACCTCCCGCTGTTAAGTACGAGACTTCCAGAGCTCTGTGTTTTAATGGTTCTGGCAACACCTCTGTGAGATGATAGCCACCACTGGTGCCTGGCTCTCCCTCAAAAATCTGTGTGTTTAGAAATTGAGACCTGTCTAAAATTAATGCAGTCTAAACTGCCCACATATCAGCAACAGGGCCAGTCCTGGGATGAAAGGAGTAGGTTGCATATAGACATGTGACAATCGTTCATCTCGATTTGTGGCTGTAGGGTTTCTTTTCTGATACATCTGTGTCATTTCTAGTTAATGATGTATTTGACATAAAGTGACTTGACCTGAAGTTATGCCAGTTTCTTGGCCAAAAAAATAGTATTTCCACAAATAATTTAGAATAAAGATCATCCACTGTAATTATAGAGCACTGCAAAGGGTGAGGCTCTGAGAGACCCAGACCCACTGTTTGTGCTCATTAGCAAATCCAAATACAGGATCAACTGGCATTGATGGAGCACAGTGCAATGGAGATAAACCCTGCTCCAGAAAAGGTAAAACTTGGGAATTTCCATTATTGAGAAGCAGAAGTAAAATCAGGGCCAGTGTTCAAAAACTCAAGTGGGATTTATTTTACACTTCTATTAAATGGGGATGAGGGGAAAAAGAGAGAAAGTAACTGTTGCTCACGTAAGTATATGGAGAATAAAAGTCATATTTGGGACTGAGGCAAAATCTTAGCAAAAAATATGGTACAATGTGGTTGCAATTTGTTCTCTGAGTTTTTCTGTTGTTCTGACAGCAAAGAAGAAACAAAGCAGAACTATGTGAGGCCTTCAGCAGAGAAAGACCTCCAACCTTATCTGTCAGGCTGGTGAAAGTAGTTCCTTTTTGTTCCCTCCACCAGTCTCCACACAGCCCCCACTCCCAGCACAGAAGGCAAGGCTTGTGTCTCTTATTTTCTTGCATAGAGACACAAGAGTGAATTACAATCTTTCTTTGCAGCTGTCATCATGTGGCCTCTCAATGACTTATCTGGCGACAAAAGTAAGGCTACTCAAGCAATATATTTTACGTGACCTTTGCAAAAATGCTGAGAATTCGTCCTACAGGCAGTGCATTTTTATTAACAGGTTTTTCCATGACTGTAAAGCCAGGAGTTGTGTAACATCTATGAGACTATTACATTTTGAGAAGTTCATAAAAAAACTGGCATCTGTGGGAAGAAGGAACACAATAATTGCAATCAGGGGAAGGCAGGGGCAGCCCCTGCTCTGCAAGGCAGCAGCTCCCTGCAAGGTGCCTGGCCCCAAAGTCTCAGGGACTTGATAGGACACAAATCGCCCTAAATCAGCCACAGTGCTCACAGCATTCTGAGGAATGAGCTGAAGGTGCTCTATGGAAACCATATTTCTGAGAGTTTGTCTGGTAAGAGAGAGTTTTAAAAAGGAAGCAAGCTTGACCTTCACAGTGTGCAAAACCTTGGCTCTGGTCCTAGCTCTTTTCACATGTGAATAGTTCCTGTAGGGGCTCTTCATGTGCTCAGAGTAACAAACAATTTCAGGACTTAGACCTTGATCTGAATCAAGGGTAGCAGCAATACCTTCTGATGGACACAAGTATTTTGTCCATAGCATTTTCTGCATGGACAGAGTCTGACTTGGACTCTTCAGTTTTGTGATGTAGCTGCTCTGGTTTGTAAAAGGTTCTTGCCCTTTTCCAGAGTTTCTTCCCAATATCTGATAAATAAGCCACCTACTCCTTACTCTCTTTGCTATTTTTTGTTTGTTTTTTTTTTAATGAAGTAACAATTTTTACTACATTTGACTTCTGGCTGTGACTTCGAACATGGTTGAAGCAGCATGCTGAATCCATTGTAGCTTATTCTTAGACACCCTTTGGAAAGCAGGACAGGTCATCCCCCCCCCGGCACGACACTTGCTCCCTTTTCTGGACTGGCTGATCACAGTAGATTGCTCTTGAACAGGACAAACCAACCTGTAGGTCATTTTGTGTCCAAGCAACCCACAGAAATTCCTTCCCCAATTGCCTCTTCTTAGGTGTAAAATACAGTTGCCTATTATGGACTTTGTTATTTTAGAAATCCATTTTAACAGCAGCTTGGTGAAATGGGTATTAACAGGATTGACAGCCAGCCCTCATCTCTTTGCCACCATCGTGATGTAAACCAAACACACAGAGCTGCACTCTTCTTTTTTATCCTTTTGTAGTTTCTGTATATCCCATTTTATTACAAAATGTTCAGAAATGTTAATAAATAAGCCTCACTGACCGGTAGGTGTTACTCTCAGCAGTGTGGTGCAAGGCAGCCAGGACACAAACTCTAATTTGTGGGTAATGTTCTGTTTGTACATAACGAGGCACCTCTGCCATCTGTATGCATGTGGGACAAAAATTATGAAGTCATAACTTCACTAAATTCACAGAATTTAGCTCCCAGTAGAGTAAAATACAGTGGGCATTTGGTTAGAGTCAGGCGACTGAAATACGATATGGAAATATGACCTAGAAGAAAAGGCATTACCTCTGTTCTGGAGTATTTCAGCATGGTTAATGGCCATGCAATTGTTCATTCCGAGTCCATATTCAAAGAATCTCATTGAATATATGAGTTAACAGGTAAGATGGAGACAATTCACTGAATGACTGGGGATTTTCAGAAGCTGGTTTTAGAACTTGCTCATCCTCTCACTTATATACACCTTTATTTCAGAGAAATTCTGGTGTTTAAACTATATTTAGCGATAAAAGTGAGGCATCACCTACATCTTGCTACAGTGAAGAAGGTAAAATAAGGCTTTCACAGACATTTTCATACTATTTTTAAGGAAGGACACATGAAAAATGTGTGCTGCTAGGATAAGTGCAATGTCTTCTCTCCATCAGAAGAGTTTAAAGCTGTCTTGTCACCCAAGTACAGAAAAAATGCTCCATTATTTACAAATAATTATTGAATTCACTGAGAAGTGCTTACTGCAGGCATCTGGCAAAATACCGCAAATAATACAAGATACTCAAATTATTAAAATCAACACCACAAATTAACTATTAATTAAACTGTATTTTCACGCAAGACGAACTCACGACCACAACCTCACTGTGCCATCACTGATCCTCGCACAGAGACTGAGCTGACTTCACACGGCTACCCACCCCCGGCTGCACCGCCCCGGGCATCGCCCCCTCGGGCGGACCCCCGACCCCAGCGGGGTCCGGCTCGGGCGGGACAGCCCGGCCCGACGGACACCGGAGGCCGCCCGGAGGCGATCCGAGGCCGGCGCTGCTCCCCTCGGCAGCGGGTCCCCGCCGGAGGCTGCGGCACGACTCCCCCGCCTCCGTCCTGGAGCCCCCGCTCCGGTCTCCCGCATCCCCGAGCTCCGGCCCTAGAGAGGAGCCGCCGAACCGTGTGGGACGCCCGCTCCGCTCTGAGACCCCAGCCCCGGACATCCAACAGCCCCCGAGCCCGGCCACCCAACATTCCCCGAGCCCGGGCACTCAACATCCCCCCAGCCCGGGCACCCAGCATCCCCCCAGCCCGGGCACTCAATATTCCCCGAGCCCGGGCACCCAACACCTCCCAGCCCGGGCACCCAGCATCCCCCCAGCCCGGGCACCCAACACCTCCCAGCCCGGGCACCCGGCTCTGCCGCCGGAAGGCTCGGCTCAGTCCCGGGGCTGTCTCCCCACCGCCCCCCGCCCGGAGCCTTCGCGCGGTGCCCGTTGCGCAGCGGGAGCGCGGCTCGGCCGGCGGCTGCTCCGCTCCCATCCCGGGCTGCGGCGGGGGCGCTCGGAGCGGGCACCGCCGCACTGCCGGGCTTGGAGGGCGGGCGGCGGAGTCGGGGGCGGCGGCTCCTCCGCGGGCATGGGAGCTCTCCCAGCCGGTGGCAGGCCGAAGGGCCGGGGGCGATCTCTCATATCCCCCCTTGCTCCCCCGCCGCGGCGCTTGTGCAGGCGGGGAGCCCGGCGGAGGGAGGCAGGATCGCATCGCCGACGCTGAGCTGCCCGAACGCCCCGGGCTGCGAGCGCCGCGCCACGCTCCGGTCCCCTCCGGCCCGAGTGCCGGTTCGCCCCGCTTCTCCCGTGCCTGGGAGCCGCCCGCCCGGCAGTACCGGAGGGCGGGGGGGG
>VZRF01000924.1:105199-165737 GCA_013396875.1 Vireo altiloquus
CCGGTGCCCGCAGCCGCCCGGCGAGGGAAGGGCTGCCGGGCTGCGCTGCGGAGCCGCACCGAGTTCAGAGTCTCTCCGCGCAACTTGGGTTACGCGGCCGGACCTCTGCGGACTGGTGCGGCGCTTCCAGGGCGCGATTGCCTTTCCATCGTCTCGCGGCTGCAAAAGCAGATAATTGACTAAAGCCCAACAGAAATAAAACAAACTCAGGCTACCTAAAAGTTAGGATACCTTTTTTTTTCCCCCCCTTTCTTTTGCAATTTTATTCCCTATGTGGAAGTCGTGTGTGATTCGTGCTCGGCACACTGCATGGGAAGAAGCGGCTGGTGCTTTGGATCGAGGATTTGCTGTTGCAAAGCGGTCTAACTTCCATGCAGTGGGGCAGCCTTCACTACTCTAAACGCCTTGATGATGTGCTGAAGAGCCCATGCCCATGTAGATTGGCATCTTGTGCAGAGAAGGCACTGAAGGTAAGAAGGGGGCTTGGGGAAAATGGGGATTTTTTTATCCTTTTATATGATATCTTTTGTCCGGCATCTCCCTCCCCCTCGCTCTCCCCCTCCCCCTTGGAAGCAGAGCATCAGCGGTTCATCCAGAGCAGTATGGATAGGCTGGAACCGATCAAGTAAAATGAAAAGTACACGGAGCTCACAAGTGATTGCAAAATCTGTATTTATTTTTAGTCTGGTAGCACAGCGCGGTGAGGATGTGTGCTCGCGGCGCGGACAGTGAGCAACTCGCCTAGCTCAGGAATGAGGAGATCCACGGGCTCAGTCTCTGATGGGCAGTTTGCATTGGCTGCTGCATTTTGTTGAATGTGTACCCCCCGCTACCTCCCTAGAGCATCCCATCAGCCTGTTTGATTTGTTGTTTTTTTGCAGATATATTGCCTACTATTAATGGGAGAGGGATGTGGAAAAAAAAAAAAACCCAAAAAACATATGGAACACTTTATTGATGTGATCGTAATCCTGTAATGGAGATTGCATTAAATGAGGATTGCATCAAAATGCCAGGCTGCTGTGGAGAGCAGGGAAAGCAAAAACTATGCTGGATTGTAAATGAAGTTCTTTGATTGAAGGATTTTCTTGAACCATGAAGGGATGTCTGTAAGCTTAAAGTTGCTGTGTATGTGGAGTACTGGAATGGGATAAAAACCAGATGAAGCTGAAATGTGTTTTAATTGACTCAAGCTCTGGATACAGTTAGAATTGGTTAGAGGCGTTGCAGTGATGCCCAGTGAATTCTTGGTTTCAGCTATGGAGACCACAGAAAGGCAAGGAGAGAGCAGAACACAGAAAGGCAAGGATCGTGTGGGGAAGGAAGATGTGATCGTGTGGGGAAGGGAAGGATGGTTCGTTTGTGACTTTTGCCATCGTGGTACAGAGCTTGCAGCCTGCTGGCTACAGGCAGAGACCTTGCAGGCGATGTGGAAGGCAAAGGATTTATCTCACTCTCCCTTTGCAGCCTGGGTGTAGTTGCCTGTAAGAAGTAGCTGTGAGGTGCATGGCAAAAGGCAAGTAGGGACCTATTTGCCCCTCTCGGACGCCAAAGGAAACTGTGAGGTTGGGAGAGATGCAGTCGGCTCAGCTGATCCTGCCTTTTTGAGCTTGAGTTGATAATACATTTTGAGTAATTGTTGCTGCTTATCTCAATTGGCAAGGAGGGGAGAAGGTGTTCAAGTTTATTGAACCGAAGCAGAGCTGAGGACAGTAGATACTATCAGCTCACCCTTGCATTCTTTTTGTGCTCAGTTGTATTCTGGCATAGAGAACTGAGCCACAAAGAGCACCTTCTTCAAGCCTTACTGAAAGGAAGCCTAAAGACAACAAAAAGATTAAGTGAAAGATAAATTTTAACTTTGTGCTGGTCTGCAGTGGAAGTAGCATTGATCTGCCAGATTGCACAGGTCAAAAGAGGTAAGATAAGGAACAAAGTTGTTTATTTATTTATTTATTTACTAACATTCCCATGTACACAAACAAAGTTGGCATACAGAGAAACATCCCAGAGCGCTCGATGCACCATGGTTGAGCACCAACTAAGTTACAGCTGATGTAAACAGCAGAGAAATTCCTGTCAGAATCCTCAACAGTACCTATCTGTAAGTGCAAAAGAGTTGGTTAAATGCAAATCTATATACAGGAAACCAACCCTGAATATCTGATGTTCTCAGGAGGAATTTGTTTTCCCATTTGTGTGTAGAATCTCAGGTAGCATTTCCAGAACCCCGTCTCTCTCTTGCTGTGTATTTGGCATAAAGTTGAGACGGAAACGCTTATTTTAAATAAGATGAAGAAAAGCAGTGTAAGCATACTGAATTCCTCTTAAGCATTTTATTTTGGCAAAAGACAACTTTTTGTGAATTGTAGCAGATAGGTTTAGAATATTCATGGCTAAACTCCAGGGAGCTTAGTGTTAGCTCAGTAGGCAGAAGGTTCTTCCTCCAAAGAGGTATCTGAAAAAGACATGTTTAAATTTCAAGCCATATTCAGTAGAGACTGTTGGTTTCCACATTTTAAAATCATATTTTTATGCCTCTTAGGGGAATGATGCTTAATCTGGGCAATAAAGCAAGTATTCCTAGCTCACTTTTTTAATGGAAAGAGCAAGCAGTGCTCTTTAACTGTACTTCTGTATGTCCCATACTCCAGATTTTACTATATTTTTTTTATCAAATAACACTGTGGAAGAAATTTTGTCCTTTGAAACAATGGTTATCCATGCAGATCTTGGTGTGCGTTTTTGCTACAGAAGAACTCTACTTCATGGCTGCATTGTTCATTCTTGCAGCATTTCTTTAAATGTGAGCCTCACTATAGTTAAAGGATAATTTATATTCAGTGTAGTACTGTCTGCACAGTGGAATTGGCTTTATACATCACAGCCTCTGCAAAAAAGGAGATCAAAGATCTGAACCTGTGGTCCTGCATTGCATTTGTATTCTACGTGGACTTGAGTAATCTCATAGTGGAGCCATTCACGCTCCCACAGTTAAGAGTATGTCAGCTTTTCCATGAAAACACCCATTTCCTTAGAATTTAACAGGAATTTAATGACTAGTTGTGAGGGCAGGCTTAAATTGGACACCTTCATACAGTACAACCAAAAAAAAGATACCCTAAGCAATGAAGTCTAATAGCATTTGGCACTGTTAAGTTGGATTTATAGAAAGCTTAGTAGAAAACAACACCTGTATGAAAAATTGAGAGGTTAAAAGGGAAAAAAAACCTCAGCAAACCTTTCAAAAGACTCTTGTGGATCCAGGTGAGTGTTTCTACCTGAATTTTAAAGGGCCCTGTGGTTGTTAAGCAGGCAAGAGGACTTTTCTTAAAGGAGAACAGCACTGGCTCAAAGCAGGAATTAGTCAGATCTCAGTTTGACGGTTCAGTTTCACACTGCATCAGAACTAATGCCTTTGGCACTCTTCCAGGTAGTTCTTTTGAGGGTTAAGTTGCAAGAACAATAAACCCCAAACCTTGTACTGTAACCCGGGAAGTTTTCCTTTCAATGAGCCAAAGAGAACCGTTCACTTTTGAATAGTGCTGATTGTCTGACCCAGGTGTTGGAAGCCTTAGGGGGATGCTGCTGCTAAAGCTCCTTGCCAGGTTGTCCACCTGAAACAGCCATCCCTGTAATCCTGCTTCCCATCAGTGGACAGCCAGCGGGAACAACGGTAGAACTCTTTTGTTTAAAGCATCCCAAAGCCTTTTCCAAGCCCTGCCTGAGTCAGATATCCATCTGCTCACAGCAAATTAGTTCCTTCATCTGTGCGAAGGACGTGGATGCTTATAACAACTTTGGGCATATTTCAGGTTAGAAGTTACAAGGCTGGAATTACAAATAGGTGTGGATCCAAGTGTACAGTTGCACATACCATGTAATGCCGATGTACAAGGAGCAGGTTCAAGATGCAACTTTCCTTATTCCAAGCATTTTCGACTGGATGAAATAAATGAGTATTGTTTTCCATTTACATAAAAATTCGTAGGGGAGATTAATATTCTTCTGTCCCAATTACCTCTTTCTGCAATGAGTTCACTGAGGAAATTTGTAGCAGTTGTCTTTCACCAGCGCGGCGAAGTAGCAGTGACCATAGCAGTGACCATGATCTGTCTTGGCTCTTTGAAAACTCATCCTCCTTGCAGATACACAGGCAAGTAATACGATGCCAGGAGAAGTTAATGTGAAATTTGGAATTCAGATAAAAAACACCGTGGGATTTAGTCTGTGGGTACAATGAAATCATGGTAGTTTTGACAGTAAGTAAGAAACTGTGTCACAATTAAGCATTCTTTTCCTTTGAAGTCTGTTGTCATTGCCTTTAATAAAATCCTGTAAGAAATTATTTCTGATACTCTTCGAAAGTATATGATTTCCCATAGATTATGCAGGATTTAGTTTTCTTGATCCAACATGGCCTGACCCAAAAGTTCCTGCAGTCTGTGAAAAAGTTCCTAGTGGAACAGGACCTTCCATAACTGCTTTTTGCCTTGCATTACATACATACTTTAATTTCTGCCGCTCCTTTAGGAGTTCTACATGTTCATGTGGTATTGAAGGCATTTCTATAGAGGAATTTTGCTTGTGGGGATGGCAGAACTCAGCCAGTTTAACAGCAAATTCTTTACTAACTTTTCAAGAAAGTTCTGTTTAAATGACTGTGGAGCTCCTTAATTTAAGTTGCAAAGGGAGCCTACATAGCCAGATCATCAAAGAGCCAAATGTGTTGTTAGAGACAGATGAATGTTGAAGTCACTGGAGACTTCCAAATTCGATAGTGAAATTACAAGCAGAGGTGCCCACTGTATTTAAAAGCCATCGCTGGGGGGTTTAACATGGCAGTTCCCTGCGCTCAGAAACTTTGCCTGCTTCATCTTCCTGCCAGGGGAACATCTTGCCTCGTGTTCTACTTTGATGTGATATGGTTGTTTTGGGGAAGATTTTCTTCCTCCAAGCTGGTCTAGAAATAAGATGTCACTGGTGATGTAGTCTGTTTACATATCCATGTTTATCTGTTGCATCCTCAAGGACAAAGTTTTATTATTGTTGTAGGAATTTAATTAGTAATTATGTACGCTCGATGCTGTCTACTGAAGTAGCAGGAAATACATGCTAAAGGGGAGAAAATCAAGTAGAAGTTTGGAATGCTTATGCACAGCATATTTCATTTAACCAACTGTGCTGTCTTGTTAAACAAATAAATGTATATGTATGGAAATCTATGATCTGCTGGATGCATGTTCTCACACGTGGGCACACTGCAGCCACATGTACTCGTGTCTGCAGCTGTAGTCCCTGGCACAAGACACATGCATGCCCACTCCAAGTAGGAGATACTTGGGGGATGACTGAACTGCAGGTTCCATAAAATGGAGCATAGGGAACAGTTAAAAAAAGCCAACTGCCTCCCTCTAGCCTGTAACTCAGATTTCATTAGGTCACTTTTTTTTGATAGTCGTCCCAAGGAAGGAAGTTTCATGACTGAGTTTTATCTCTGCTAAGGGAAGTAATATTTTAAAGCCGTGTTTAGTTATTTCTGTGGGATCTGTGGTTGCTTTTGTAGTTATAAAAGTTTGTATCTCCTGACGAGTGTGGAGCTGTGTGTCCTGACAGGCACAGTTACCCGGATCATTGGTTTTCCTTAGGCGTGATGGTATTTTTCTCCCTGAAATGGAGTGTAGATTGAACAGGAGGCATCATGTCACGGTGCAGGTTGGATTCACAAACTGGAAAGAGATTTTCCTAGGACTTGTGTGATGTTTCTGATGAAAGAACTAGACTTGTTAAATAGCCAAAGAAAGTGCCATAGCATTTCTTAAAACACAGTGCAGAGGAGCTCCAGTGTTTGGAAATTCCATTAAATGGTGACTTTAAAAGAACTGTAACGTGCATATATAACTCTGAACTCAAATGATTTAGGGCCTCGTTGTAGTAGTTTGTTTAGATTATAGTTGCTGTCAGTAATTTATAAATATATGCAGGATATAAGAATGAAACTAAAGCTATCATTAAATGGAGTAATGGCTTCACTGTGTCATTCATTTAATTGACCCCTGGAAAATGTACATGGCAATGTGTTGTAAATCAAAACCAGGAGTGCAAGGCAACACAGTAATAATTTTGGGCATGAAAACTGGGAAAGGAATATGTAACATTCATTTTCTGTTCATCTCCCTGCCTTGTCCTTATTTAAGCCTTTACCAGAATGAATGGACTCGAGTGAAGGGTTTTGAAATAGTTTTCGATAATCAGGACTCTCCTGCAGGAGATCAGTTCAGTGCTTCTCAGATGAGTGTACACCCAGAGATCTCTGTTTAAAATTCAAGTTCATGAGACATGTACTTTTATGACTTATTAAAGAAAATGAGATGTATAAAATAAATCAAGAGTTTTGTTGTCCTGACTAAGTGGCAGCTGAATTGACCTTTATTACTTCTTTATCTTCTATGATTCTACCAGAGGCTTCAGGAAAAAAACCCTTACACTTGTACATGTGCAATTGTTTATGGAATTAATGAAATCTGAGGAGTGAAAGTTTCAAAAGGGTCCTTAGATACCAGGAAATAAATGTATTTTAATTTTATGTAATCAATCTGGAATAATGATGGCGACAAAGTAGTTGTCATGATGAACTACCATGAGATTTTTGGTATTCACATATTCTTCCCCCACCCTCTTTCATAAATAAGTCTTTTAAAAAGACAATATATCTAGGAGAACTCCATCAACCACACTTTCTTGGCAAGAAACTCCTTTAAAATCCCTCTTTAAATAATTGCAGAATTGTGGGCCGTCAGTTATGGTTATTTATTTTTTGACAACATGCTCATTCAAGTAAGAGTTTGTATCGTGCACAGTTTAGTTTTATCTACGTAGAGAAAGAAAAGCATTTCCATGAACTGCACTGGGAGTACCCTAAAGCAGAATGCAAAGTATGTTTGAGATCAGTTCACAGAACATTAACTTAAGGTGTTTGAAGCTAGAGAGGGGGAGGAAAAAAGACACTTGGCATATCATTAAAAAAAAAAAAAGGTTGACCACTTGAAAAAAGTCAGAAATCAAAGACTTTAGTACTTTCAAAGAAATGTCTCACTTGTGTCTCTGGTCAGAAACTGTTGTGTTGTGAGCTGAGGAGTGAGGTGGGATGTGTGGAACGTTGGCAGCCGCAGGAGCAGTGAGCACTTCTGGCTGTGTCAGTGCTGAGCCATCGGCGGCACTGAGCAACCTGAGCTTGTGTGCTGAAGGGAGAGATGTTCCTGGTGACTAAATACCAGGGACTCTCCAAAGAGTTCTCAATGTTTTAATGGAAGCGCTTAAAAATTCCTGCTTTCTTCTGTCCCTGAAAACAAGGTAAATTGAATTTACCTGTGCTTGCTCTTTCTCACTTTTTAAATTTGACTCAACTGTCTTTGAAATAAGTTTGTTAATTGAAGCTGAAAAGTTGACGTGGGTTGAGTTTGGGGCCAATTACTTCTTATTTAATATTCCCTATTTTGTGGCTCATCAAATGGTTAAGCATCAATCAGTCTGTACAGGTAACTGAGTGGAACCCTCAGCACTGGAAAAAGACATGGTTATATTTTAGGACAATCACATTAAACAAGAAATACAATCAGAAAAAAAAAAAAGCTTCTTTCTACTTTCCATTAATCTAAACTTAGACAAACAGACAAGAAACAGAAGTTAAATCACTGAAGGGAGGGAGTGTATAAACAGGAAAAGAACTGGCTGAAATTTACCTGAATTTGTGATAAAAATGATTTACTTTTATTCATAGAGTCATTGATTCCTTGTAGAATGGTGGATTAAACATGAAATCCATTGTGTTTTCCATTAGATTGAAGAAAAAGGTAAATGTGCTGGTAAATTTTTTGTGCTAGGGCAGTTTTTTGTGATTGTATTGCCTTACACAGCTCACATTCAGTAGGAGGTTCCTAACAATGTGAATGGAATTTGGCTCCAATTCCATGTATGAGTAGTGCTCTTTGGAATCACTGGGTAGGGTACTTTTAAAATACAAAAATTTCTTAATTAACAAAGTATTATTGCTACTTGGGGCTTCTTAGCATCGTGTACTGGGTCAATTGTGCCATAGCTGCTTCCTTTGGATATTTTTTTGTGTTGCTAACTTAAAGCAGGTTTCAGGTTTTGGCCATTCTTTAACACCAATGGGAAAACATAAAACCTGACAACATTTGCCTGTTAAGTTTGATGAAAACTTAATCTGGCTTCATAACAATGCCATTTGCCATGAGTCCTCTTAATGTCAGTGTTTGTGCTTTTGTCGTACTGCACTTAACAAGAAAAGAGTGTTTAAAAAGTAATGTCTGAATCAAAAATTGTGCAACATCCCTCTGCAAAAAATGTGTAGAGCCTCAGTTCCTTACATGTAATTCATTTTGGCAGGTACAGTACTTGTGGGCTCTATTGTATTGTAAATGCTAAAAACCTTGAAAGAAATCATTGGAAAAAGGTTTAGAGTAAGTGATTTAGAAGAGGCTGGCAGGTGGTAATGTGGCTACTGCAAGATTAACTAAATTCTGGAAATGCAGTCACTTCAGAATATTGGTTCTGTGTCTTGATTTAGTCATTACTGAAGCAGAAATCACTTTGCTGATCTGCTGAACTGCGAGACAGTGGTTGACTGAGATATTAATCAACCAACAGAAATTACTTTCTGAAAAATTTGGGATGCTTCAGCGATTAAAGGGTAACTTTGTCAGGACACCTCTAACTGCTGTGCCTGTGGTTAGGTGTACATATGATACTTTTGTGAAACTGTGGCATCACAAATAGGTCTGGAAACCTCTAAGGGGACGTGAAGTGGAAATGATGAAATTTCAAGATACTCCTGGAAACAGCTTCAGTGTGTTACTATGGTAGTAAAATACCTGTTGATGAGCTTCACAAAAGTTAGATGTGCTCAGATATTTCTTAGTCTGATGGCTGAGGGAATTAACATTTTTAACAGACTGTTTTGTGATCCATAGGACCAGTTTTAGGATGACATCCATCATTTTGTGAGCCACATTTATGGCAGATTTTGCTCATTTCCTTTTATTTTAATACTCTTTGACTGATGTAGTTTTTACAACCTCAGCCATAACTGTTTTGGAGGGAGAAACATCAAATCCGTTGTGAATTGGCAGCAGCTGTTTTCTTTCTCAGCTTTTGAAGGTCCTACTCAGTTTCGTTAAGGATCCTGGAAATGGGACCCTTAGTTGGAGTTGCATATTTCTGTCAAAATGAAGGGTTTCCTGCTGTCCTTGACATCAGTGTGACTTTAGGCTGAGTTCTACATGATAATTTGCACTAGATCCCTTTGCCATTTTATATTTCGTGAATGTAAACTCATGTAAACGAATGATTTGAAGCGTTGCAAGCACATAAGATACTTTCGTTAGCAAACCAAAAAGCAATACTTGAAGCAGATTCTCCCTTTCAAACGCTACAAAAATATTCTCTTAATATTCACAAGTATCCTTGGAAATTTTCAAAGCTTGACCTAAGGCCCTAGGCAGCCTCATGTAAGTGAGAAGCTTTAAGCAGGTTTGGCTAGACAGGCTCTCCAGAGGTCTTCCAGCGTGAACTTCCCCGTGGTTCTATAAAAAGACATTGACTCCTCTATGTAGGTCATGGGTTTTTCTTTGTCTCAACTGAGATTTTTTTGCTCAAATTCAGGAGCTTGCTCTGTCCTTGCTGTTCAGGTGGTGAAGGGGAGAGGAACAGGACAGGAAGAGGAGAGGAACAGTGAGCAGAAGAGAGCTGTTATTTCTGTGTTGGGTTTGGATCTCAGCACTGGCTGCTATTCCTGTCTCAGAGCGTGCTATTTGGTGTAATTTTGGAGGCCTCCTTCAGCTGAGGTTATAGAGACAAGGCTTGCCACTTCAACAGGTCCTCTCTTCACTTTGTACAGGGCCCTTCTGAATGCAGGTTGAAGTACTGCTTTTGATCTATGAAATACTTTTTAGTTTCTTTTCTCTTTCCGAGGAAATCCTGCTGTTCGTTTTTGTTCTTCTTTAAAGGCCAACTGGAAAGCAGAAGCCTCAGCTTTATTAACAGAGCTGAAGGCAAGAGAACCTGAGACTGATTCTTTTCCCTTAGTCCTGCAAAACCTAAGTTAGTTGACATTCAGAGCTGTAAGACAAACTTGTTAATTCAGTTTTTCCTGAGGGTTTTCTGGGGTGGACACATTAGCTGGAGTGTAATTTTGTTTGTATTTGTGAAGTGTGTTCTGCTGATGCTTCATGTTGATGGTTTATTGCTCTTGACTACAAGAGTGACTGGAGGTTGATTGACAGATTCCCTACCAAAAAATGCAAGAAATGCAGTTTCTAGAGAGGGACTTGACAGTGTCTGACTGTGAGGATACGAGAATAAAATCAGTTTGAGAAGAGACAATATTTTTATGGGCAGAAATTAAAGTACTTTAATTAAATATAGTAAAAGATCCCTACAAATGAAACCAAGGAGCTTTAAAATTCTCTAAAAAGGATATTTATTGTTACAGAAGTTCTAATTTATTCCTAGTTTCATCATTTGTCAAAGCAGGCAGTCAAACAAAAAATTGTTCACTGGAAAGCAGTGAAGGTGCCTGAATGTGAACAAGCATTTCATGATTTTTGTTGTTGTTAAAGCTAGATTAAAGTATTTCTTCATTTCTGGTAGTTTAACTTACTTTCCATGCTGTGTGTCTAATGTGATGGCATTGGTATTATTTTTTATACATCTAAAAGGATCATAATACTGCATATGCTAAATTTAGCTGAAATTTAGATTGAAAATTACTGCTGTGGGTTTGTGTTGGTTTATTTGGGCCAATTTTAACTGAAAGCTCAGCAGAACACTGCAAGTACTCATTCAGTATTTTCCATCCTTGGCTCTTGCTGTACCATTTTGTTTCTGCTGTCTGCAAAAGAACATTTTCCCTTAAAAAATACTTAGATGTCACTAAATTTTTCAATAAATGTCTGCTGCATGCAATTTGTGGGACATTAAATGTAGTTGTTCCACAATCATGGACTGTTTCCTTCAGATTCCACTGATGAAAGCTTCTTATCCTAATTATTTGTTTATCTTAATGAATGCGTGGTAAAAGCTGTATTGCATTTGCACCGTTAGACACTCTCAGTCTAATATTTTCAGAACCTTGCAGATGTGGATTTTAAATACATGAAAAGAGCAGATGGCATACAGGGAAATCTTTGGTAGGCCAAGAAGCTAATTCGAAGTTTCCCTGAGTTCTGGGAGGTACCTTATGTAGGGACGGCTTTTCCACCACCAGAATTAGAAAATGTAATAATAAAGTGTTGATCTACAATATGTTGCAGAATCTCCTAAATATGCAGAATATTCTTTAGGAAAAGCCTGTGCCATAGGAAGAGATCTGCAGCGTGCACTCTGCTTTTGAGCGTGTGTTTTAACGTGGGGCTCAGGCTTGCTTTGAGACGATCAACCCTGATGGTGCTGAATATAAAAAATGTCAATATAATTAGTCATCTCCAGCAGAAAATAATTTTTGCCATTTTTTTTCCCCATGTGGAGGAGGGGATGAACTGGTTTGCAGTTACTCTTTATCATTTCGGTTTCTATTTTTGCCGCCGACTGGGAACATTTACCAATTACTTTTTTTTCTATCTTGTATTTAGGGATGGGCTATCTTATGAGATAAAGATTTATAACTGAAATGCCCTGGTGAACCAGAGTGAGCTGGTGGTAATTCAGCAAAAGCTACTCCTTGTCTGATGGTCAGGAATAGGACACAGAACTGTCCATGGTCAGCTTTGGATGTTAAATGAGCTGCTGACACCACTCTAGTCCTAATCCACACTCTCTTAATTAAGATTAACACATTGCGAGTGTTGTAGAAACTTTATATTAAATGTTCTGGGCAAGGCACATATATGTGAACTGTTTCTGTTTTGTTTTGCATTCGTGCAACTGCAGTAGAAATTATGCAAATAAAAGATGGTACCCAGAAAGTCCTTTCCTGATTTGAATTACCCTAAAAAAATCTCAGAGATCCATAATTTCAAGCATATCTAGGCAAGGGAGTGTAATTTAAATGTATAGTTAGCATCATGGATAGCATGTATGGGCTCTATAACCACAGGGAAATCGCAGATTTTCAATTTCCCTTGGAATGTGTTCATTATTAGAAAGTGTTACCAGAGTATTGTTTGTTGTAGGAGAAGAAAATCCTGTTCAAGTTTTTAATGAATCTCTTGAGAGATTCATCAGATTTACAGGTTAAAAAAGCTGTAAACATTCTACTGGGAGCAGTCATTAAAGGGAAGATGAATGTGAGTTATCTGCACACTTCTTCTGAAACAGAAACCCTGAAGATGATTTACAAACCAAAAAGCTGTTTCTCTTTAAATGATCTGTGTTGCTGCTTTGTGCAATGAAATACAAAGTACGATTAAAAGTAAGTCTGCTTGCAAAATGAGAACCAGATTCACTGTTTGGAGAATTTAATAGGTAAGACTGTAATGATCTGAGTTTGAAGGGAAGGAGCCTGAGACAAATATTTCCTTTATTTCTAGATTACAAGAAGCTCTAGAGTGCAAGAAAAAACCCTTCCTGCATAGATAATCAACTTGGAGGGTCTTGTATTGAAAAACTGATTTCCTAAATGGAATAAAAAAGGATTAACAAAACGTCTGCAGATTAAGGAAATATATTCAAGTCCTCCCCCCTCAAAAAAAACCCAAACAAAAACAAACCAAAAAAACCCAACCAAACAGAAAAAAAAAAACCAAAAAGCTCAAACCTCTGATGAGTTACTCGTTTTGGTAAATCTAGAAGTGACAGCAGAGGCCTGCTAAAAGGTTTGCCTTTCCGTGAGGCACTTCATGCCCTTGACTACTCATTCAAGCTTGACTGACCCAGCAGCAATGCCAGTAAAAACTCATAATTTGTGATGAAACTGCGTAATAATTTTTTTTTTTTTAACTCATAATTTGTGATGAAACTGAGTAATAATTTTTTTTTATTTGGAGTATTACAGATACAATGAAGGGAACAATTTTGAATATACCGCTAAAAGTTAAAATGCAGATAAGTATTTCTAAATTAATTTGTAAAAAAATGATCCTTGAAAGATTTTAATTGGTCACCTAAGATTCTGCTGAAGATGTTTTGACAGCCAATATATCCTGGTTCTTCAGAAAGCTCCAGGCCTGCCATGGAAAAAAGCAGTTTGTAGTTGGGGTGATTTCTGGCATTAGTTCTGTTTGGTTGCTGTGGCTCCTCAGTGAAGCACAAATGCACTGAAACCTTGGAAAACAACGAAACATGAACTGTGTCCCCTCTGCATGTGCTGAACACAACAGCAGTGGCTTCACAGGCACTCAGCATTCCAGGAGGTCACCCCCTTTGCAAATAATATGCATAACAAACTGCTGTATTCACAGAGCCTCGTCATTACCAACAAGGTGCATTTCAGCTGACACTGCCATTCAGAATGTGATGTTCCCAGTCTGCTACACTGCCAATCTGATATTCACTGTCGTACTGGAAATAGTCAGGGATCCAAAGTAAAACCACTGTCCTCGAAATTTTTGGATTCCAAGATTCCTTCCTATAAATAATTCTTTAAAAAAACAGTGCCAGGTTTGGGTTCAGTTTTTTCCCTTCACCTCAGTGATCCATTTGTTAGAGTTCCACCAGTAAGACACTGGCCAGTGAGATGAAGGAATCACATCAAGACCCCATCACAAGCCATCCAACTTTTAAACCTTACTCTTCAGAGGATCAATGCTTCTGCTGCATTTTCTTAATATTTTGTAAAGATTATCTGCTGCTGAGCAGTTTTATCAAGATATGTGTGTGTGCATTTTGTTTTATTCTTTTTTTTTTTTTCTGTTAAAAGCATATGTGAGTATATGTATATGCATGGACATGCTGTGGCCATAAAAGTCGTAACTTATGTCCTTGGTCTAAGCTAGACGTTGAGCTTTCAGGCTTTGGACAAGCTTCTTCATGAGGCAATCCCAATAAACATCCATCTCTGGCCTGGTGTCTGTGCAGAATCCTCTTAAACTCACTTCGGCCTTGGCATTTGTAACAGAGTGGCTGACGATAAAGAGGAGAATAAAGTCCTCAGGTCTGCTCTTTCTTAAGACTGGAATATCTCAAAATGTAAAGGAATGAAGTCTTTCATTTGGAATCATTTTTGTGATGCAGCCGTTTGTTGGAGGTTAATGAAAAAGCCTTGTGACGTGTTTTGTACTGATGTTGTGTTTGGGTAGGTCTTAAATACCAGTGCTGCAATGTTAGATCTTTTTAGATTCTTTTACAAGAATTTACTTTCGGGCTGTCATTTCTCTGCAGGACTGGAAAACATTTTGCCAATTTTCGTTTTCCACTACCACCTTTCTGCGCCTGTTTGTCTCCCACTGACTCCTACTTTTCCACAGACATGGGCCCTAAAAGGAACATTTCTTGCTAGGAAAGCTCTAGGTGCCAAAAGATGATTTGCAGTCCTAGGACTATTTGCTTCACCAAGTCTTGCAAGATTTTAGGAAAAATGCCAGCTAGTGCACAGACAGTTTGGCTCTCCAAGCCCAGCATTAAGGTTAACGAGTTGTAAATAGCTGCATGTTGCCATTATCTCCAAACCCTGTTGCTTTCAGGATACGATGAGGGCTGTAATAAGAATGTTGTTCATTGCTTGTTGCATTTTTTTTTCCTTCTCTTGCCCAGCGCTTACTGAAGAGTAAGGTTTAAAAGTTGGATGGCTTGTGATGGGGTCTTGATGTGATTCCTCCATCCCACTGACCAATGTCTTACTGGTGGAACTCTAACAAATGGATCACTGAGGTGAAGGGAAAAAACTGAACCCAAACCTGGCACTGTTTTTTTAAAGAATTATTTATAGGAAGGAATCTTGGAATCCAAAAATTTCGATTTTTTTTTTTTACAAAAATAAATACAGTGTTAAGGGAGCTGAATATATTTACAGTATCTCATGTAAACTTTCATGTGTGTATATGGCTTTCTTGCAGCTATATAAATCTGCACATCTTGATTGATGTCTTTTGAGCTGTGCTGACTTATAAAAAACATGGATTGTATCTAGCATATGCCACTCAAAGTTACATTATCTCTTTTTTCAGACATATATAAAAATTCAACTTGGTGCATTTAATGAAAAAATATTTTCAATGTTTGGGATATGCTTGCTTTGCTTTGAGAATGCCTAATGTATTAACTGTTGCATGTAATGCTCAGTGAAGCAGCTTTGAAAAAAGTTGATGAATTAATCTTTATTAGTATATTTTTTTCATGCAACAATCATTTCCTGACCCGGGAAGAGTTGTTCTGTCGAAATGTGGAATTCTGTGTGACTATTTCTTTCCAAAAGAAAGTGCCAACACTGATCACCAAGACACATTGGCCTCGGATGTGCTGTGAAAGAAATGAAGGTTGATGTCATTCTCCTGTTAGTGTCCTCTGTCTGAAAACACAAAAAAAACCATGGCATGATTTGATTTGAAGAACAGTGAAATTGTTCCATGTAGACATACAATAATGACAGTAGTAACAAGACTACCACACCAGTAGTATTGGTGATAGTACCACTGAAAAGATGACCCAAAATTGTCATCACAGTTTCTTTCCAGGAGTTTTTGATCTATCAGAATAACAAAGGGAGAACAAGCTGGGCAAACCTCAGTGCATCAACGTTCTGTGTCAGGAGCTGATGATCATTCATTCATTCATTCATTTTTGCCCATTTATTTTGGAGAGGTAGGAGGGATGGAGGAGAATACATTCTATTACCTGGGAGCACTGTGTTGAGTCTGTCTGAGCTGTGTCTGCCCTAAGCCTTGTACACTTACAATGGAGCTGAAAAGAACCTCCTGTGTAGGAAAGAATCAGAGCAGAGTCTTGGAGGAGAATTTCATAGATGTGATGAAATTGGCTTGGCTGTAGGAGTACATGGCTGGAACAGCACAGCGCTGAGGTGAATATGCTGCAATATCAAGGCAAAGTGCCAGGATGAAGGGAGTGTGTTCAAAGAAAGGGTGGCATTGGAGCTTCACAATAAAGAGAAGCTTTGAGGCAAGACACTGAAGTACTGAGGAAAAATCAAAAAGCCTGAGCCCGTTTTTCCAAGCTATCAGGGAACACAAACCAAGATGAAACATTAAAATCTCATGGAGAAGCACCCAAGTGCTGAAGGAAAATGCTAAAATGTGCAGATAAAATTGATGGTTCTAATGTGGAGTGCTTAAGAGGCAAAAACAGAAGTGCAGAGTTAAATAACATTGAACAGAGGATGCATGGAAGCTGTCAAATTAAGTCTTTTCTCTGCAACTAGGTTTTTGGGGAAGCTGATGTTATGATTCTGTCTGGCTTTGATTGACGGTCTGCTTATGGCAGCATCAAAAGATTTATTGGTGTTTTGGTACAAATGGAACACTTTAACCAAAGCATGTGACAGAAGTACAGAATTCTAGTACAGAGGACTACTGGGTTTTTACTATAAAGTTGTATGAGGCATGCAGAAATGTTTTGCTCTGTATAAGATTCAAGGGGGGAAATCATTTTGGTAAGAATTCCCCTTAAGCCACTTAAATTCTGCAAAATCCTACCCAGTGACACCAACATACCTTGAGATCAAAGGCGGCTGACATGTTTGCAGTTTTATCGTGTATGAATCCTCCTGTTACAGATCTTCATGAAAGGTTATTGTAACCTACCCCATTTCATTTCTGTGAAGGCAGTGCATGGTAATTCAAGAAAAGGGACTTGTTTTTAATATGGCAGAAACATAGAGTTTCTTCACTATTCAGCTCATGAATATTCATGTATTTTTGTCAGTGTGTCTTCATTTCAGGAGTAGTAAAGGGACTTTAAGTGCATGACATGGTGTCCTGTCAATGGTGTGGAAATTGCTGAAGGGAAATGAGGTGCAGGTTTTAGCAGAATGGGAGACACAACCCTTCTAGCTTATTTTCAGGCAAAATGTGACGACATTGTAGAGAGGGCGAGACAGGTTTAAAATTCACACACTCAACTCTACCCTAGGCAAACTTGTTGCAGTCTAATAATGGCTGAGGACCCAGGGTGATGACAATTTGTATGTGAAATTGTATCTCTGTAGAATAATGCACGTTTAGCATGGTTCAGTGCACCTTGTAAGAGAACACTGCGTGTCCCACACACGTGCTGCTGTCCGCAGAGTTGGTCAGAGGCCATTTCACTCTGTGCTTTTACTTTCATTAGAAATTGCTCTGTCTGCAGTTGTGTAAACTATTGCTGTACCCAGGCGCTGCCTCACACTGCCAACAATGCTTTTTTCATTGTTGCAAAGCTTTTCTACAGAGATAAGGCTTTTAGTTTGATGCTAAGAGACAGTTTATTCTTTCATTTTTCTTCAGTTTAAGGGTTTTACGATTCTGATTAGTGTGCCAATTATGAGGATGACAGAAATATTGCCTCACCTGACACCAGCAGAGTTGTTTCACTTTTCTTCACCTGTTTATTCAGATAGCAAATGACACCCATTTCCAGAGAACATGGTATCTCCTGTTCTGTGCACATTCTGACAGGTTGATTGCCACAGAACATAGAGACAATATGAAATATGGAAAACATATGTTGATTGCCATCTCCCATAATGTCTTTTCCATGGAATAAGAGGAGAACTGCCTGGTGCAAGGTTTTCAAATGTTCAGAGGCTGAATCACACAGATGTGTGTGGAAGGATCCCTCAGAATGGAAAAGAAGGATCTTGGAGCAGCCAGATTTTTCTCTTTATCCTTCAAGTGTTTGCAGTGTTGGTGTGTAGCACTGAACACATTGTAACTCCATAGGCACTGGGAATTTTGGGGGAGAATTACTGGAGATTGAGAAGAAAATTTGTACGTGATCCAAGTCTCTCTTGGGCAAATACAGCATGTTGGAAACTTGGGAAAAGTGTATGTTATGTAACCAGGCTCAGTTTCACAGCTGATTTAGAAAAAAAGGGCATTCTGCTTCCCAGAATGAGATCTGGGGAAAGAAATTTTATCTTGATCAAATGCAGCAGCTGCTGCAGTTTACATTCAAGTGTGATGCAAATCAAGCCCCCTTTTCTGCTCTGTTCTGTTCTGCCCAAAGAGGGAACCATTGTTGGTTTCTTTTTTTTTCAGAGAACTGGTCTGTGGTTTGACCCCAGCAATTGCAAATGATTAAAAAAAGAAAAAAAAAGGTTCTGGAATATAGTAATGAAACATATAAACAGTTTAAAAATACTTAAGTGATGAATCTATGTTGTAAGAGCCAGCTGCAGAGTACTTATAACTGGAGTATGTTAAACCATTAAAATATTCCAAACATTATGTACAACAGATCTTGTACTAATTCATTATGAAAACAGCAATTTCATTTAATCATTTATTAGCTATTTATAAGGTGTCTGCATATCAAGTATGCATACAGATTGTTGTTCAACCTGGCGACCAGTATAATGCTTGCATGTGCGATCACTAAATGTTCTTTTTTGGGATCACTGTTCTCAGTTACTCCCTACCAGCACGTGTGGTTCTGAGATGTGTGTGTATAAGAGAGTAAATGAGTCTTTGTCCCTGCAAGAGGGGAAAAACCCAACAAATTGTTCAGAGCAATACCCAGACTTGAATGTAAGCCATTAATTCCTCATTCCTGTTCACTTCTGGAATGTGCCTTTGCCGCTGTCATCATGAAGACAGTGAAACAAGCTGCCCAGAAACGCTCTATAATCTCTGTCCCCAGAGGTTTGTGAGATCCAACTGGCCAGAACCTGAGGCAATCTGGTGTGAATTGGGTACTGACACATATCTGTGCAGGAGGTGGGACTGCAGCCCTTTTGAGGGCTGTTCCAGCGGGAAGGATTCACTGACTTCCTAGGAAGTCCTAGCGTGGGACTAAGCAGAGTGCTATTAGTTATCTGTTGTGTTTCCAAGGTTGTTAAACACAGTTTTATTGTAGCACACCATGTTGGACCCTGATGAAAAAAGAAATGAATCCAGAGGAAGCAAACTGTGCAATGCTCTGTCATTCTACAGGAGTGTATCCTGATCCTTGGTATTTTCCCCACGCTGCTGCAGTGCTTTGGGTTTTTTTCATGACTGACACGTGAGTTTCAGCTTTCCCCTTGTGATAATTAGTTTCTTTGATGGGTCTTACCGTACCCGTAGGTGTAGGTACCATAGGATCCAACTCCTATTAGCAGGATACTGTTTGTTAGTTATCTCACATCCACATCTGAATCGGCTTCATTATCTGATCATTAAAGCCTTGAGAACCTTAATCAAGAATTTGCCACCAAAGTTAAAAAATATCCAAGACTCTAAAATCCTAGAGCCATGACTCTCATCTATACCCTGTAAATATTTACTATTTTGAAAAGAGCAGTGTATTTAACATCATGTGAGTTGCAAATGCCAACAATAAATGTACAATGTGCTGGAGAGAACACAGAGCCACCTTGCTGAAATGAACCTGATAAGGTCCAGAGAATCTTTTCTGTGCCTGGCCACGACTCTGTGCCTGCTGCATGAACCAGGATGGGCACTAAGTCAGGTGTAGATTGAACATGACTCGTGAAATTCTTAGGCACTGTTAAAGTTCTCACTAATGGGATTGTTTATCACATCTAGTCTTACTCCTGAAATGAAGACTAGAAGAGAATTTGTAGGTCACCCTGCTATATAGTCCTTTCCATGCATGTACTTACAGACCATTTAATCTTATAAAAGGTGTGGAAAAGGGATAAGATTTCATTGCAAAAAATAATTTTCTCACACACCTCAGAACTTTCATTTTTTAAATTTTTCTCTTCCCAAGTGGATAAATGTAAAAATTTCTCTTGTCAGCAAAGAACTGATAAACTACTGAAGACTTCAAAACTCCTGCTGATTCCCATAGTGATACATTGCTTTGTTCTGGCATTGTTAAAATATTAGCAGATTTTTAGCCCTGAGGTATTTGAGGACAGCTATACCATGCATTTCTCGTGAGGTGATTCTCACAGACAATGAAAATGTGAATTATTCACAGAGACTTGGCATTGTTTGTGATGTTCTATGCCAGTGCACCTGCATTAGCTTCACTCATTTAATACCTGAATTGTTGCCACTTTTAAAACGGAGTTTACATTTTGCTGTAAATGCCTGTATTCATGGTTCCAATTGCCTTTTCTGATCTATAGACACATACCCACACGTAAAGAGTCAGCAGTTGATAAAATTAAATGGTACATAAGGAAAGTTGAAAAACCTGAATCTGAAGTCACCCATCAGTACCTGTGGGCCTTCATCAGCGTGGCACAATATGGCATTTAATCAAAATTAATGTCGTTACAGCAACAGTGATCGAGCATAAAGTATTTCAGGGATTATTGACGGACTGAAAGAAACTGCTGGCTTGCAGTAGTCAAGAAAACTCATCTGGCTATTAATTTCCAGGAATACCTGCAATGAAGTCTTCATTGCCATTATAACTCAGAATTGATGGATACAATGGTATAGATTCTTTTTGCATAACAAAAATTCATTTGTCATTTATTAATTTTCTCAGTGTTTGTTCCTGCCACCTAAATATGTTTCCTAGAATAGAATAGAGGAAGGAAATGATCTAAAATTGTCTACAAGGGTTTGTATAAAGTGCTGCTTTTGCTGCTGCCTAGAAGAAATATGCCAGTCAGACTCCCAAACCCGACCTAAAACCAACAAGAATCCAGCAATGATGATACCAAACAAAGCACAGCAAATAAAAAAGTAAAGGTTCATAAAAATATTTGTTTATTGGCTTGCCTGGCACCCCAAAGAGAGCTTTCCTGAAGAAGTAACATCATTTTATATACATTTCGGTGCTCAAAGTTTGATAAATCCTTTCATTTATGCTTTTTCCACCAGTGCATTTACAGTGACTTAAATGAAAACCGACTTTAGTGTTACTTTGTGTAACATTAACTTCCAGAAGCCTATTACCTGAATTCAGAATGAGCTGTTCCTTGAACGTGTGACTGCCATGAATTGGTAATACTTTGTTGTGGAAATTATGGAAGGAAAACCACAGAGTGCTGAGGTCCTGCAAGTGGAGTATGGAGTCCAGTGTGCAGTCCAGAGTCAGGAAGCAGGGAAGCCAAAGCTGAATTATGATCTTGTATTCCTTACAAAGCAAACCAGAGGGAAGAAAAATCACATTTCTTGCTTGAACAGACCTTGGAAAGCTCTTCCTTCCACAGCGTGGCCTGATTCTGTGTTATCACCTGGATATCCTTTTATGTGCCTTACCAGCGTAATCTCTTTAAATTCCTTTTCAATTTATGCTTAACCAGGCTGATTTGCATGCATGTAGAAAAGGAAATGAGAAACTTTTAAACCAAAAATCTGTATTCTTAGATTTTGATATTCATGCACATTTTTATGCATGGAATTCCCATTAAGATTACTGCAAGATTTACCTACAAATCTTCCATTCTTGAAGAATGATTAAATTCCCAAAGTTTTATGAGAAATAATGTGTCTTGCTTTTCAGTTGTCAGTTAATGCTAATGAAGGTATGAACAACTACACTCTTGTATGTTTAAATTGACCAAAAGCTTTGTGTGAAGCTGGTTTAAAAAGCCAGAGTTGGATGAGAATCCATGAGTTATTCATGTCTCAGAGGAGATACTTGTTGGGTTGACTTTTGCTTCAGCTGCAAATATTTATTATACTTTGTTTTTCTGCAGGAAAAACATCTTTAATGGTAATGTAAATACATGTGAGTGTGTGTAAAATAAATTAATTGCATGAATATCAGCTAAAAAATGGTAACAGTTTGATAGGAAGTCTTTGTTTTTGAAGGGTACTTTTCAATTTAAGGAGTTTTGTGGTTGTTAAAACTATCAGTTTTTCTAAATGTGACCTGTTACGTGTGATGTAGCAAAAATTCCCATTACTATTTAAATTAAAATACATTTCAACTTCAGCCCATCCAAGCGCAAAATGTCCCAGAACCTTGCTTCATTTTCTGTTTCTAGGGAAGCAGCACAGAATAAATTATTTCAGGTTTCAGTGCTGCTCTCCAACTTGTGGGAAACATTTGGTACATCGTTTTGCCAGACACATTGTACCAGAAAACTTGAAATAGAGGCATCTTAGTCTGGTAGTGATGAAAAGCCCACAGAAAGATCTGCTGATTTAGTTTGAGCTGTTACACAGTGATGTACTGTGCACTGTACTCTGTGCAGCTGTTTAAATCTATATGGTGAATTCAAGCAAGTGCAGAAGGAATAAAACTGGAAAATCTGTGAGAAACAGTGCTACGATTGCAGTGCTGGAGCATGAATGGCTGCCTTTTTTATCTGGGAGAATTAGAAGAATCTTCGTTGTTCTGCATGGTCTTCACTTTATATTATTTCTAAGTCAGTGAAAAACCAAAATAATCTAAAGATGATATTGCATTTTAGGGCAGAATCTGTCCTTTTTACTTATTGGTATCTCCAAGTCCAAGGGAAATATAGCCACTTATTGGCTGCTTTCATACTGGCAACATAAGAGTCATAAATTGCCCGAAATCCATCCAATAAATCTCAGAAATTCATAAAAAAGGTGTGAATTTAAGTATCACCAGTGCTTCAGCACAGTACTTTTGTTGATAAGGGACGAGGCACTTGCAGTGTGTTTGTTTTTATGCAGAGTAATCCTATTTTCTGACACACATGAACACCTTGTGAAAGGGCATTTTATTTTATGAACTTGTGCAGCTTTGTTGTAGAAGGGGTGATGTGGTTTGTGTGTGCTGAGCACAGGCTGGGCAGAGGCACAGACTGGAGCTGAGTGCAGGCTGGAGTGTTCCTGGTAGAGATCATGAAGGAAGATGCCATCAGTGTCAGTTCCCAGCTGATTTATAAACTCCCTTTTCCCTATTGTTTTCATAAACTGAAGCTGATTTTCATTGAATATCATGATTCAGACATAATGTGTTTTTCTTAAATTTTATAGGCACAGAGATTCAAAGAATGCTCCTTTTGCATTCTTTGTGCTGTGTTCAGCATTGATGTGTTTTGGAAATGGTTTGGCCAAGTATTTTACACCCAGCAGTTATTGACTGTTTTCCATTCTAACTATAGGCTCTGCATGGAAGAGAATTTCCTGATTTAGAAAAAGCCATAGAATTCCTTCCAGAATTTAGATTCCCAGAGTAACTTCTTTCATATTATTGTTCAGGTCCAAGTGGATATTGTGGATGGCAATAACATCCAGGGACAGTCTTGCCTGTAACTCCTATGTGCACATTCATATCCTGATTTCCATAATTCTGATTTGCCCTGGCAACTGCACACCTGGGAGTGCCATCAGGAATTCCAAAATTATTGGCAGAGAAGCAGAATTTCATCATTCCAAACATCATTTTTTTTACCTTTTCATTTAATGCCCAGTGCCTCCTGCTCACATTTTCTTGACTTCTTAATTACTTTTAGAATCGTTTCACCTATAAATAAGGGATTCAGTCTCATAAATTTACAGAGGGGAAAAAAAAAAAGGCAACCCAAATTAAAAAGGAAGGAAGAAAAGAGAAAATGTAATTGGTATAAAAGTTGTATAAACGAAGTTTCTTGTTATTTTTCTTTAAATAATGAATTATTCAGTATTTTGATGTTAATAATTTAACAGAACCCAAAGTAAGATATCAGCAGGACATATGTGGGATGGGTGGTAGTTGAAGTTTGATCTAAAAGCCTTGCCTTTGTATTGAAGTTGGGTTGAAGCTTTGATCTATTTATAATGAGTATTCTAAGGGTTTACTAATTATTTTAAACCTGAAGAGAATCTGAGAGTCCATTTTTCTGTTGGAAGGGAACCAAAAATAAACCTAGCTGGAAGGTAAAGGCAGAAAGTCATAAAGTTCGGGCACGTTTTTTAAAGTTAAAGCACGACCGCCTACTGGCTATAATTTCTGAAAAGTTTGGGGGAAAATTTATTTTCTGTCTCCTTTTTACCTCCTGTAGCATAAGGAATTTTCTGAGGTACTTCTAACTTCTGGCTAGAGATAAGGCATCCTTTATATATTCCATCCATTTAAAAAGTTTGCAGCTATAAAGTTGAAATGCAGGAATTTTTTTTGTTTGTTTCTTCAGAATTATATTTAGATTTAGAAATGTGTACCCATTTCTGCTACTTACCACATTCATTCTATTAACAAACTAAATTAACACACTTATTTATGAGGAATTGTGGGGTGCTAATACATTTATCAGGGGAAACTATATAAGCCATTCGTGACAATGCACAAGTACAACTTTGAAAATAAATCTGAATTTATATCTGCTTAGGACATTGCTCAAGATTTGGGAAGTTTTCTTGAAAACCATACTTGTGCCTTAATTCCTTCTTTAAAGGCAAGATTCTTACTCCACTTTGTTAAAATCTCTTTGTACAATAATTTTGTCACCGGAAACAGAGACCTGTACACTGTAGAATTAAGAGGTATTTACATCGTGAAAAATTGCCCTCTCCCCAATTTTCTAGAAATCTTTTCTAGTTTTTAAAGGATGCTGACTAGTTTAATGAATCTATAATGCATGCAAAATAGTTGCTTTCTTATGTTTTTCCTTCCATTGAAACAGTATTTGGGATTAAAGGTGGACCTCTTTTCATGGTTCAAATCATTTTCATTAGCAGGAAGGAAAAACATGCCCAATAAGCTTGGTACTGCAAAAGAATTATTTAAAATAGTTCTGAGGAGCAATTTTTGCCTTTTCAATTATGCAAATGCTCGTCAAGTTTTTGTCTTTGGTAATCTTTGGCTCATACTAAAAAACTGACACAGACTTTTTGACCTGACACAAATGTAATTGCTGTGAAGGTTTTTCTCCTGCCTTTACCCTGGCACAAGATTAAAGAAATGGAACTACTGCATTCCACAAATCAAGCTCATACTTATACCTGTATCTTAGCCTTGTGATTAAATTTTTATGGAATCATAGAATAATTCACATAAGAAGGAACCTTGGGAGTTTCTAGTCGAGGTCTCTGCTCAGAGCAATGTCAGGAGTGAATTCAGAGCCGATGGCTTTAGGCTTTGTCCAGTTAGGCCTTAACCTGTGCACAACCTCTCCTGGCATCTTCCTCCAAGGCTTCATTATCCCAACTGGTGGTTTTTGGCCAGAATATGCAGTCACAACCATCCTCATTACAGTTTTCGAGCCTGTTCCTTGTTCTCTCAGTGTGCACCCCAGTAAGAGCCTAGCTTTTCCCTCCTGGGATTTTTTTTCCATGTTGGTAGTTCCTTCCCTCCTTGGAGCTTGTCTTTAGACTCAAAGACATTTCTCTAAAACACTGAGGCAAAGTTTAATTTCTCTTGTTTTTCTTCACTTTCTTGTCTTGTGTATGGATGAGCTCAGCCACGAGTTCCCTGTGAAACCAAGGCCTCCTGGTATTTCTGCTCATTTTCCTGGGCATGGAGTGTTGTGCTTGCAGAAGGTTGCCCTAGCAGGGCTTTCAGCTCTCTTGAGATCCTTTTCTTTTCAGAGTACCTTGCACAGAATCTCACCCACCTGAAAAAATCCCTTCCTAAGCTGAAGTCTGTCCTCAAAAATTCCAGGATCTGTACTTGGCTGCTTGCCGAGACATTTTTTTTTTCAGAGGCTGAGAATATCACAATAAAACTAAGTATGCCGAAAGTATTTTTAATAGCTGGATAATCACATTTATCATTATGGTTTTTTTACCTATAACTAGACTTCTAGAGTGCTGTAACTCAACAAATAATATATGGGAATCTCTTAATTAGCATAGTCTTAAAACTAGAGACATTTTGCCAAATTCAGTGAGGTGCTTTTTTAATTAATTATGGAGTGATCATTTAAGAATTTGTCACTGGGACCTAGAAGGAATGGGTAATGAGCCTGCTTGTTACAAAGTCAAATGAATCTAGATAGGAAGTATACAAAAAAGAATATTAGAATTACACCTAACTGATCACTTCATTAGCTGTACCAAGTAAAAAGCTGATAAAGAAAAAGGCCTTTAACTCACAGAATTTCACTTCCAGGATGCTGTACTTTAAGGTAAATAACACACATGCTGTCCAGGACTAATGACTACAGCGAGAATTCTTGCTCATTGCCATCAAATAAAGCATTTAGGGGACAAAATTTGTAATGCCACAGTGTTACAGACAATTTATGCCTTTTAAAAAACAGATTTTTTGCTATGCATATGTTTGTAATTGATACAAGATCTGAAATTCTGTAACAGTGAATCTTTCACAATGTCAAAATTATCATTGACTCCAATCAAACTAGGGCAGTGGAAGTCTTCTCCAAATCAATGGAAGATCAATACAGATCTAAATAATGTGGTACATGGGCATACTGTTCTTTTATATTAATTTATATCCCTATGCTGTTTGCCATGTTGATAGAATTTGGTTTGGTTTGAAATATTTTGGTATTTAAACAGGAAGGTGACAGGAAGAATGGAAATGGTCCTATGGAAAATGTTTATTTTCTTCATTCAGTTTTTGGGTCCTTTCTGTTTGACTAAAGTCAGTGGAAGAGGAGATTTTTAAAGCTCATGGAATCCTGTCTGACATGTAACTGGAGACCATATATGACAACCCACAGTGCTGAGCAGTCATGGTTAATTATGTAAAGTGAATACTTAATTCTAATTTATTGTGTTTAATTCTAGAATTTACTGAGTAAACTGGATATGATGTAATAGTCTACCAGCTATGTAATACACAGTAAACCAGGCTTTCTTTTTCTCTGCTCCTTAATTTGCCAACACAGGTGATATGGAAAGGGACACATCACTTGGTGTTTGTACACATTTACCTTGGGGTTGTGGTAATTGGAGTATGTAGAAGATCCCAATAGCTAGGGCATATGCAAAAGCCTTATCCAAAACACATTGAGTTGTTCTAAATGTTTTAATTTGATTTTTTAAGCCACGTCTATATCTGTCATTATATAATATGTGGTGGCACTACAGCAATTTTGCATAATGACATATAAAATATTTAGGTGTTTATTGTTTGTCTCGATACAAGAACACATTTGCTCCTATAAAAAGAAAAATAAATATCTTTTTTTCACCATGGCTTAAATATATTGTTGGTAAACATGATATTTCATGTGTTCACTTAGTGAACATGGGAATATTCTCTGAGTATAAGAAGGAAACCTTTTAAAACTTTTAAAACCAGAAAATGCAGCAAGAACTTTGGTTTATTTCTCATTATTTAACATAAATAAAAGTACTTTTGGGTACTAACAAAATAAAAAGAAAAAAAAAAAGAAAAGAGGGATGCTTGCATGCCACCAAGGACTGGAAGTATAAGCAACGTACACAAATAACTTTCAAAAGCCCAGGCTGCTTTCTCTCAGTATTTACCATGTTTCAGCTCCCTGAAGACTGCCATAATTAGTTTTCTCCCTTACAAGTAATTATGAGCACCTGTAATTTAAAAAAAAAAAAAAAAAAAAATTGTGTCTGAGATATGATCCCTTGGGTATTTTTCTTTTAGATCCTTCCTCATTTGCTCTTAGAAGTTCTTTTCTACTAACTTCTACTCTTGGGATACTTTAAATGGGATGAATTGTTCCTCTTCAATTACTTTTAAAACCAGGTGAGGCCTGAAAAAACACTTTCTCAAAATAGCAGTGTATCACTCTTGAGGGAATTATGCAGTACCACACACCAGGAGATCCTTTGGAGATGGAGCACCCCAGAATTACATTCCTCTCCCCTTCCTTCTGCTTGGAGGTTTCACAGGTCAAACTCTACAGAAATTAATCTTCCATACCTGAATGTTGGCATTAGCTTTAAGCCAGAAGATTTCCTCAGAAAGAATTATTTAAGGGTAATTTTGCTTAATGCGAGGAACTGACAGGATAAGCCATGAAGTCTACAAAGAATTGCCCATTAATTTGACAAACCTAAACCGCTGACTATCTGGGAAAAGAATTTGATTCAGTTTTTATTCTAATACTGTATTGATCTTAGAATGTTCTTGTCATTCTTTTCGGGGCAGTAGACCACTGATTAAATTTTGTGTGTCTTCATAAGATATTTTGCAATTTCTCTGTGCACTGCATCGCCAATACAAGCTGAGGGAACTGCTTCTTCATATAAGCAAATTCTCAGTGATGGGTGAAAATCACTGAACATGATTTGGTTTCAAAAAGCACTTAGGTTTAAATACAGTTCATACCCCTCCATACATATGAGGATAGAGACGTGTCGCCTAAGATTTTAAACCTGTGGGTAAATTATAAAGCACAGAGCTTTAAAGACTTGCCAGGTTCTGGAAAAAAATGTCCATTATGGGAATTTTCTCAGTCTGTGCTGATAAGGAATTCAGCCCTTTCTGCTTTTGAATCCTCCTTTTGTAGAAAGAAATGCCAGCTGCACAAGTTTAAAGGTGAGACATACTGAGGCTGACTGGGAGACCAGGAGCTCCTGTTATACAGCTCAGGAAAAGCCTAACTGGCTCTAATTTCCATCCCTTCTTTAATCCCTCTTAAAGACAATGGAAACAGTATGTTCTTGGAGGGCAAAAACATCCACAGTCTTTCAGCTGTATCAGTTTCAGAATTTCTCTGCCTTTCTAACACATTAATATCAAACTAAGAAAAGGTTAATTAATACAGAACCCAGAAGTACAGTGTGCTCCAGGATGCCCTTCTTTTATCCTGTCATACAAATACTTTACAAGAATGGTATAAAGCTATTTATGTGAGCCCTATGCTTGGCTCAGAAATTACCTACAGAAGGAGGTCTTTTCAAGGAGCAGTGCCCATTCCCTTTAAGGCCCCGGAATGTTTTTTGGGAATCAGCTCCACTTGGTTACATTCGACCTTTTAAAAGGACTGCATTCAAACAAAGGGGAACTAATCCAGGTTTCTCACCAAGACTGAAAATGAAAGCAATCACTGGCTTTTCAAAACTTGCAATGGTCTTGGCTGGATGTGCTCACCTTGTAATTGTATTTTCCTCAAGAGCCTTTCTCCCAAATAAGAGGTTGGGATGCTATTGTAATGTCAAATCTGACTCACTGTTACAGTTGCTATTAAAAGTTAGCAGCTGTAATTAGGGAAGAATTTTGAAGCTGCAGTGTTGTATTGTCAGTTGTAACAGCTTTTAATTATCTTATATTTTTCTTTAAAGTGATCAGCTTTGCTGAAGTTGAATGTGCTTTTATCATTTTTGCTCTGGAAATGAGCTGACACGTTTAATATAATTTAGATAGAAATACTGTTGCTGCAGAAAACAATTGGAATCTATGAACTTTTTAGAGGATTTTGAGCACAGGAGACAGCCATAGTGCTTAGAGGGATTTTGCCATCATCCAATTAAAATAGTCCTCCATTCTTTCTAATACCATCCTATCTGGTCTTAAAATGCATAAGACTAATTATATTAGCCCACAGAGGCTTGCATGGCTAATACTATTGGCCATTTCCTCAAATAGAAGAATTATAAATGATTAAAGACTTTGCAAATAATGGCAGTGTTTTGCTGCAGGACTCGATGGGATCCATGGATACTCTGTCATTTCCCCCCTGGCTGTGCTGCTCTGCCCTGGAGTAGGTGCCACTGTTGGAATTCCAGCAGCCAATTCCATTGTCCCCCCAGCTCACTGGAGTCCGTGAGGAAATCAAACCCTTTTGTTTCTATTTCTACTCTGGGCTTGTGCTGAGGGTAGAGAGAACAAAGACAGAGCCTCGCAGGTTAGTCTGATAATAGGACATGCCTTGTTGTGCGCGACTTTTCTCCCGTTAAATCCCTTCAGTTGTATTGGGGAAAAAAAAAAAATTAGTTTTCCAGGGTTTGATCCTGAATCTTAAGGACCTGGAAGAATGCAGCTGATGTAGGAACTGCAGAGGAGTCTGGGTGAGCAGACTGTCCTGTGGCACTGTGCAGCAGCCTAGGAGGCGAGATACAGCTAAGGAAATACTGCTCTGTATTGTCATTTTTGGCAGGCAGTGTCCTTGTCAATATGCATGAGCACTCAGCAGAGTGAGAGAACCTGTCACCCAGGGGATGTTACACACTGATGACAACAACCAGTCACAGGTCCTCCAACATGTACTTAGATTAAGTTCATTTACAGTTGTCACTCCGAGAGAAGGAAAACTGCTAGGCAGGAAAGGACAAGCAGCACTGGTGGTGCAGCCATTCTTGCAGCCAGCGTTTCCACTTTTTTGCTTCCTGCTTCATAATTGATTCTTCAAGACTGGAAAAAGTGAAAATTCTGTCAGCTTCCGCAGCTCCAACAAACCTGAAAATTAATCCTCGTAATCCTTATATTATGATGTCCCCATGAGAGACTAGTTTAGGCCATGACCATAGTGGGGGAATACTCTCTCACTCCAGCATGTTGGTATTGGATTGGATTGTTTTGATAAATACTGACTTCATATATAACATTCCTATCCAGCTGGAAATCCACCATGGGAGAGGTTCCTGGTCATGTCATGATCTTGTTCATGTACTCTCTTTTAAATTATCTCAGACATTCCTGGCTCTGTCACGCTGTCACCAGATTCTTTGGGGCAGGGATTAAATATTTACTCCATTTGTTTTGGTTGGTTTGTTTGGTTGGTTTTTTTTCCCTGTTATTAATATTTGAGAAGGTGTGATGCCTTTAAGATCACAAAAGGAGGAGTAATCCAAGGGCGTATGGATGAGTATCCTTTGTCCTTCTAATACCTGACTAGGAGATATCAAGAGATGGGTAATAAAACTAGAATGTTTCAAAAAGGGGTAAGACCTTCTGCCTGTGAAACTCCAAAAAGCTCAGAAAATGCTACAGGGGAATTTTATTGTTGTGCATCTCAATATTAGAATTGAAATTCAACATGTGGGAGCATTAATTTACCACAGAGGAGAAGATTATTTTCTTTGAAACACATTCAGAATTTAATTCCTGTTTTAGGCAGATGCAACACCTTGGCCTGGATTTTTGTTTGCTTGTTTGTTTTGTAAATATAAATGCCCATCAAAGCAAATCTCATCAGTAGGAAGTGCAGTGCAATGTAAATGGTGTTGGAGAGATTTGGACAGTTCTGTGGTCACAGTTGCCTACAGAGTTCAGTATCTTGGGGAAAGAAAATCTCTAGCTATTACCTTGAGCAGTTTTGTAAATAGTGGCCATGTTCTATTAAATTTTGCTTTAATGCTTGGAAGAAGTTTATTTCACTGAATGCTTTTCATTATTTCTTTTCCATATAAGCACTGTATGTATACACACATATCATTAGACACATTAATCCTAAATAAGTTTATAAATTGAACCAGAGGATTCAGAGTATTATGCTTTCCAGAGTAAATAGGTTTTTGAAAAAAGAAAAAAAAAAAAATTGGCTTTGAGAGCACTGGATGAGATATGCAGCATTGGATACACATTTGCCAATGCTGTGGGAGCCCAAATTCCACTGAAGTGCAGGGTGACCAAACCACTGGTTCTGCTTAAACTCTTTGTGATCTGACTTACTTTCATGGGCATATGTCAGATGAGGATATTTGAAAATTAGTCTGTAGAATCTGAATAAGAAAATATTTCCAGTATCTCCTGATACCTTTGAACACAGCCTTTCCATGGGCTTAAAATCTCACTATTCTGAGGAAAGCACCGAGGGTAATTTAAATTTGAGTAAAGAAAGAAGCAGTCTTTTTTTACTTTGAGGGACTATTGCCTGCTTCTTGAGATTATTGAATTTTCATTCCAGTATAGAGAGAAGCAGTATATCGCCAAGATGAAACAGAAAGCTTAATAGGCACTATATCTCTTGATGTTTATAGAAACTTAGCCAACAATCTTAAAAGACACCGAATTGGATTCTAAAATACAGACACAAATGAATTAGAAGGAAATAGCTCTTGCAACAGTGCTACCACGTGTGCCATTCACACTATTAAGATACGGCGTTATTCTTAATTTTATTATATTAAATCAGCAATTACATGTGTTGGGGAATAATGGGAAATCACAGAATGTGCTGAGCTGGAAAGGACCCACAAGGATAATCCAGTCCAGCTCCTGGCCCTGCACAGACACCCCAACAACCCCAACAATCCCACCCTGGGCATCCCTGGCAGTGCTGTCCAAACCCTCCTGGAGCTCTGGCAGCCTCGGGGCTGTGCCCATTCCCTGGGGAGCCTGGGCAATGCCCAGCACCCTCTGGGGGAAGAACCTTTTCATAAAAAGAAGACTGGCATTTATTTTTTCAGCAAGAGACTGCAATAATTGAAATCTTATAAGTAGCTAGATTACCTACGAAATGAATTCTTAGAGAAAATAATTGTCATTTTCTTAACAAGACAAAGACGTGTACCTATTCCACATTTAAAATTGTCAAAGGAAGCTGTCACAATTCTGCTTGGAGGCAAGGGGGACTTCTCTTGTTTTTGCAGAGTTTTAGCTTGGCAGTGTGATTTTGCTGTCCAGGTGAGTAAGTGGTGTTACTCCTTGTGAACACTTCAGGTTGTTGCAGAGTACTTGTTATTGTCAGGCACTAGGTGGCCTGCTTGCTAAAACATCGTAATGAAGCCTTCTGCAGGCAATTTGCAAGAGGGCTGCGTGAAAAATGAGTAAATAAAAATGCAACTTTAATTGCTAATAGAGGGTGAGGCATTTTAACTATCTGATGCAAAGTTACAATCACGTGGAAGTCTGCAGGTACAGAGTCCTACCTGAAACCAACTGAACACACAATTATTCTGTGCTTGTCTTGCAGACAATATTTAGGCAAAATATCAAAGTTTCCTACTAAAGGTGGGGTACTGACCTGTACATTCTCTAAATCAAAAGCTCTTAGTTCCTTCGAGGGAAGGTAAAAACTGACAAGTGCAATATAGTACAGCATTTGTTTTAGCACCCTGATGGTTTGGTGTCTTTTGCTTAGAAACATGAAAAAGGTCAGTATAATTTGTAGTTTCTAAGGGGCAAATATAAAAGCTGATGTTCCAGGAGTTAGTTATACACAATCTGACCTACAGAAAGCCAGAATTAAGAGCAGTAAGCAACGCAACACCTTGCTGGCTTTTTGTTGTTGGTTTGGTTTGTTTTGGAGTGACTGAAGGGAAGACAAGACCTCTCAGTGTTACCACCTGAGTCCTGTGCTGGTACAAAACATGTTAAACTGTGTTTTTCAGCAATTTTGATGTTTTCTTTTGTTGGTCTGTGACTCTTGTTAGTGTCAGTAGATGTGTGGCGATTACCCAGTTTGGGCTTTGGATATTGAACTTTAAAAAAAGTTATCAATTTTATTTATTTTAAATATAATGAAATAATAATTTCAATAGCAAGCCTTCGTTAAAATAGTCTTGCTGTTGAATTGAATGGCTAAAGTAATTAACCACAGAATGATTTCAATATGATTATTGAGCTTCTTTATTTCAGGTCAAATGCAAGACCAGTGACGTGGCTGGGATTGGGAAGATCATTTTGTCTACTATTGGTAGAATTCTAAAATATTAGTGGTCAGGAAGGGGGCAAAGTTTTGCTGCTCTGCAGAGACCACTTGAGGAGGATGTGTCTGAACCAAGGGATGGAATAATCTGCATTCCACACAACACTATTGCGGTCATCAGCTTGGAAATTTATCTTGCACACATTTTTCAACTGAATTCCCCTAATGTCTCTGTTATAAACCAGATAAATGAACAAAAAAGAGAAAGCCCCATTGCACTGAGTCCTAGCTGTACAGGAAAGGGCATTATGTGGCTTGTGTAATTACTTGTTTCGTTTTCTTCTGAAATCATATGAATTTAAACAATGGATTCAGGTAACTGATTATATTTTTCTAAGACAGGAAAGATATTTCAACCTGATATTTCTGTCCTTTATTCTGAGTAAGAGTAGAAAACATCAGCAAATATATGGCAGACTATAATGTGTTCCAAGGAAATGTCTAATCTTTTTTTTTTTCCCCTCCAAGAAAACATTGCATCCCAGTAGAAGAGGAGCTATAAGAACTCGTTGTTTTGTGATTTGATCAAAAAGTTTATTCCTCCACACTCCAGCCAAGTCTGAGCATGAATCTCTTGAATTGATTTCAAAGAAAGCAGACTTGGCAGGATCCCTCAGGTTACAGAGAACGATTCTCCATTTAAAGCAGTGCAGCATCCATCTACACTGTGCACTGAGAAATAAAATGCCTCCTCAAACTCTGCCAAAAAGAGACAAAAAATCTGTGGTACATGGCACACACACACACATACACACACGCACAAATATCCTGTCACTAATGCTTGTAGGAGAGGCAGTGAACAAATTTCTGATGCATTGAGGAATATCATTCTGAGTTGTTAGACTGCCTCTAGGAATTCATCATCCCTGGATATCAGAAAATAGGTGTGATGTACTGCATCACATAAACCACAGCGGAATTTTATTAGGAAAATAGATCTGCAAACTTAAGGCACTCTTTTTATATACTGGTATATTTGAAAAAATCAATATATCTTGTAATACTTTACAGGATACATAGGTCTAGTGTCATGAAGTTGCAATAGGAATTGTGTCTTCTTTTCAACATCACAACACTTTAATATTTCCAGTTTCTATACCTGAAAAGAACTCTGGCTTAAGGAAATTTGCTGTGGTGCATTTAATAGATATCTTATATTCCACACAACTGGAATCCTAATAGATCTTAGAACAACAAATTTTCTTTACTACACAGGATGTGAATTTTGTAAGTTCTGAGCTGTTATTTTACTGGAAATCATTAGGACTTCTGACTGACACATCATCAGATGCTAAAAATTTGAAATGTTATCATTTTCTCTATTTATTTAATCACAAATCAATATTTCTGCTTCTTATACCAGTAATTGATGGAGCAGTTAATCTTGTCACTGTTGTTCTTCCATCTTGTGAAGCAACATATAATTATGTCCTTGTGTCACTTGTGTTGATCTTGTTTAAGAGATTCAAAACAACCTCTGCACATAAAGGAAAACATCAATTTTCTTGGCAGGTCTTGGATTTGGAGGCATAATTAGCTGATGTAAAGTCTATCAGTCGTGTTTGCATGACATTTCTATTACAACCCTAATACAAATGTCTAATTTCCAGAAATAACCGAAATATCTCTGGTCAATTTTAGTTGGCTGAACCAGGCAAAGTAACCAAAATGTGAAGCATGATAAAACTTACAAATGATACAGTATTTAATAAAATACCAAGTTATTCAAAAGTTCTCTGTGTTGTAATTATTTCAGCCAATAGACTGGTCTGTGTTATGTGGCATTTTTTGTACTCTTTTCTGACTTACAGCTAAATCATAAGCTGTTATCAAGTGAAGAAGTCACTCCATTTAAATGCAAAATGAGTTTTTTCACTTGGGTTTGTGGAGTAGGGACATGACTTTTGCACAAAAGAGAGGAAGAAGAATATATATCTGTACTTCAATAACTTCAATCATCGTTCACATTACTCCTTCAAGATTTCTCCTCATTTAATTTCTGCTTTCAAGAACTAATATGTGATTTTCTTAAAAAAATGGCCAGGGTAATGTACCAGTGGTGATGAAATGCATCAAGGCCCCGTGATATTGGATGGGAAAATGTGCTTAAATATGACTTTTGAAAGCTTTCCCATGAGCATGGTGACCTCCAGTTCTCTGATATATAGATGCACCCTGCTCTCATTATTTGTTACACCTTTTGAAGCTGTTTATGCTGTTTCACCATGTCAGAAGAAGGGGAGTGGATGGGAAATAGCATCCCAAATATCCCAAACTTCTCTGATTTCCATTACAAGCCTGAGCCTCTGCACATCGCTTGTGTCTGGAGGTCACTGACAGTAAGTTGGCCACTCCGAGTCAATGGAAATGCAGATTTCCAGCCAGAAATGTTTTGTCAACCTTGCAGAAACTCAAGTGTTGGCAGAGCTCAGTGAGGAGGCAAGAAATGCAAACACCACATTTCCCATTATTTGAGTACAGTCTATGAAGGAGCTGCAGTGTCTTTATGAACTTTATGGCTCTGGGCAAAATGTTAAAAATCAGGTTTTCTGAGCTTGTTAAGCAGCAGCTTTACCATGACAGGCTTCAAGAGCTTGGCTTGTTCTGATCTGGCCTGACCTTTGCAATACAATCTAAAATTAAGCATTTAATGCTGACACATAACAAATGCAAATATTTAATAAAGCTCTGTTGTTGAGGTGTGTAGGCGACTTAACTTTAAGCTTAAGTTAAGGAATTCCATTTTTAGAACTACAGTTCCAGCAAACTTTGTAAACTCTAGAGGAGATGCCAGTGGGCTTTGAATCAATGTAATTGTTGACCAGAACCTCCACTTCTTAAACCATATTTACTATACAGGTAAAACAAAATTGAAATAATCATGCCTGGCACATCCAACTGCTGTAACATATTTTAAATTACCCTTGTAATTCTGTTCTAGCCAATTTTGTGACTCTTTTTGCTGAGTACTTTTTGTACAAGTGGTTTGACTGATTTTTGGTAGCTGCTTTCTCCTAAGTCAAACAGCTCTGCTCCATCATCTCCACGGGATGATTTAGTTTTCAATCCCTGTCTTGGAATCACTTCAGTGTAGAATTCTTCTGGCACAGAATTTGCTTTGAGAGGCAATCCATGTGTTTGCAATCTGCAGCAGTTTGGGGATCTGTCAGGATGGAGGGTGCTGTTCACCCAAAGTGTTTCACCAGAACAGTGGCATGATTCCAGTGCCACTTTGGTTTTTAAGATAACACAGGAAAGGACTTTACGCTTTTTGTGAATACAAACTATAAAATTAAAGAAGTATTTTTGTTATTTATCAGGAGATGGTGTTGGGGTGATCCCTCAGGGGCGAGGTGGCTGAGGCTGCTGCCACTGGCAGGCAGCAATTCCCATCACAAGGCTTCCATGGCTAAAGATGGTGGCTTTGTCTTTGTGTTCATGGAGCAAAACATAAATGCCTTTCCTAGGAACTGCCTGAGGGTCATGGAGGGAATGAGAAGCCCCTGACCATGACAGGGCAGGCAGGAAGGGGAGAGGCATTTGCTCATCATCTGCTTTTGGGTTGTATTCTGATATAACTGCTCTTCCAGTGGTTTTGTTTTGTCCTTGGAAAAGCCTTCCTCTCAAATCACCTTCTCGTAGGAGTTTTTTATTGCACACTGCCATCTTTTATTCATGTGGTGTATTTAGATAGGGCCAGTTAGCTAAAAAATGTGTTGATTGCTTCCCTGCTCAGGCCCCATCCATAAATTATGAGAAAATTCCTTCCAGGATGTGCAATTAGTTCTCAAGTTCATGGTACTCTTGGAGTCTCCAGAGTTGAGTTTATGATTTTTAAAGATGTACTCACGTGTGTGATATCTGTAGGTTGCATGTGACAACTTTGGGCAGATGTGGTGATTGGGCTGTTAATTGCTGAGATATATGCTGAGGTATAGAATATGCAATTTATGGTGTATTTGATATTTTAAACTCTTGACTACTACCTTATAGTTTGATTCTAATTTGCTCTCAAGATATCTTTAAGAAGAACAAAAAATCCCATGTGAAAATGAGCAGCTATGTTGCTACTGGATAAAAAACCTGCTGTTTTTTGGATACGATGTTAAGGCAAAGAGAAACTGATGGACGTAGCAAAGTTTAGACATCCTTTTGGAGTCCAATATATGTATTCTGGTGTGCAGGACAACTTTCTTCTTCAGGAATTGGGTGCAAGTAGTGCAAAATTCCAGATATCCTGAGTTTCGCAAGAATTACAGAATATAAACAGAATGTTATTTTTTTCTTTTAAGTCATGAGTTTTTTTAAAAAAAGGAAGAATAGAAATGTATATGGTGTTTGTGTTTCTTTCTAGAAGTTTTGGGGACAGTGCTCTCTGTTCTCAGAAATGGTTCAATGAGAAGTAGGTTGCTGTGGTTACCTCCTCTCTGTGCCTGGAACTGGAGGGGTTGGGAGAAGGTGGCTGATTCCTGCTCCTCTGGCATCCATGGAATGTGTATGCCTGGACTCTTGGCAGAACTGTGTTTGGATTAAGCAGGACAATAAAACACTCAGCTGTGAGCAGCATCCCTGCCCTGATTCACAGCTACTGGAATTGTGTGGTAGTCAGGCTGAAAGGTGGATTTTACCAGTGAGCAATAGAAGTTGTTAAAGCAAAATGAATTATGTATGGGGCAGGTGATCCTGACAATCGCCATTCCAAAGGATTTGACACAAGTGACTAAAATCAGATTGACTTCCATTTTTAAACAAATAAAAATTTGTTTTATGTTGGAGTGAATCCAAGAGCCACATATGTGGTTTCACATAGTTTCCTATTTCAGTACCATATTCTCTTGGTTCGTAGATGACTTTCCTTTTGTTTGTTTTAGCAGAGATTTAATTTTCAGATTTGAGGCATGGACATATTCTCAAATAGCAAAGCCAGAGCAATTTTCACTTGATTGGTAAAATATATTCATGTAGTACAAACACACAAATAAAATGCAAAGAAAATGACATGAATCATGCCATTAACAACCTGATTTTTTGTCATATTTTTAACAGTCAGCCATTGAATTATAGTGAATATATATTGAATTAGCAGAGCAATGTTTTGTTCACTTTGGAGTTGTAATGTTCTGCAACTTGGTAAGGGGTTTGGTGTTGGGTTTGCTTTGATTTTTTCGGCATTTTTACTTTTTTTTTTTTTTTTCTTCTTGTACTTGTTCAGGCATCCCTCTATTTCTTTCTAAGAAAATGGAAATAGCCATGCTTATCAGAGAGACTTTCAGATTTTTTTCCAAGATTTCTGTTCTCAACCTTTAGCTTTTAAGCAGCTCCATTGCAAAAATGTTCCATTGCTAAAAGCAGGACCATTTCCTAGTGTCACTGGTATATAAATAAATTTGACACTGCATATTCTCACAGGTCTCTGAAATAAGTTACAGGATATTTTTAAAGTATTTCCTGAGTGGCTGCTAGATGCATTTTCCCAAATGTGGACTGTACTTACTCTTCTAGTAAAAAAAAGAGACTTCAGCTTTAAAGGGATTAATTTGCAGCAATTAAAATAAATTACTCCTTATGCCATATATCAGTGTGGTTGAGTTTAATTTGTTCAGCATGCTCACTGCCTGTTGTGTATTTATAATTCTGTTCACTGTTTCCAGCATTTTGATACAAGTTTTAATCAACACTCTTCCTATTAGTTGCAGATTACAATCAGGCATAAAGAATTCTATCTAAGAATTTATCAGTTGCTTGTTTTCCACACCTTGGCTGCTTCTTCACGGGGCTTGAAGAGGCTGTGTTTTGGTCATTAAGTTTTTATTTCCTCAAGTGAAGAGCATTAAATATCCCCTGTGATGGAAAAGTAATAAAAAGAACCAAAAATACTCTGTTTTTAAAGCCGTGAAGATCCTGAATCAGGACAGCATGCAACTGTAAGCAAGCTGTGCCTCTCAGTTACTTAATTCTTTTGTTGGCTTAAATGGATGTGGGGTGATGTTTTCTCCTGGTGATAAGAATTTCCAGTTTCATTTTGTTCATCACTGAAGAAAAATCAAATTAAAGAAACCTCATTGAAGTCAGTACCATCACGCTCATAAAAAATAGATCAAAGAGTAAATCAGTCCCTTAGTGGATTTAGAGTAAAATCATATGAGGGAATGAATTTGAAAGCCTTGATAATATAACAAATTGTCTGTTTCTCTTTGAGGTAGGTCTTTTTCTTTGAATATGATAATGAAATATCCTGTGTAGGGAGTGGATCCTGTGGATAAATATTGATGGCTGCAAATAATTCATGTTTGAAACACTATGGAGCATGACAGCGAGTTCAGGTTAGCTGTTGGCATTTGTACCTTGAAAAAATTCTGTCAGTCAACAGCTTTGTGGTGTTTCTTATTGTCATCAAAACCTGCAAAATACCTAAAGTAAAGCCTCTACTTTTTTAGGAATAAAAAACCCAGCTGGTTCCTTAAAGGACACCTGGGCTGTGTGGTGGCGAAGGGGAGACCTCGCTGTGTGCAGCCAGGCAAACAAAATAACCCCAACCCCACAACCAAAACAACTTGTGGCATCAAAAAGCTCCCACTTGGGATAAAGCTGAAATCCATATCAGCACGGCCCAAGAATTGGAAAACTTGTGCAGAGCTGCTTAATTATCAGCGAGCACTTTGGAGGGAGCGGCAGTGAAGTGGAAGGATTGGAAATGGCTCGCTCGTGGGTGAAATAACCTTATAATCACAGCATTGACTGACAGGTGGAGCTGTGTCCTGGGGATCTTTTGCTCCGAGAAACACCACTTTAATACAGGGATTTAAATACTCCTATTTAAGGAGCCCACGGTGGATTAGCAGCAAATGAAAAGGATATGATGTTGAAAAAGTGTGGTGTGCTAGCTAAATTTGTCCAAGTAATTAAAATACGTTCGGGAACATAAAGATAAGAATGGGAGAGATATTTTCAGGATTTCTTCTCTGCTGTGATGTCAATAATTGGATTTTGATGTAGCTTTGGACTTCAATATTCCTAATTTTTTAAAACTATGGTACCTTTTTTCTTTGAACTTGATATGACAGTTACAAAATATCACCACAGCTTGTTTGTTCTACTCTCATTCAAATATGAATCCGAGTATTGACAAATAGTGTTATCTTTCTAATCTGAAGTGGTCACCTGGACTCTTTTACCCCCTTTACTACTTTTCTGAGATCCTCTTAAGGAAGAAATAACAAGTTCTGTGAAAAGGTAGTGGTATTCTCACTCAGGTGGGACCAGATGGAGCCTGGTGCATAAAGAACAGATTTAGATTCTACCTCCACATCCTGCTCCATTAGGTGATTACAGTTTTTATATTCTCTCTACTTTTCAAGGTATGATTTGACAGCTGCTAAATGAAGATGATAATGAACAGTGATAATATTTAAATGAGACTGTTAATATTTGGCATATTGGACAAAAAAGCAGGTATATTTGAGTGCATAGACAGCCAGATGAAGAAAACCAAGTTTCAACTTTTTTTTTCCCCTCCTCCCCTCCATCTTGTCCATCTGGGCCTCTTGCCTTCCTAGTTGGGAAGTCAACAGCACAGACATCAATGCATTCTCTTGAAAGCTGGGAAAATAGCTTGGCAAGCTTCATGTTACCTTCTGTTAAACAATTTTATTTGTTCCTAATATTTTTTTTTTTTTTTTTCCCCTGCCTAAGAAGTGTGAGTGAATGCTGGAACCTATGAAAGGTCCTTTAGGCTTGGGCTGCTCTATTCAGCCTTCTGTACTTTCGTGTTCCCTCAGTGTTCCAGTCTGGAACACTCTGATTTCATAAATGGCTTTGGTTTCTAGAAAGTGCCTCTTGCTCTTGTTCTTTGCATTGCTGTTGCCATAGTATCCCTATCAGTGCTATGGCACAAATGACAGGCAATGTACAGCTATGACTTTATAAATAGGATTCTGGAACAACACTTTCCTCACAACATAAGATATTCTACTCTTTATCCAAGCAGAAAACTTGTGTCACGTTGGGTTGTTTTTTTTTTTTCCCTTAAAGGCCTACAGCTCTGGAATAGAGCTTCAAAACTATTACTAGAATTAGTTTGAAAGAAAAAAAAAAAAAAAAACAACTTAAGAAAATAGTGTTTTGTATAGAAGTTCAAGCGTTGTAAGCCATGGTTGGTTGTTTTTTCCTGCTAAACTAACACTGTCTGTTACATGTCTATACCCTTTAGTCACTCAGGAAAATCTGTGACAGCAAAAGGCACCACAAAAAGTCATGTTAGCATTTATCTAATGTGGTTTATAATTGTGCTGTGCTGCTTTTTCATGCTTCAAAGTATTTTCTTTACTATGACATGAAAAGAATTTCAATAGAGTGGTTCAAACTTTGTTTAAAGTGAGTAAAAATGTGCATAAGAATGCAATTCCAAGTTCTACCCTGCAGTTTTCCTTACAAAACTCTTTAAGTCCTGCTGTTGTTTTTTTTTATAATCCCTGGAAACTCCACTGCAGATAAAACTGGGGTAAAAGGCTTATAATTTAATTTTAATATAAAGTATCTCCTGGTATGATCTCAACTTTCAGAACTGATTCAGGAATGTTGTTGATGAACTTTTTAGATTGTTTCATTTATGTTCTCATTCTCAGATTGCTTTGTAAAAAAAAAAAAAAAAATCCTATTTTTTAATGTATTTATTTGGAAGATTTATATGCCTGTCTGTACAATATTTTTATATTATTATAATTTGTAAAAATATTTGCATCAGTATTGTCACAGAAGAATTTGGGATAGGGGCTGGAATTTGATTGATTTTTTTTTTTTTTTTTTTTTCCATTTCCTCCCCTCAGAAATGTAAATTGAAGATACTAAATTATAAACATCAGGGCTTGGAGGGTTTTTTACCCTTGTAGTGTTATTTTTAATTTTAATTTGTAATAGAGAGGAAGAAGTGGCAAAACAGTGTTTTATGATGCGGACAAAGCATGCATTCTGAAATATTTTCAGACCACCTTTAAATATCAACTTTTCTCTGTAGCCCATACAATCTTGGTCAGTGTTTCCCATAGGAAATGGGAATGGGAATGCAAATATATTTTTTTCAGTAATAATGGATACAAAGATGTGCTTTCCTGAAATAAGGGCTCTCTGCAGGTTGAACGTACGTGGGCAATTACTCCAGCAGGGTGACAATTGCTGGGACTGCAGTTAAAGACATATAAGACAGCTAATAAATAAAATTAAGACAGCCAAACAAATACACTTGTACACCATCACCACATTGTTCATTAGGCTCACGCTGCTGCCAGAGCAGTGATGATAATCAGGAATTCCTGATGACTTCCTCATTTGCATGTTTAGAATGTAATATTATAATGGTTTATTAAAGGCTGGTGGTCCTGCACTATTGCTTCACTCTGGACACCCAGTTGGTGCAGCTTTGGGTGTTGTGTTGATTCCAGAATGATGGGGTTTTTTTTTATACCCCTCTTACACACTCTTTCATTGTTTGATGTATTCTCAGTGCTTTTAGCCCACACACTGTAACTTCCCAAGGCTGATAACTCAGCTCAGCCCCACGGCACCGTTAAACCAGGAGAGCAAACATCCTGGGAGCCCCAGACACCAAGGGCCTCTCCAGAGCACATTTTGGAACCTCAGACAGGCCCAGCCAGGGGGAAGGTTCCTCACAACGAGGGCTTCACTCCAGCCTCTCATTGGGGAATCTTTGACAGATGTGCTAATTAGCAAGGCCTATAATTGTGTGCATTTCTATGTGATCAGGTGCATGCATTTTGGGGCATTCCACCTGGACCAAGTGTTGTACCCAAGGATCCTGAATTAAATACCGAGGTAAAAAACCCTTTTCCCCGTAAATCGAGTTTTGATTTTAACTTTAAGACCAGGGAAAGGCAACAGTGTCACTGAACCCCTGAAGTCCTGCCCATAAATCAGAGAATTCCTGGAATGCCGCAGGTCCTGCGGTGCCACATGAGTGGAGCATCTCCTTCTCCTGCTGCCAGCCATCCCCTCCAGGTTCATTGAGTTACTCGGGAAGCAAAGCCTTTTTCTATGAGTGGAGACTTGCAGCATTGGATTTTCATTTCACTTTGCTCCTTTTGTATAATCACGAAGGTAGAAAATGCTGTCCAGTTAAATTGTGCTGACATGGGGAGATCCACCTCGCAGATCGAGTTGGAATGTTTTCTTTATCTCTTACTTGCTTCCAATTCAAAGCAGTTCACTGTGTTTAAATGGAATAGCAATATTAATTGTTCCTAATCTGTTTCACTGCAAAATCAAAGGTTTTAGTCTAAATTACCCTGCAAGTGGCAGTGCTGAAAGGCAGTAACTAACGGGTGAAGGCAATTACTAGCTTCAGTAATTTCTTCAACCGCTGCAACTTGATCTGCAGGAGTAAATCAATCTGTGCTATGACAGGGAGAATAAAATGAGAAGAGACAGGAAACAAAATTACACTTTTACCTGCAGAATGAAAAGAATGTAGATGTGTTAGCACAGGTATATTTGAAACAGATGCTAACCTGATGGGAGCTAAGATTTCATTTACAAGAAAAATCACTTTACATGGAACTGTTGAACATTTGCCTTACAGAAATCCTATCCCAGAAGACCCTAAGTTCTGGAATGGCATAATTATGTAAAGATTAGGCAAATATTCTATACATGGAGTTCAAGAGAGTGATTGATCTCTTAAAAGTTCTTGGCTGAGGGCTGTATGCAGCTACAAAGATATCTATGTGTACCTGAATGTCCTCCTTTTCCATTTCCATCTTTCTCCAAACTGTCAACAATCTCGAGAGGGAATGTACTTTTTTTCAGAAACCAGCTTGAAAAGAACAGAATTTTCCTCTGTGCAGAGCCAGTTTGTATCTCCCTTTAAAGGTATTGGTATTCCAGAGTACTATGAACAAGCATCACCAAATATAAAATGAAACTTCTTTCAGTTCACTAGACAGATTTCCCCACATTGTTGGCTGAAGTTCACCAGACTCCATTTAGATAATAACATTTTCTTGCCAGTTTAAGTTCCTGAATTAAAAATATCCTGATTTCTTTGTCATTGTTAACAAACATTACATAATTTTGTCAGTGCAAAACTTGGGGGAGAATTAAGAAAAGTGTTCTTCTATTCCCATATTAGAAGGGGAGCTAGAGGTATAAAAAGATCTGTTTCTGAGCAGATGGTTGCTTGCAAACTTCTTGCCTACTTTTTCCTTAGGAAACAAAACAAAACAAAACAAACAAAAAAAAAGGACAAAAAAAATTTGAGGACAATGTGGCAGAGAGATCAAAGGAAGAGGTTTTCCTAAGGAGCAAAGGAAAATCTCATGCTGGAAATAGGGATTCCTGTGCTTGTTTCTTCATTCAGTATGATCCAGCCCTAAAATTCTTACCTTGGTATTCAGTTAACAGTTTGAAATAAAAAGCTGTGATAGAAATTTTATACATATTTAGGAAGGATTAATATAAACGTGGCTTTACTAATGAGGTTTTCAAACAGTTCACATTGTTGTTGGAGGAAAGGTACTCCTTCAGTGTCTCTGTCACTTAAGGAGCACAATATTCTGTGACTTTTAAAGCATTTTCCTTTTCCTTTTTCCAGCTACTCCTGGCATTCTACACGAATACTCATTAGTCATTCTGGAGATGGACTTGCTGTCTGGAACCTACCTCTTGGCAGTCTTGTTGGCCTGCATTGTATTCCAATCTGGCGCACAGGAGAAGAATTACACCGTGCGGGAAGAACTGCCTGAAAATGTCCTCATTGGCAACCTGCTCAAGGATCTCAACCTAACGCTGGACCCCGACGTGCCCCTGTCCTCCCCGCTGCAGTTCAAGCTCGTCTACAAGACGGGGGACGTGCCCCTGGTGAGGGTGGAGGAGAACACCGGGGAGATTTTCACGGCTGCCAACCGCATCGACCGCGAGAAGCTGTGCGCCGGCATCTTCAGCGAGAACCGCTGCTTCTACGAGGTGGAGGTGGCTGTCCTGCCCGACGAGGTGTTCAGACTGGTCAAGATCAGGTTCCTAATTGAGGATATAAATGACAACGCTCCCCTTTTCCCCTCGACGGTTATTAACATCTCTATCCCTGAGAACACAGCCATTAACTCGCGCTACTCCGTCCCGTCTGCCATCGACCCGGACATCGGCGTGAACGGCATCCAGCACTATGAGCTCCTCAAGGTGGGTTTCTTTCACTCTTCTCCATTTCTGTCTGTGTTACTTGTCCTCCCACAAGTGTTGCCAGTCCTCACCAACCCATTAGAAACCCCCAAACTGTGTACTGCAGGTGTGGTGCAGTGCAGATCCGTGTTGGAATGTGAGTCTGGAGCCCTGAGTGCGTTCTGTATCCTCACTCTGTGGGAAGCTGTTTTTGTACTGCATGTCTTTGTAAGAGAGTGGTGAAATGTCCATGTCCATGAGCTCTCTACCAGCGTTCAAAGTGTTCACTTCAGCTGGCAGTCTTTTCAAACCATTAAAAATATGTTCTTATTACCTCTGCCAAGTGCAGCAGCATTTTGTGCTGGGTTTATATCTCCCATTTGTTTGGAGACTTTTTTTTTTTAATGCCTCCCTTGCGTGACTGTTGAAGTTCAGCAGTAGAACCTCGCCCAGAAGTTGATGTGATGCTCATCTGTGTGTTGATGAGCTATTCCAGAGTGAAAGAGTCCATTTGTCAAAGCAGCTTTGTAATGTCTGGGCAGGAGCAGATCCGAGACAGGCATGAATGCAAGGAGAGCAGTGCCAATGACCTTGTAAGAGCAGATATTTCATATTCTTCCTTCCTTTACTCCTTCTAGCAAGTAACAGGGGAACTGCCGTTAGGGAACAGAAGAATAACATAAATATATGATGTTTATATAAACAAAAGTGTGTGATCGCTAAATACATGATCACTTTCTTTTGAGTTTACTGAAATAAACTTTAGAACAGGAAAGAAACTTACCCTAAAACTGCTGGGGGAAGCTGAAAGTGCCCTCACTTCCTTTGATTGGGAATAGGGAACTGTTTTGTGGTTTGGCTGCTCAGCAACCAGTCTGGCCCTCATTACTGCCATAAGCATATAGATTACATAGGCCAATATATTGCTTGACTGACTGGGTAGCTGATATTCACTGATACCAGTGCTTACTAGAAATTTAATAAAAATAAAGCTCTGCCTTCTTTTAGCTCTTTTAAATGGCTTGGAACCCGAAGTAGTTGTGGCAGTGTGGGCACTAAGGAGTGACAAAGCCATAAAAATCTCTTTCAGAAAACTGCATCCCACTGGGCATTTCTGGCTGGCTATCAGAAAAAAAAAAAAATAAAAGATCCCACACATGTCTGTCTGCTGTCAGTGCAGCCAAGGAGCTTAAAACTTTCCAAGAACTTACTGTAATGTTTGAAGTCTTTGTAGTAAGGTCTTTAAAACTTTTCCTAGGTTATAGGAGAGCAGGTACATCTACGTGTGTGGGTTTTGTTTGGACTTTTTTAGATAGATAAGCAGAAGCATCCAGTAGGACAGAGTCTTCTTTTTGCAGCATATTAAATGAGATTTTGGGGAATGAATAGCAGTATATTAAATAAATAACAGTAGGAGTAGAAAATAATGAAAAAGCCGGGGTTATACACAAAATGGGGCAAAATAATACCCAGTCTGAACAGAGAAATGTGAGTTATCTGAGAGAAAATTGCTGTTATTGTAGGGAAAGGAAAACTGTAGAGAACGGCAAAATCAGGAGTCCCTGTGCCTGATGAGCAACAGTTCAGGTCACCACAACAGCAGTCTTGTTTTGTGAGCTTATTTTTGGGCTGTGCATTCAGAGAGAAAAGTAGCAGATCAGCAGAGTGGTAACACATTTGTGTCACACGAGTGGGAGCTGCTCTGAAATCCAACCTACAGCTCTGCCAAAGGCACTGCAGGGCACAAGGCCTTGCCTGGAGATGCAGTGCAAGATGAGAGGGTCTGCCTGAGAGGTATTTTAACCAAGAGATGTTCAAATAACTTTCATATATCAAATTATTTCATTTTTAATTAGGGGAAAAACAACAACAACAGCAACAAAATAGGACCTGTTACATGGTTATTCAAGTATCTCTGAAAATCTGCTTTTGCCACAACAGAAAGAAAGGTGGTGAGGTTGAACACACACTGGTGTGGACTGGAAGTTCTGAAATCTTGTGCTATATGTGCTGCAAACAAAATAGTTTGCGAAATCACAGCCCTGTAGGCAGATCTTCTAAAAGAATTAATTGCATTTTTCTCTTGAATGATCATTTTTCTCTTGGTCAGGTGTTTTTTTGAGTTATGGATCCACTGCCTTTAAATGAGCCAGCAATTTCACATACCTTGGAAATGGTCTGTAAAAAACCAAAAAGGAGTTTATGACAGCCAGACTCCATTTGGAATAGTATGTCCAGATGTTATTTTACTGGTAATTTTCAGAATGTTAATATCAAAAGTAATCATAAAATGGATTAAAAACCAGTAGAAATAAAGGATTCTGGTGAGCAAGCAGGAAAAACAGCATGTATTTCCTACAGCAGAGGAGGGCCAGGAAGATAATTAGAAGGACTAAGCACCTTTCCTATGAGGAAAGACTGGAAGAATTGGGATGGTACACCAGGGCAATGCTGCTTTCTCTCACCTTTCCTCCCCACCTGCATTTTGAGTGCATTGTCCTGCTCTGGTTTTTGGTGTGTGCTCTGGAGATGCTGAAATCTTCTGGCTCCTGAGAGCTGTTGGCTTTTTGTAGCAGCAAACAGAAACAGCAGCACAGGAAAGCACTGTGCCTTCTGAGCAGGATGGGTCTGGCAGGGCTGGCATGGCCCTGGGGGGAATTTTGGGAAGCACCTGATAGGAAATGGATGGCCAGGGCAGCCTGGAGGGGGCAGAGGAGTGGGAGATGATAAGATGTGGAAATCACCTCATAGAAACAGAAAAGGTGATGCTTTAGTGCACGTGCAGCAATAGAGTGAAATGCATTGTTCTGTATGTTGGACAGAAAGTAATCAAAAATTGACAAATTGCGCAATGAAGAGAAAGTTTTCCAGTTGTGCTTCGCTTTTGAAACAAATTTAGCCAAGATTTGGTTATTGCCTGTGTGAAGCCAGGCCTGGTTTGCCCGAATATAGGTAGAGAGAGACTATAACAAATATAACAAACAACAAATACATATATACACCATAACAAATTCTAAAACAGAATAAACATCTCACTAGTAGCTCTGCTGAGTGGTTTGTAGGTATTTAACACATTTTCAGCAGCTCTGTAGCTCCGGGAAGGTAACAGCCATGTGTTACAATATTTTCTCGCTTTGTTACACTTACCTTACTGCCCCTCTCAAAGAGTGTGGAAAAGGTTGCATCTAATTTTTATATTTGGTTTCTTTTGCAAACAAGATAAGAAATGATAAAGTCTTTAAATGAAACAACATATTTTCTTCTTTTTTTTTTTTTTTTAATATTCTGCCTCTCATTAAAACCCCTTAAAACAGCAGAAAACAAAACTTTGTGTAAAATACATTCTTTGTGTTTTGGATTCAGTGTTCCGTGGAAGCTTTGTAAAGCAGGATTTGATTTATTTAAAACAAGACAGTGCTTTAATTACCACTCTGATTCGCACTCCAGTATTTTTTTGCCTGCCTGCATTTTATCAAGGTGTACCTGAATGGAAAATTACTTCTTTATATGTAACTGATTCGTGGCGCTGCATCTTCAAAACTTTCTGAGTCTCTGATTTTTCCTGCCCTGTTTGAAATACATGTTAATAGAAAAGAGGAGACAGTCACGCAGAGCATCTTGCTGTTCCCCAAAGTTGCTGTGCGTGGCATTATAAAAGATTGTGTTTCTCTGCTGAGATGCCCCAAGGTGACCATAGAGGGAGTGACATTAAGGTTTCACATGATAAACAGGATTTGCTGTGAACGAGGGCAAGAGGGAGAGCTTAGATGTTATTTAACAATGGAAGAAAATTCATTTAGGATGAGAAATAGCTAGATTGGGGAGGAGGATGGCATAACACCGATGGTAGGAGTTGGTAGAAGGCGCAGCTAAGATGAGAAATAAATGGCCAGATGGAAACCCAACCATTTTTATCTCAGTTGAGATAACTACTTTAACGGGAAATGATAGGGAAAAAGAGCTGGGCATTCATAAATAGAAGTAGTATGTGAAAACAGTAGGATGCAAGAGCAAATTGTGAGTTGAAACCTTAATAAACCATGATTTCTGATTGGGGATGGATCTACAAATACTAATGTTCTGGTTTAATCCAGGGACAGCTCAGCCTTCAGGGCTTTGTTCACCTCTTTGGAGCAGTCCCATTGTTTACAGACTGACATAAAATGTGCCTTGTCAGGCAGTGCCACCATGGTGGTACAAACACCTACATGCTGTTGTTGATTACCCTGTTCCAGTACACTTACATTTGAGCTCAAGGCAAGCTGGTATTTAGTATAACCTGATTAATAAACTTATTATTTATAGATGTCACAGGCCTCTGCTTTGACTGCAAAGATTTTAGTGTGAAGAGTTTCTTTGTTTTCTTAAATGTGAAAAAGGTGAGCTGGTTCAGGGCTAGGTTTTGAATAGAATTCCAGCTCCAAGTGCTGTAATGGAGAGTCACATGTGCTTACAGAAAGAGTCACACAAGTGGATGTTTTAAATAATATATTTTTTTTAATGATTGCTTAGCATTTCTTGTCAGCTAGGTAGACCATGCACACTGAAGTTGCAGGGGTGCAACAGGAGCATTTTCTTCTGTGAGCTGATCCTGTGTGCTGACAGTTCATTCCTTTAATCCATTGCAGTCTGGGGGAAATTAGGTTGGTGTTGCTGTTATAGTTCCCTGACTCTTACCTACTGCAGTAATTTTGCTGTATTTACCCATCAGAAGCAGCCAGTGCATTCCTTCTAGAATAACACAATAATCTCTTTGTAACTGTCAGTTCATGCCTCTGTAATCTGACAGAATGGATTCCTGCTCACAACACGTCAGTCTCGCCTCTGATGAGGAGAGTTTCATCTTGCTGCTCTAGATCATCTTTGTGATGCCTTTCAGTGGAACATATCCCCTTCTTTCTGATACAGTTTATCAATTCCATGACCCATGGAAGATGGAAATCACATTTCTTCATCACACTTCAAGCATCATATTTCATATTTGCAACTGGTTATTTCTGAGCCTCACAGCAGCCTTGGATTATATCACTATCAAGATCGAGAATGGAAGATGTGTTTTATGTAGAAATAAATCTGGGAAGGTAGTTGAAATTGTAGACTGAGACTGGATTTGTAGTTAACTGTGTATCAGAAAGTCATAATAATGAAATCTTTGTTGATAATCCTGTTGTAAGCAGGACTACAAATTTGGAAGTCGAAAGCTGTAACAGTGGAGGGAAGCCAACAACCTTTCTCTGGTCACTTTGTGTTTTAATGCTGCACCAGTACTGCCTGTGGGGTCAGTACATGGAGAAAAAGCAAGGTAGAATGGTTAATGTCCATATAAACTCAGTGCACAGTGACAGAGGGTTTGATTTTCTTATCACAGGTGCTCACCAGATCAACTTCACTGTCCCAAACATGAGCTGCTTGAACCTCTCATTCCTGTCCTTTTTTATGCTGTCATTCCTTCCAGTGGGAGCTGAAGCAGCCACCCTCCCTTTTACATTCAAACCATGTCCCATACCTTGTCACACTGGGATTAATGGGGATTAAAGTAATGTGGGTGATTTTTTGTGTGGGATTCAGCAATGGGAGAGGACAGGGAAGTGATGGGTTGGCCCTTTCAGTAGGTCACAGGAAGCCTGGGGTGGTTGTTATCAACATCTGTGTTCTGTGAAAAAACTGCCAACACAGAGCTTTTTTTCTACATGTAAACAGATATTTATTAATATTGTCAGATCTTATCAAAAATTATAGTTAGACAGTAATACAATTATGGAATTTCAACTTAATTTTTCTAGGAATCAAAAATTATTTGTAAATCTATTGTTACCCTCTAATATTCAAATATTCTTGCACTTTTTGATTTCTTTTTTTATTAGCAGCCCTTTTTAGTAATTGTGTAAGGGAAATATGGCTGAATTGTGGAAGATGGCTGTTCAAGATTCCAAGAATTTTTGTTTTACAGACTTAGATACACTCAGGAAAATACATGATTCAGGTAGGAGATTTCTTGACTTCCTCATCAGACAAGAACAATAACTTTGCAGTACTTCCTTCTTCTCATTGAGGAAGCACTAGTTGTCCTGTGATATTTCAAGACTAATTGCCACAAAAATAAAATTACACTCATATTGGTGTTACAGGTAACAATAGTACTTAGGTACCTAAAACTGAGAAATTATGTTAAACCAGATCCCAGATGTGGCAGTGCTTATAGACAAAGTGAAAAGAAGATGCATGTTAAGAAAGCGTTTGAGGGTTGGGTTTTTTGGATTTTTTTTTATCGTTATGGGTTTCTTTTCCTTCTCATTGTCATGTAGCTTAGACTAAGATTTTGACTTTCTGCTTGGAGAGGTGGATGGTTTGATTTTCTTACTTCACAATCCTCTTGGAAAACTCAAACCCCACTTGGGTGTGAACTTGTGCAGCTGCTGTGTCAGAGGGTTTGGACCAGGTGGTCTCCAGAGGTTCCTTCCCACCCCACACTCTCTGTGACTCCGTGGTCTCATCCAGCACAACTTTGCAGGACAGGTTGACTTCCACCCTCACTGGGGTGTCTCAGATGTGTTACACCTGCAGACATTTGTGGGTCAGCACTGTTTCTTCTTTCCCCAGCACAGAAGGGGAAATTAATGGATTTAGGGAGCTCAAAAATAGATTGAGGAAGTTTTTTTGCATTGGAGTTGTGCTCCAGTCGAGCTCTAAGGTCACTCTCTAGTGCTTGTAATTTAATAAATAGGGAGAGCTGGGCATGTTGTCTTTCTAAGGTAATTTTTAGCTGCCCTTTAAAAGAGAGTGGTTTTTTTTTTAGGACAGACAGTGATGCCGAGTACTTTTGTCTTAAGTACACAGTGGCAGTGGGGGAATAGGTGAGACCCAAAACATCTTTCCCTTTTTCATTTGCTGATGGAAGATCAGTGTTTTGGTTAAAGTTAACACATCTTCGGTTTTTTCACATGGATGGTTCCCCCTGGCTGCTTTTCCCCCTGAGGTGAGGTTAATTACCAGCTGAAGTTTTTGTGGGTAATAAGTCTGTTTTCATTATTTTATGCTGTAGCTGAAAATCCACCTTCTTCCAAATCCTCCACCCCACTTACCCATTTTTCTTGCTATCCAAAGTATCAAAGTATATGATTCTATATGATTCTTGAGAAGGTTTTCTGCTAGAATAAAAATATTGCTTGTCTGTAATTTGTCTCGAGAGATCTGGACAGACAAGTGGTCATCTGTGAACATTGTTTTGAAGAAGTCACTGGGTCTGAGCCTTAAAAGGGAAAAACAGCCGATTTGCATTCCTACAGCTGTGGCTTAGTGTCTGTGAGGAGATAAAACTCTGCTTCTGACTGGTGGTAGTGAGTCAAGAGTCAAGGTAATTGCCTCTTGTTGGTTGATACAAGGCTCCTTTAGGGTGGTTTATGGCATTATTGCTGTAAAACTGTCAAGTTCCGTTACCCTGACATCCCTTTGGGGATTGAATGAGGACTGCAGGAGAAAGTCTTGCTTCCAGGCACGGCGAGTTCAGTGAGTTAGGCTGAGGGACAAGTTGGTGTCTCTTTCTGCATTCGAGGCTCTGATTTTCGCACTAGCTGTCACGAAACAATAATATATAACTTAGCGTGTTTCTGAGCAGAGAGGATGATAGACTCGAGCTGCAAGGCACGGATCTGTCAAACGCAGAGCTGCTCTTCATCTGTCTTAGCTGAGCCTTATCTTTTGCTGATGTCCGGACGGATCAGTTTGTGGGGAGGCTTTCTGAGCACAGAAAAGGTTTGTTCACACTCCCCACGTGCAGGGCAGCACAGAAAAAGGAACGTTTTCCCAGCAGACATCGAGAAACCGACTGTGTTGTTTGTAAGAAATTGCCAATTATGTGATCTGTAATGCTCTCTCAATGGACAACCACAATAAAAGCACTAAAATGCCCCTTCTAAATGGAATTACTCTTTGGTTTGTGTAGATGCATGCTATTGGAGCTGCAAACATGCAATATCACGTGAAGTTACAAAAGGTGACAAAACTGCACTCGGGACAGATTATGCTGAGCCCTTAATCTTTCTACTGTCTCAAAATCTACCATATTTTAAAGGTATCACATTTTTGTACACCACAAAAGAAAGAGGTAGGAGCCTTTTTCAAATGCTGTAAGAGTTACTGCTGTGGTGCTGAGGCATTAAATTTACATATTCAGTGTCTTTATCTGAATAAAGCTGCCTCTATTTGGCCCTTAATTTATCTTTAAAGAATGACCTGACACTGAATGACCTGTCTGAATTTCAGACCATTTATTTATAGGTTATGTTATTGTTATTGCACCTGCTTAATAAACTGGTCATCACCAATGTATCCAAGAGGATTTAAACTTTTTTGGTAATTTTTGTAATTAAAAAGTTTGTCAATAAACTCAAATCTTATTAAATAAGGAACTTATTACAAAAGTCAGCAATAGCTGTCACCATCCAAGCATGAAATGTATTACATTTGAAGACCATTATTTTTTTGACCAAATTAAAAACAATTATCACAATTTCTACAAGAATATCAACTAATGTTACTGCACATACTGTAAAAGTTTATTGGATTCTTTGTAATTCTTGTTTCAGAATAATTTTGCAAGGATTATTTTTTTTCTGCTTCCTTTTACTCATGGTAATGGATTCATCAATGCATGGCTTACTTGTATTTTGGATGGCTGTCATGAGAAACTGCAAATCAGGTTTCCAGCAGATCCTAATATTATTCAGATAATTAAAAATTCCAACTTATTAAGGAATAGCTTTCTTTTTTCACATGTACTTATGAGGTTACCAAAAAATTCTACTGCATTCAAAATGTTGAGTGAGGAAAAGAAAAAGGTGAATACTAATTGCAAAAGATTTCTCTTTTGTCCAGCTCACTTTCCTAAGACCTTTTGGGAGGGATGAAGATTTGAAGATTTCCATTTTTAGGATATGTTTTGAAAATAGGAGAAGTGGTTTCAGTTCTTCCTGGTTTAATTTAAATTGTCATAAAATGCGCAATTAAAATATTAAAGTAGCTTTTATGATAATAATGTGTTCTTAATTTTAATTTTACTTTTAGCTTTCTAATATTGGATTTTAGTAATAAAAAATTAAATAATCCTAGCTAGTTTCCCCCCAAATACACTGTATATAATACTTTCCTTTCTTTCAAGGGGAAAGAGCTATCAAAGAATATATTTAAATCAAGTGTCATCTACGGTTCATGGCACTTGACTGCATTAGTACAGTTATTTTCATTCCTGAAATAAAGGTGTATTGCAAAATAATTTATATTCTCTAACCCAGAAACATAATTGCTCTGAACACTTAAGTCCCATAGGGCTTTTGAAGATGGGACATGTAGCAAAGACTATTTCAGACAATTCTGAAGAAACAAAAAGAAACATTGCTAAAAGAAATGAATTCTGAGTCATCAGCTGTCAGTATTGAAATACATTTTTCTCTCATTGTGCTGTAATTGCTGGCTCTATTAATGTGATGTATTCTTGCTTCGGTTATTGCTGATGTTCCAAAGTCAAATAATTGTAGTTTCTTCTCTGCTTTTTCAAGCAAATTGACGTTTTCTGTTTTTTTTTTTTTTTTCTTTTCTTTTGAGTCAGGATATTCCTCTGTGCTTTTCAGACTGGGATATTATGTGGATTTTTCACTGGGAGAATACATTTTCCTCTTCATTTTAACCACAGCCATATAATTTTTATCCTCATTTCCATTAGGGATTTTTCAAGATAATTTGTTGCAGCAGATTTAAAGGTATAAACAAAGGAGTAACTTCTATATTGCTCCTCATTCTGTTTCTCATCTGATATCAAAAATAGTACTCTGGCACTTATAAATGAGTTTTTGTGAATTGGACTTGGTTGGGAAAGCCAAGAAATATTGTGAATACCATAATTTGAAAGTCAGTCTTAAAAACAGACCCTAGAACACTGATAGAACATTCCTGCTTTCCATTGTTGCACACTTGTTATTGTTTTACATAAATGAAGTATTTTTCCATGACGAATATCCAAGATACTATGCTTTTACAATATCAGACCTTGAATGAGTTCCTTGAAGTTTCCAGATTACCTTCTCTCTAAGATTCTACATTAATGCTTAATTTTAAATCCTAAGGTAGTCCAGTCCCTCTCTCCTAAAATCTTGTCATTTGAATAATTCAAACCTTCACCTGCCAATGTCATCCAGAGCTCTTGGCAATGAAGTTCAGGGTCTGAGTGGACCTTTGGCAAAGCTAAAGAGAAAAACCTGTTAGTGTGTGTTTTAGTATCTGTTTTAATACCTGCTTCTGGTATTTTTATTATTTGTGTTTTGAAGTGCGTTATGTCAGGATGTTTTGACCTTTGCTGGAGACCACCTTCATTTATCATCTGAACTGGACTTTGGTCTTTTCAGTCTTTGCTTGTCTCTGTTGTCAAAGTCTGCAGCTTCCTCACAGGGGGAAGAGCAGGGCAGGCACAGATCTCTGGGCCTGACCCAAGTATGGCCTTGCAGGACCAAAATGAGTTTCCTCTGATCTTGTATCTGTCTCCAACATTCAATATCAGATGCTCGGGAGAGATGTAAGAACACCACCAGCATATTTTCCCAAGCTGTTCCTGACCTTCTGCTGATGCATCACAACCAGTTTGAGGCTCACAGATTTCTTATCCAACAGTGGTGATTCTAATATTCTTATCTGGGGTTTTTTTGCCTTTTTTTTTTTTTTTTTCCATATGTGTGGTTTCTCCAGTGGCATTTTGAACCTATTTTGTAAAAATTCTAGAGTGTTAAATTGGAGTGTTCAGAATATTGGCAAAGTTTTAGACACTACATTGTGTGATGATCACTTGCTTTAATTTGTGTTTACATCAGTCCACTGGTGGCACTCTTATACTATGAAAACAGCTCTGTCTTTGAAATGTGTTTTGGATGCAGAGATAAAAGAATTCAGCTTTATTATTTAACTTAAAAATGTGTACAGTTTCAAAGGCTCATGGAGGAGATCAGGAACTGTGCAAGGACATTTTTCATAAATGTCCATGCCCATTGTATTACATTAAGTAGAAATAAAATTAATCTGGTTTATATCTAAAATGTAAATGTGCTTGAACTAAGGTGAGAAGTAAAGACCATAGATACAACTAGAACTTGTTCTGCTACCCGGTGGCAGAAAACTTTGCACTCCCAAGGAAAATGGCTTTCTCCTAAGTTTTCCTATGATAAGGAATTGGAAGAACAGTCAAACCTTTTTCAGAAGTGAATTTGCCTTTGTGGAATTAAAACCTGTGTGGTTTACATTCTTCCATATTATTTATTAGCTTTAATAATGAATTCAAAATTATTTGATGATGAAGTGTATGATTCAGGGTTCCAGCTGGCTGAAAATCTGTGTCCCAAGCTTGAAACCTTTCACAGTCAATGGTGTGTCTGTGGCTGTTGAAATCCTATCTTAACCTCCAGGGCACTGGAAGAAATGGTAAAGCCATCAGTCTCCTCATCACTCTTGTAATATTCAGATAATACTGAAACAGTTCCTACAAACAGGCGTGAGGTCTTTCAGAATCTATTTTGAATATTGTTTTAAAGTTCAACTGCATATTTGTCACAGCACAGCATATGCTTCAGGCTACTGAGATTCTCAAGCAAAGTAGAAAAGAAAATTCCTTTTTTGTTACTCATTGCCTCTAACAGAGACCTGACTAACAGTTATGCACAGTGGATTTATTTTCCCCTTTTTATTTTTTGATTTTCTGTGTGTACTTCTGAGTGGAACAAGTTTATCCATCAGAAAAGGTTTTAGTAGCTTATATTATGCTGATCAGGGGCTTCTGCCGTGATTTGCATTTGAAATATTGAGCATCACTGTAAATCAGGAGGCAGGAGCTCCTGCTGCAGTGCTGTGTGCACCTGGATCTGGCGTCACTGAAAGCTAAAGAGGTGCTTTACTCCGAGTATTACTGTGGAATGATGGGTTGGCTTTTCCTGCTGGGCAGCTGTTGGAACTAATCAGATTGTGCCTAAGAGCATAATAAGGAAAAACTTTAATAATGCTTAGCCCTCTTGGAAGCTCTGTGGCTTCAGCTGTCATACTCACTTTCACTAATTTAGTTTAGGTTTGCTGTTTTGTTAAAAGCCATAACGCTGGATTTCAAAACAGATTTCACTTAATTTTACATTTCACAATGGGTGCTTCCACATATAACCACAGTAGGCCTCTTCTTATGTTACCAGTAAAGTTAACTGAGTGTGGAAGCAGAGCTTTGACTCTGTAGGTAGAATGCATAAAAAATTTAGTTTTATGGTGTCACCTGAGGATTTGAAGATAGCTCTCGATATTGTGAAGCCATGTAACAGCTGAAACCTGTTTTATTGCAGAGAGCAGTCCTGCAGATTTCTGTGAGCAAATTGACTCAGTCCTGTCTTGGAGGGTCCTTGTTTTGTGTTCTTTCAGTGTCTGTGAACCTGATGCCTAATGACAGACACAGTATTTGGTAGAACATCCTAGGCATCTTTTAAAAATAGCAACATGCCCAACTAAATTTTTGAATTCAGAATCAACTGTTGGTTTAACTCCCTTCTTTATCAACATAATAAATTGAGTTATTATCATAGCCTAATAACTTAATATGCAGTAATCCTAACATTATGCTAAACCCTTCAAGATAAAGAAATAGAAAATAATTAAGTGGACAAATCAAGGTATAGATGAGGTCTTTGTGTCTAAGTTGAAAATTGTTTACAGACTGTTTAAGCTAAGTTGTTTGAGCTGTGCTTTATTTTCCATGCTAATGGTCATTTTCCCAGATGATGGATATAAGTTAAAATATTTTCGCTGGATTTCAGGATGAAATATTTAAATGCTTTTCGTTTGGTAGGTTTGGTTGTTTACATCACATTTTTAGGGTATGAAGGCTAAACTTCACATTGAATTATTCAGAGCATGTTACCATCCCCAGAGGGTGCTTCCTCCCAAGCCTTTCCCTGGTTCCAACCTGCGTGTGGCTGAGAGATGCTGTCTTTGCTAGCAAGTGTCTCCAAGGCAGAAGAATGCTCTGGGCCCTGTGCTGGGTGTTTAACCAGGGGCTACCATCAGAGCAGAGCAGCTGGGAGGAGTCTGGGGGCAAGTTTTCAGTTCTTGTTTGCCACCCTGACACCTTCCTGGCTGAAACCGTGTCAGCTGCCCCAAAGCTGCTCATGTTTTTCGCCAAGGAAGAGGCCTCGGGTCCAGTTTCTGTGTGTGCCTGTTACGGGGTTTTATTGCACCACAAACAATATGTGAGCTGTTCCTTGGGAGCATCTGTTTTAGGACAGTGATTGAATTCACCTCAGGAGGGTACTTTGTGTGGACCTGGGAAAGCTTGGTATATGAGTTACTGGGCAGAAATGGCTTCACCTGCCTTTGTTTAATCTGCTTTTTCTGGAACAGCAGAGTTTGTGAGAGGGCAGTCACGTTGCTAAATAACTCCTGAGCTCTTTCATTTATTCTGGCATTGACGTTGCTGTGGAGACACACCCCATCACTCACATTGCTCCTAAAATTAACCACTCTGCTTTTTTCCCCACGAATTGTGGGAGGTTTTGTCTCAGTTTACATTTTTTTTGGAGGATTCACGTTAGCTGGTGAGACTAATCTAGATCTCTGCAATAAGGGATGGATGTTGTATTTACCTTCTGAAGCTGGTGTTCTTCACACTTAAATATTGGTTTGTTGTGTTCTGTGGTCTTACAGTTTTCTTTGATTTTTTTTCCCCCTCTTTTTGGAGGAAAAAAAAATCCCTGCCCATAAGCCATAATATTTAGTGTATATTCATGGCTGAACTGTTATTAGGGAACATAAACAGTGATCAAAAACTGGGAAGAAAAACTGGAGTGGAATGATGAGTCTTTGGTGTTTCCCTTGTAAACATGCCATTCAAATATTGTTAAATTTATTTTCTGTCTTGCAAATCAGTTATATCAATTCCATCTCTGGTTTTAAAACCGAGAAATAGCTCAAGTGTGTTCAATTAGAGTGAAATTGGAATTTTATTTTTGTTTTTAGAAAGGAATATATTCTTGAGTAAAACTATATATTGAAGTATAAATCAAATACACTTTTAAGATTTTTGATCCCAAACTCACAGGGAAGCATTTTCTCAGAATATAACTCATTAACTGGAAAGTCAGGACAATTTATTTGCTAGAACTTTCAATACACACAGGTAGCAAGAGATTTCTTTTCCAAATTGACTTTCAGGCTCGAGTTACTGCCTTACAGTAAGGAAATGTTTCTTTTTTTTTTTTTTTTAAATCTTGCTCTTGTTCTAGTGAGTTAGATAAATAGGAGTCAGTAACACTGGAGGAGGAAGAAGTAAAGTTCTCTTCCTGAGAAACCCAGCACCAGAAAATACATTTTTGGTTTATCCCCTACTCCTTGATCAGTATGGTGAAAAGACTTTTATTTACTGAGTTTCAGAATTCAGTGTCTCTGGAGCTATTTTTAGTAGTATCACTCTGTGTGTCTTCTGAGCTGCTGTCTCCCATTTATTACTCTGAAATTGCAGTATTATTTATTATCTTCCCATGTGCACTGAAGTGGCATCTTGCGCTTGCATACGTCACCTACTTTTACAGTTTAATATGGGAGTCTCACTGTTATTTTCTGAGAGTAATAAAAAAAGGATAAGTTTTCATTCCTCGAAAAAGTACAGCTTGATTTCTTTCAAAAGCAAAACTGATCCCGTGGCAGTTAAATGTCACACGCACACACTCCTCCTTATTTTGATTTTTACAAAACCCTGCAGAGTGGAGGCCTTGAGAGAGGCTTATGATCAGGTCATTTCTGCAGTAGTTGTGACAGGTCTAGAATTCCTAAAGCCTGCTTGTGGAAGCTGGGGGAAATCTGTTCCAAGTGGAGGATGTGAACTCTTTTCTGCTAGAGTTTTGGGGTTTTTTTTTTTTT
>VZRF01000924.1:165766-211191 GCA_013396875.1 Vireo altiloquus
TTTTTTTTCACATCCTGTTGCATTTTTGTCCACATGGATTGTGAATTTTCTCCATTAAGCCTGTGGATTTTTTAATCAACATTCATAAAGCAGTGGCACATGGACATTAAAGTGCTGTCCCTGCAGATGAAATGATGGCCTTGTGTTTCTGGAAGTGTTGGGGGATTCATGTGTGTGAGAGATGCTCCTGCTATTCAGATGAAAGTTTTGTCAGCATTTTTTCCTAGAAATGTGAGCAGTAAGGGAAGACACAATGATTTTGCTCCCAGCTGAACTTTAGTTTTGGAAGGGTCTTAGGTCAAAGAAGACAACCTTGCTAAACAACTTGTTGGAAAAGCAACAGCATCAGAAGTTAGAATATGGGTTTGTCTTAATGAAGATGCATTTAAAGATAAACATGTTGAATTTGAGTATGCATGTATATACAAGAGGGAATGAGACAATAACTATACATTAATTTCACGAATGTTGATTTGCAAACGTTTGTACTCCTTTTTAACCAAGCACAAGGATCTCAGTCTATTTTATATTTTGTTATCCTGTTTGCTGCAAACCGAATCCAACGAATCCAATCTCCCACTGAAATCCCCACGGGCTGGGGGTGCTGCACTGTGGAAAATATAAAAGGTGAGAAGGCTTTTAGTTTGAGTGAGAAAAGCAGGTTTCAGAAATAAAGCAAAGATTTTAGGTTCAGCTTCAGCTGCAAAATCAGAAGGTAGAAGATACAATCATCTAGACTGCAAGGACATTAGAACAAGGGTTAGTGTTTTAAGATTTGGTTTAGAGAAGTATTGACGCTGCAGAAAATGTGCTTAGCAAGGACACTGAAGTCTTAAGCTTAATAATGGAATATTGTGTATTGTTATTACAAGCATACAAGCAAGTATTGTTTCTAACAGGTATGCGTGCATTTTTAAGTGACTGGGTAGAGCACTTGTCTGTAAACTTTAGAAGCAAGCAATTGGCTGAAAAGCTTTTAAGAATGTTCTGTAACTGAGAAATCTTGGCTTGTCAGCAAGCGTGAGCCATGTACATCTCTTTATTTTAAAATAAATAATTAAAAGCTCGTGGAGCATCTGTCTGCTCCCCTGTCCTGTTGAATATTTTTCCGACACTGCACAGCCCCTGCTTTAGGGCAGAGGGATTTTTGGAGCTGTCTGGGTTGTCCTGGTGGTACAGGAGGCTGTCAGCTGGGATGCTCTGTGCTGGGCAGTGCAGATGTGCTGCTGGCAGAGCAGCTCGTGAGCAGGAGGGCACGGCAGGTTCACCCCCAGCTCCAAAATGTGCCACTGGGAGCTGAGGCACTGCCGGTGCCTGTCGAGGCAAAATGAGGTTGTGATTTAGGAGCAGCACTGCAGAGTTGTTAGTGCTTCCCTCCCAAGGCACAGTGCTGCGTTGGAGGCTTGTGCTCATTTATTTCTCTCTCTCGCAGATCCTTGGTTCCACACCCGTCCATTCTCAGCTAGGAAACAGAGCAAATATGTAACTGTCACCTCGAATAATGCAAATATCAAAATTCACTTGTTGGGTGTATTGTTGCCTGATACAAATCCTTTTTTTTTTTTATTTTTTCCTTCATTATATATCTGTGGTGAGACTCCAAAGGCAGAAACATACTGCAAGGCAAGTCAGGCGTCTGGAGCTTTATCATGGGAATTCAGAGCAAAGCTCAAACATGTTTAATACCTTAATCTGAATATCCTCAGGGTGTTGAAAATGTAGCTTTTTGTTCAGTAGGATGTCTGTGAATATTTCTGAACAACTATAATGGAGTAGATTAAGAGGGGAGGTTGCTTCCCTGGTTGTTACCTGCAGCTGTTGACCTCCCTTGTTTTGGTCAAAGTGTCTCTAAATGAAAGAACTTTGTTGAAGTTTAGAACTCTGAAGTTTAACTCCTAAAGTGACGTGATAATGGTTAGTTTCTAAGGTTCTAAAGTTTAATTTTAAACATGATTGGTAATTCAGAAGTGGCTACCTTTTTCAGACCAGCTACAAGCTTTGTACAATTGATAAAAGTGTCTCTGTACTTCAATTTCCTATCTTTAATTTGTTCACAACTATGTTTGTAGCAGGAATATTGTGAACATAAATTCCTTACGGTTTTGTGGTGCAGCTGCATGTTTTTCTGAAATACATAATTGTATATCTACAGTGCATTGTGAAAGACCACTCAAGTAATAGCCTGGTTCCTTGAAAGGATCCTCTTGGTGATTCTGTATGGGTTCACAATTACTCCCACCTTAGTTTGTAAAGGTGGATGGAGTGAATTACTATAAAAATAAAAGATTCAGGTTTCTGTTTTGTTTTAGGCTTTGGTTTTGTTTACTTATTTTTTAAAATGTCATCTATGTTTGAAAAAAAAAAAATTAATTTAATTAAGAACCCACAAACACCTCAACTTGAAACAACATTTCAAAGGCCAAAGATGTGCAATGGAAAGAGAGTTGCTCATGGAAACCAGTGCAGTTTTGAAAATGTGAAGTGTATGCGGATTGCCAATTTCCAGCTCTTCCTGTTGTCTCCCTTGTAAAACTTGTACTTAAAAATATCAGTACTTTTAAAGTATGGAGTTTCAAGCTTGCTTGAAGTGTAGACTGGAGAAATTAGGACAGCAAAAAAAAGTAGATAAATTAAAAATATAGCATTCCCTGTCTCTAATTGTTTCTCCTCAATGAGAGAGGTGAAGTGAACATGATCCAGTAAATGTGGTCTGACAACTGAATGCCAAGAACTGAGTAGGATGAAAAAATATTCCATCTCAGAAAAAAAATATGCCTATCTTCTATCTATCTATCTTAGAAAATAAAGTTGACAATGTTTAGAATATGACAAGATTGAAAAAGACTCCTTAAAGAAGGGACCAAGTATTCTGAAAAGTTAAGGAGACTCCAGCAATGCAACTCTTAGGACTGTTTAACTTTTATTATAGTAACGTTAAATTTATATTTCCAAGAAAGTAATTTCCTATTAGGGTAAACCTCCTAGCCTTTTTTTTTTTCCTTTTTTTTTGTTTTTCAGAAAAAAAAAAGTATCGAATGCATTGATTGTCCTCTTTTTGATTCCTTGTTGTACTTTTTACTGTTCCTTTCTAGCATAAGATGGTTTATTGTTATCCTTGTGTTCTGCTGATCCCATCCACAGTGCTGTGCTTGCTGGGACAAGAGCAGTTTTGTGTGTGGTTGTGTATCTGGAGAGGAAATTTTGGCAGTGTTTTCCATTTTTAGGAGCTCTTATATAATTGGAGGTGGAAAAATAGCAAGTTATGGTATAGACATTGCTAATAATATGATGTCCTCAACTTTTACGTAGGGATGGAGCTAATTAGGATTCTGAATGCAGAAAATGCACTTTAGGTTTATGCATAATTGGCTGCTTCCAAGTCCTATTTTTACTGTGGTTCTGAACCTGAAAGTTCAGTCTTTTCCAAGCTAAACCTTTTTCTTTCTTCAAAGGAAACCAATGGAAACAGTGCCTGACACTGACAGAAAACCGTAAAATGAACAAAAGTCTTAAGAATCTTGGCCTACAAATTAAAAGGCTGCATTGCTTTGACAAAGAGAATGTTTCAAATCTGTAAGCAACTCTACATCTGCTGAGGTCTGCATTATAAAAAATTCTTACCTTTGTAATGCTATTTTTCTCCTTTGAAGTTCTGGCACTCAGTTCATAAGGTAACTGCTGGTACTAATGACACTTATTTCCAGTAACTTTGGGTTGTAAGCTGTGGGATGTCATGGGAGGAGTGACTGTGGAGTCTTTAAGCAGGACAGCTGTCCAACAAATGGTGATTTTCTAGAATGTATGGACAGCAAAGTACACACTGCGTGAGTAATAGCAGACAAGGGACCTTTATTAGAGCTACACACTTGGGGTATTTTGGATCTGAGTGCATTCATATGCACCCATTATAGACACATAGATCCATTATCTCTTACCATGTGGAATATTTTGAGTTTAAGGCTTTAACTTGGCTTTGGCAGTTCACAATTTCACAATCAGAATGTCACCTTTGAAAGAAAAATGCAAGTTTAGTTTTCAGTTTTTAAGGAAAAAGTTGTCCACCGTGTAACTGTGGTCTGTTTTTCTGCATTAAGAACTGAAGTTGTGCCTCTCTACTCTCTTCTTTGCTGCTAGACAGCACAGTTACAGAGCAGTTCCAGATGTCTTGTCAAAAACAGGAAAGGAAGGAGTGTCTGGGACCCATCTTGTAGTTCTGCAAACGACCTGCAAAGATTTTCTGTGTTGTGCCATGTGAAATAACCAGCAATTAGCAAATGTGCATTATTTTCTGGACTTTCTGAAATGATTTTAAGGTCCTTTGGACTCAAAACTACTTTTCAGCCAAAGATTTTTAATTAAGTGATTACTTTAATGATTTAATTTCTGATGAGAAGCCAATCTTTTAATCTTTTATCTTGTCTTCCTTTTTTCTTTTAAGATGATTGTCAGCATGTAATAAATGTGTACTTCTAGCTTGTTGCAATAGCCACTGAAGTGAATACTGTAGAATATTAGTAAAAATTTGAGTTGTGCATGTAGTTTGACCCTTCTGTTTAGAATTCAGCTGAACCAAAGACATCATGTGCTGTGTTTGCCATTTACAGGGCATGAAGTATTGATAGTAAGTGTAGGGTGAAGCTGTAGACACGAAACAATGAGCTGTCTTTGCTCCTGCAGCTTTCTCTGGAGGTTCAGAATCCTCTTCTGAATGAAGATTGAGGACAGTGTTGATCTCCCCTTTGTGGGCTAACAATGGATACTTGTTGCACACAATTACATAATTTGTATGTTTTAAGGAATAATCACTGGTAGCCTCTCTCAATTTGAGTGCTTTGTATCACAAGCAGTTGGGTTTGTACCATTATTTAGGACAATACTCTTTCCCTTCCGCATTTCTTTAAGAAATTACTTCCTTCTGCCAACTTTCTGCTCTGCAAGAATAAGTCCTTAGGGCCTTTTGAACACATTGGGCCATGTCTGTGATATCAGCACTAACCAGAAGCTGATCTGTTTTCCCATTCTTCCCAACAGTGTCCAGGCAGTCAGCACCCCACAGATTTAACAACGTGCTGGGATGAAATGCTGTGATACTGCAATGTCTGTGTGTACACTTTTGGTGGACTTTGTCACATCCAGTCCTGTCTGTAATACTTAGAAGCTGTTCTAGCTTATCACACTACCTGTCCGTGTGTCATTGGTTATATATTTATGAAACCACCTAAATGTTGCAATTTTTAAAATACTCTTTAATTTTTTATTTACATGACAGCCCAAAACAGCTCCGAAAAGGACATTTGGATCCATTACAAATGACCAGGTAAATATACAGTAGGGAGTGTTCAACTCGAAAGTTTCATTATTTGAGAGACTGCGTGCATAAATCCATGGAAAAGGATGTTATGAAAATTGAATAAGGTAAAAGAATTCCTTACTGCCCTGATAAAGGATCTGGTTAGCAGGGTCAGAACATCTTCAGAGCTAATCCAGGCTCTGAGATGGGCATAACCTTGGCTTGCCTCCTAAAGTTAGTGCTTAAAGAGTGTTTTTAAATTTAAAAAGTCAATCTCTCTTATTTCTTGCTCCCATTTTTCTGGGGTAGAGGTATCGACACAGCAAACTATTTCTACCAGTCATTTTAATGGCCAAAGGTACTTTATAACTGTTAATTATCTATTGTGCTTTTTCCACGGACTAGTGCCCTTCCCAGTGTGAACAAATCATTCAGATCACTGGGATGACATGGAGACTGAGGCACAGTTCAGTCCAAGTAGAAATCTGACCCTAATGGAAATTTTATCTTCACTGAAGTTTTAATGATGGGAGAGCCATTTACTTCAACATCAAGAAATTAATCCTGAAGGTTTTTCTTCATGTTTCTCATTTTAGCTCTCGATGTCTTTGCTCATAATGAAGAGAATGAGATATTTATAATCTTAAAAATATACTTCTTGAATGTTTCATTTTTTTTTTTTAAGTGTTTAGAATGTGAGAACTCTCTGTTCTTGGAAAATAAGTTTGTTAATTTTCAGGATGTTACACCTAACCTTATCTCTTAAACAACATGAAATAGTCTTGCTAGAATTAAGACATAGTCTACTTCTCTGTAATGGTTTTTCTGTGGTTAAAGATGTGTAAACCTGTAATGAATAGGAAGAACTAGACATGGATAATATTTCTTTCCATAGAAAATTTTTCAAGTGTTAATAATGAACTTGGAAGAGATCTTTGCATTCTTTTCTGTTCTCTAGTCACTCACTGCTGGTGATGGGGAGTTAAAGCACCATATTTTATATCAAACTCATCTGCTATGATGAAAAACTCCTCTCCCATAGCTGATAAGAAAAGCAGAGATGGACACACACATGTACAGCCACGTGAATTCAAAGTCTGTGCAAAGTTCTTGTAGTTGCGAGATCTAATGACAGAATATTCAGTGCCCATCTGTCAACCTGAGTAAGAAATAAAGAGAGTAAAGAGAGTAAAGAAGTAAAGAGACCCAACAGGTTGCTTTTACTCTGGCTTCTGTTACTTACTTTTCTCTAATCTATTTTAAAGCATAGAATTTATAATTTATAATTTCTTAGTAATTATGAAATTTATTGCAAATAACTGCTAGCCAGATTGAATATAAAGAGGAAACTCATGCTCTGCTTCCTATCAGCAGAGAATAATTCTAAAATTTACCCTAACTGGTTCAAAATGTATATCTTGATTTAGAAACAAATTGCAGGGCTTATATTTTCATGCTTTCTGCTAAATAAGCCAAATCTATATTTGTTTTATTACTTCAAAATGTGTTCCAGTTTACTTTGTACTGTCCCCAGTCACAACTTAATATTGTCACAAATGCTGTGCAAGTGGCACAGTAATTTTGGATATGTGCATGAATAGTTCTGTCCCATGAAATAAAAGATTGCTTATCTCAAATCTGGCTTTGAGAAAACAAATCAATGAGAGTACAGCCTCACTCAGGAGGGTACAGAAGCTGTAAGTGCAGTCACTTAATGGTGGGTATCAAGACACAGGGACAACAAATCTTTTGCAACTAATGAGAAATAAGGAACCCTGAACAATGGGAACATTTTCTTTTGCTTTGTTATGGAGTGTCTCAAACCAGTTTAGAACACAACTGAACCTGCCTGTGGCAAGGGAATGAGAGGATCTTTAAGGTCCTTTCCAACCCAAACCATCTGTGATTCTGTGGCAGTTACCTGAGTGAGGGTGAAAGATGAGCAGAGTAAGCAGAGAAAGAACAGTTGTTCATTATTACAAATATGACACGTGAAAAAAAAAAAAAAGTCCTATTTAGTCCACAATTTTATTTATGCCTCCTTTTTCCTGGTCATTCCATACAGTCAGCATTAGCCATCTGCATTCCAGCCCTGTCCCTACGGAAGGTGTGGCTGGAAAACTGCCTTTACATCATTCCTCTGAGTGGTGAGATATGAGAAAAGAGGATAACTACAATATTCTTAATTCCTGTTTGTCTGAAGAGACAGCAGAAGAGAGAGGGGATTTAGTTCTAGATTCCAATATTTATTTTAGCAGATTTGTCAGCACTAGTTTTTTTTAAAGAAGCTGTGTTTGTGCAATATATGGAACATTTTGGTACCATTCCAGAGATGTTCAACAAACCCCATGAAAAATATTGATAATTTTCAAATTGATCTTGCAGTTCTGTGATATTTTTTGAAATGGAAAATAGGTCTTCTATTTTCACTGGGATTGTACTTTCACTATCAATATAAAACATATAGTGCTGAATACAGGAATAGTTTTAATGAGTTTTTAATTATATTTCTGATGAACTCTTATGACTTAGTTTGGCCTGTATCATCTGACACCTGAATTATGTAGTAAGCACTTTTCCAATGATGGTGTTGGGGTTTTTTTTATGCTAATGCTGTCAGATCATGTCCAGAGTTGCTCCACAAACAGAGAAATAATCCCTTTATCTTTGTTGGTTTCCTTGAAATTGAATATTGGTATAGGTCCTTCAGTGACTGAACTTTGGCTTCATTCCTCATTTCCACGCTCACTCATACAATGGGAAAACTGAATCACATCTGTCCAGGAATTTAATAACTTTTCTTTAGAGATAGAGAATCTGGATGAAAAAAAAATCACCGTCACTCCCACATTTCCTCTTTTTCTAGAGTATCTGTTTATTGCTCTGAAGCTTTCTCAAGTCTCTGGAGCTTAAAGAAAAATCATATATTGAAAAATAAAGATAAATATAAAAATGTATATTCTTGTATAGAGTGTATGTATAAATATATATCCCATGACAATTTCATGGGATGCTTTTCTGTTTAAATGCACCGTCAAGCTAAAGCATGTTCTTTCTGTGTCTTGTAGGGTCAAAATGTATTTGGTCTTGACATAACTGAGACACCTGAGGGAGATAAGTGGCCTCAACTGATTGTCCAGCAGATCCTGGATAGGGAGCAGAAGGACACGTATGTGATGAAAATCAAAGTTGAGGATGGCGGGAGCCCGCCGAGGTCCAGCACGGCCATCCTGCAGGTGACAGTGACCGACGTCAACGACAACCGCCCGGTGTTCAAAGAGAACGACATCGAGGTCAGCGTGCCCGAGAACGCCCCGGTGGGCACCTCTGTCTCCCAGCTCCACGCCACCGACGCTGACCTGGGCTCAAATGCACAGATCCACTTCTATTTCAGCAATCAGATCTCCAGCCTTGCCAAAAGGCTCTTTGCCATCGATAACACCACTGGCCTCATCACCATCAGGGAGCCGCTGGACAGGGAGGAATCTCCTGTGCACAAATTAACTGTTTTGGCAAGCGATGGCAGCTCGACGCCATCGAGAGCGACGGTGACTGTCAATGTCACAGATATTAATGACAATGTCCCATCGATAGACACGAGGTACATCATCAATCCCGTGAATGGGACGGTGCTTTTGTCTGAGAAGGCTCCCCTTAATACAAAAATTGCGTTGATAACAGTGATGGACAAGGACGCTGATCAGAACGGGAAAGTTACCTGTTTTACAGACCACGATGTCCCTTTCAGGCTAAAACCAGTGTTTGATAATCAGTTTCTCCTGGAGACAGCCACGTTTCTAGACTATGAAGCAACACGGGAATACGCCATCAAAATTGTGGCTTCAGATTCAGGGAAGCCTCCCTTAAACCAGTCTGCAATGCTCCTGATCAAAATTAAAGACGAAAATGACAATGCCCCAGTTTTCACACAGCCTATCATAGGTCTTTCCATCCCTGAAAACAACGCTCCTGGTACTCAGCTAACTAAGATCAGTGCTACAGATGCCGACAGCGGGCGGAATGCCGAGATCAGCTACATCCTGGGTTCTGATGCACCCCCAATTTTCAACCTGGATCGCCGCACAGGCATCCTGACCGCGGTGAGAAAGCTGGACAGGGAAAAGCAAGACAGGTACTCTTTCACTGTGCTGGCTAAGGATAATGGGATGCCACCTTTGCAGACCAACGCCACCGTGACGGTGTCAGTGCTGGACCAGAATGATAACAGCCCTGCTTTCACACATAATGAATATAATTTCTATGTGCCAGAAAACCTGCCCATGTACGGCACAGTGGGGCTTATCACAGTTACGGATGCTGACGCGGGAGACAATGCTGCGGTCACTCTCTCCATCTTAAATGGCAGAGATAATTTCATTATAGATCCCCTTACTGGGGTGATAAGACCTAATATTACCTTTGATAGGGAGCAGCAGGGTTCGTACACTTTCCAGGTGAAAGCAGTGGATGGAGGAAGACTGCAGCGTTCCTCAACTGCCAAAGTGACCATCAATGTTGTTGATGTAAATGATAACAGGCCTGTTTTTGTTATTCCCTCATCTAATTATTCCTATGAGTTGGTCCCGACGTCAGCCAGCCCAGGGTCTGTAGTTACTAAAGTCTTTGCAGTTGATAATGACACGGGAATGAACGCAGAGCTCCGCTATAGCATCATAGGTGGGAACTCCAGGGGCTTGTTTACCATTGACCAATTAACAGGCAATATTACTTTGAAAGAGAAGGTGATTACATCAGATCATGGCTTGCACAGACTGGTGATCAAAGTGAATGACCTGGGGCAGCCGGAGTCTCTTTACACCATAGCTCTTGTGCACTTGTTTGTGAACGAGACCGTCACCAACAGCTCCTACGTGCAAGAGCTGGTGCGTAGGAACATGGAAACTCCAGTTGGCCAGAACATTGGGGACGGTGAGATAACCCCACAGACCAATGATTATGTCAAGATCATCATTGCCATTATCGCAGGCACCATGACAGTTATTCTGGTAATTTTTGTTACGGCTTTAGTCCGGTGCCGCCAGACGCCCAGGCACAAGGTTGTCCAAAAAAATAAGCAGAGTGGTGAATGGGTTTCCCCCAACCAAGAGAACAGGCAGATCAAGAAAAAGAAGAAGAAGAAGAACGCTCTCCAAAAAGTCTCCTCCTCAACTTTGTGACTATTGAAGAATCTAAGCCCGATGATCCTGGCCACGAGCACATCAATGGCACTTTAGACATTCCCGTAGAGCTAGAAGAACAGACTATGGGAAAATATAACTGGGCCACCACACCGACCACATTTAAACCTGATAGCCCAGACTTAGCAAAGCACTACAAGTCTGCTTCTCCGCAGCCTACCTTTCAAATTAAACCTGAGACTCCTGTACCCCCCAAGAAGCACCATGTCATTCAGGAATTGCCTCTAGATAACACCTTTGTGGTGGGCTGTGACTCACTTTCCAAGTGCTCATCCAGCAGCTCGGACCCTTACAGTGTTTCTGAATGCAGCTGTCAAGGAGGCTTCAAGACCCCCGGTCCCATACACACCAGACAGGTAATGGAATTTTAAGGTGCTTTCTTCCTCCTTCCCTTCTTCCTTTTGCCAATCCTGTAACTCTAGTGGGAAGCGCTGCAAGATAAGTCCTCCTGCCAGGAGAAAAGCTTTGAAAGCTCGCATTCGACTGAGGCGCTGTAAAACAAACAATTCCTCAGTGGTAAGGGGGGCAGGGGGAAGGGGAAAAGGAGTGTGGCGTGTGAGGAGGCTGAGCAGGCAGAGATCCATCCCTCTGGTGGTGTCCTGACTGCAGATGGCAGCATGGCACCTCCAGCAGCGCGCAAGGCTCCGCGGGCCGTGGCACTTCCCTCTCCAGCCCTGTGTGCTCGAGCATCCAAGCAATCCCGGCCAGGTGGGAAGCAATAAAGCTTTACACAGGAGCTCATAAGCTGTTCTTAATATTAATGGAGTCTGGAATCGCAGCCTTCATTTGGGTGTAGCTTTGCTTCAAGGTCTCTTAGAAGCAGGCGAGGGTTTTCCCTCTGAGAGTTTCAGTGCCATTTTCAGACTGGAAGGAGCCTTAAATCTGGTGGAATGACACAGCTGACAGGCGAAGTTAGGGGAAAATTAGAAGCATCAGTGTAATTGATCTCACTTATTTGCTGCTCTGCCTGATAAACGAGGTATTAGCTTCATAGAAATGCATTACAACAAAGGAAATGTCTAAAGAAATCCTCAGCTTAAAATTAAAAATAAATTGAGAACTAAATTACCCCTTGTTCTTCAAGACCCTACAGAAAAGCTTTAAGTCACTGGAAATAGAATCTAGTGTTTATCTATATTCTGAAGAGTTTAACATAACTTATCTGTTTTCTGATTACTTCTCTTTCTTCACAAGTATCACAAAGTTTTCGGTGGGTATAGTTTATTAGTTAAGCTTTAGTTGGTCAAGGAATTAATCATTAAAGTAAAACATACTTCAGGAGTGTTTATTATTGATAATATATTTTAACTTGATCATGTATTTAACTTAATATATTCATTGGGAACAAATCCTCAGCATGATTAAGTCTGTTAAATTCCTTCCTCCAGCTGAATTTTTTTCTGGGAGCTTTGTTTGATTACAACTGCAGTGATAACAACATGCATAAAGAAAGCTGCTCATTCAGAGCAGTCATCATATCTCTGAAAATTTCAGGCTATATTGTTTATTTTATTATATTTTGTTCCCTTTACCAACACAAATTTGTATGGTAATCTATATCACTATGTGTTGCACTTTTTATTCAACGTATTTCAATGTGTTAAGTTAAATTGCATATTTAGAAAAGCCTCTTGCCAGTTTGTTCATCTGTTTGAACTCCCATAACTGAGGAGAGGGCAGTGCTGTTTTCAGCATTTCTGTAGGCCTGATCTAAGTGGTTTTTTTTCAATGGAGTTCTGGTACAGTTCCTGTGAGTCAAAAAGGTTCTGCCATTGTCTGCTGAAACACTCTTTGTCGTGCAGTAATGCTGCTAACAAAGAAAGCAAGCTCATGACTCTCAAAGTCCCTTCCATGGCAGTAAAAACCTAGAAAGTGGAATGGAAAGCAATTCTCTTCTGCAGAAGTTGGCTGGGGAAAAGGAGCATTTCCTTTTATCTGTGCCTTAAAGGTCTGTGACAGGGGGTTCCTCTCTGGAAAAGCAGAATAGAACTGTGGGTTTTTTTTAATGCTCGCCAGCTGATATTAACTTATCTTCATAGAGCTGCACCTAACATTGTTAGGATGATGTGCTGAAGAGATAAGAAAAGAGATTACTGTTACCATTTGTACTGATTGTGTTAAAATTACAGCAGTCCTTATTTCAGGATATTTTTCTTCATGAAAGTGATCACATTGTGTGGAGGAAGGGTAACTAATCACCACAATGGCCCTTTACACTAATTTGGAAAGAGCATTTACCTTTAAATTCATGAATTCACATTTTTAAAAATTTAAATATAAGTAATTTCATTAATGCATTATTTACATGAATTGGACCATTAGAGGAAATCCTTTTGTGTTGTGTTGGACTGTGAAATGAAAATTGTATTTCGTGATAAGTAAAAATGAGTAAAGAATTTCTTAAAGCTGAATGGATCTTTTATAAGTCAGTCTCACTCCTACCCTGGCTCTGTGTGTTGTAATCTGGATAGTTTTATCTCCTGTGGGGCTGTGGAAGGTGTCTCAGGACAGGCTACTGAGGGTTGTCTCTGTTAACCACGAAAAGAAACCAAACCAAACCAAACCAAACCAAACCAAGCATAAATACAAAATAATCCTGAGGCACAGTGCTCCAGGTGTTGTGCTGTCCCACCTCCCTTCAGCCCTAGACACAAACAGATTTTTGTGGTTTGGGATGATTTTGTGTCAGGCACTCTCTGAATTTGCAGAAAACTGTAGGGCAAGCTGGAGCAATGAAAGGCAGTTCAGTTAAAGGGAGATGTGCTAGTCTGAAAAGTGAAAATAAGATGTCTGATGTAAGGGGAAAAGATAATAATTTATCACTTTTACCATTGTGCAGCTATTTTACTAGGCAAAAGTTCTCTGAAGGAGCCTGAAGAAAATTCTCTTCACTGTGAAGTGTCTCTTCAGTTGGGGGACTGATATTATTATAGGCTGCACATCTCAACTATTGTTAGTTTTGTCCATGCAAGACTTTCTACTCAGATATTTGAAATAATATTGTGTTACAGCTAAAAATATATGTTTTCTTTGGAAGCTCTAAATTTTGTGTCTGTCTGAATGGTATTGATTCAGGTCTTTAAAGAAAGGAAATTATGCCTTTGCTTTACTGCTAAATTTGTCTAAGTGATCTATAAAATGACAGAAAGTCATTATAACAGTGTACTCAAGCAAAGATGGAAAGTTTTTTTCTACTAAAAAACCTCAAAATATCTCTTTAGTGATCATGTGGGCAAATAAATACAGCAGTGCAACAGCTGAAATTTTTATGGGGAAGCAATTGGAGACTCCTGAAGCAGCTGAGGACACTCTGAATCATAAACTGCAGGAAACTGGAGAGGGAAAGTTTGGTCTTAATGTAATGTCCCCTAAAAGAGAGGTCAAATTTTGCTCTATTTGTGTGTGAGAAAAGGGAAGGGGCAGAGGTACTGATACTGTTCTGAAGTTACCCAGGAGGAGTTAATCAATACCAGTGACAATAGACCTTCAGAGTAGCATGCTTTTTGATGGGATGTAGTAGAGATAATTATTTTAAAGGAGTTTTACCAAGTGATAAATTGTGAAGAGGCTTATTCATAATAAGGTTTTTCAAACTGGGGTATCTGAAGTGTTACAAAAATCAAACTGACTTTCCATGTCATCAGATTTCCATTGTTTTGGCAGTCGTGGGCCTCACAGCAATTTTCTTTGGTGCAGAAACATACAACATCTTTAAAGTTTATTTGTCTGCAAGCTTTGTAAAAGCTCAGTTATTTTTGACATTCACCTCAGTGGGAGCAAACTGTGTGAAGTGCTCCACACTGACACAAATCTTCTAATTCTCTTTGCATTTTTGTGGCAATGATGAAAAGAAGGGAGAGGAGCTTTCTTCAGTCTCATTTTCATGTAACACAATTTCAAAATCTTAAATCTTTTCTCATGTTCCTTAAAACAACATTCAGACATTTCAAATGCCTGTCTAGGTATCAGCCTGTCTAGTCAAAACATGCATAATTATAGAGCACAGAGTTATCTGTGGCAGCTTGATTCAAAGAAGGCAATGCTGCAAAGATTCATCAGAACTTGCCATGCATTCTCCTTCTTCTTGTCCCTTTCTTTTACTAAATGCTATTTCTGATGTGCCTGCCATTCGAAAATAGTACAAAAGGGGAAATCTTTGCAAGTTCATACCTGGTCACCCAAGAAGGGTCCTGTGAGCTTTTAGGTTGTTGCCTTTAACTTCAGAACAAGTTTTTTCTGCCTTGGCGCTGCTGAAGTGCCCCCTGAAGCAGCACCTCTCCCACTGGAGGAGCTGGAAGGTGAAATGTGCTCCTCATCTGTGCTTTTCTGCTTTTTTTGGGGGCTTCTCCCTGCATCCCACTGGCCTGGGGTCTGCCAGTGGATCCAGCTGCACTGCCAGGACACTGTACCATGTTTGGGAAGCTGCTGAGGCAGGGAACAGGCATGGAGATTGATTTTTGTCATGTTTGCTGATGCAAATCTTCATTAGCAGAGTTCAGCTGGCGAGATTCTGTCATTTGTGAACTTATCCAGGCTTATGAATGCAAATTTCAGATGACACAGTGATGTCTGCTGGACTGGTTTGTTAGGAGCTGATGGAGACAGACATTACACTCCTTACAGAAATCTGAATGGGAAGTAAACCTCATTTAAAATACGTTTCATTTTGGGGCCCCGCTGTCTCAGTTCTGTGATTCGATCACTGCCTGCTTAGACCTGCTTACAGTTCTGAGATATTTGGTTTTCTGATTTAAAATGTGGCGAAATGTCATTATAGCTTCCCACTCACTATGTGAACAGTGTGCTCAGGATGTGAATTGAGGGAATATTGCACTGTTCCTGAAAATAATAGCCCTGAAACTCACCTGTTCTGTGCATCTTTAGCTGCAGGATTTTTTGTGTAATAACAATGAGTTTAATTTAGAATCCTGTGATCATCAGTAGGCAGAACCGATGGTTCTAAAGTGTAAAATAGACATAGCACTGGTGTTTTGCATTGGCAAATACAGAGTAAATTGCACTCAAAGACTATTTTCTCCTAAACTTTAGCTAAATAGCTGTTGGTATAAGCCTTTCCTAAAAGCCATTTCAAAATTGATTACTATGGTTCTAAGTATTCTCGTTATTTTACCTGAATTTTCTGACTGGTAATTTTGTTTGTGGTTCTGATCTGCTGCCATGTATGTACATTTTACAAAAAAACCCCAAATTTGCAGAAATTCGAAGAGATTTTGAAATACTAATCAAAGTGTGCAAATCAGAAGTTAGCAAGCAATTCTTTAAATGTTCATCACTACTGAGGTAAAGCTGGTCAAGAAAATGCTTTTCATCTGTGGAGCACTTGTAGAAAATCTTCAGTGTTTTTTTTTAATACCTTTCACTAAAAAGGAAAGCGTGGGGAAGGTATAAGTAAAGGTCTCCTTTGCCTCGTAGTAGGAGGCAAAAACAGAGCATGAAGAGGAGTAAAAAATAAATTTGTTCTTTTTGTGAGGAAATACAGAAAGATTTTAAATATGACAAAAAAACTTAATTCAGAGCAAATGAAGGCACTCTTTTTTTTTCCCCCAGTAAGAGCTCATTGACTCAGGTTACACTGAAGTTGGTAAATAAGGTTCCAGCATTAATAACTGAGTGATTTTTGTGCAAGCCAGAATGACACACAACTCCTTCTCCAACAGCCACTTGCCTTGGGGTAGAAACAATGTAATATTTTAAACATTAAGTGCATTTCACATCATTTTTTTCAGTGGGGTGACTCAAAAGTTTACTCTTTCCTCCTTGTGACCCGAGTGTGTTGTTTCAAATGTCTTACTTAGCTATGAACTATTGCTAACAATGAAGTCTGACTGAACTGTGGTTTAATTTTCACACTTGATGATTTCCCTGTTTTCTCCCAGAAGGTATTGCACTCAATATTCTGCAGTTGATAGCAATTTCCTGACCAGTGAGTGGCTGGTGTCTTGGTGCCTGTGGTATTGGTAGTGCTTTCCTTTCTGTGAAATAATTGATCAGAATGGCTTAATTTCTGTGAATCTTCAGGACTAACCCTGTCGATGATAAATGTAGATTAAAGGTGTAAAATAATTCTTCAAATAAAAAAAAATATTTTATGCTTTTAGGAACGATGCTCTTGCACGAAGCTCACAAAAACCCTGTAGAACCTGTTCTAGGTAGTGCAGCAGCCTTCTGATAGCTCTGATCTTGCAACAGCACTTTGGGTTTGAGTAGATAAATCAAAAAAAAAGGAGTGAGGAACTTAGAATAATATCCATAGAAGCTGTTTCTGTGGCTCCTTCTGCTGCAGCATTTGTGCTATGTGTGTGGGGATCTCTGCCTGTGCTGGGAACACACACACACACCAGAAATGGTTGGTTACTTAGAACACCTCAGACCGCACAGTGCTTGACAAGGTAGAGATTTGGTAGAAAATTTGGAAGCAAAACGTGACAATTTATGGTGAAAATGCTGCAGGAAAGGGCTTTTCTCATGCTGTTTCTCTGTTTGCCAGCTCTGAACGCCATCGCAGCTGATGTTATGTTCTGAAGTCGTACGTGTACTCAATGATGTTAAGCCAGCAAACATGAAAACAAGGAAATAGCACGAGAAAGCCCTTTGTCCTGTCTCTGATTGCCGAAGACATTTATCGTCTCATCTCCAGAGGGGTTTGGAAGTGACCATGAACTGTTCAAGCTGCCCTACTCAAAGGTATCAAGGGCAAGAATTTTTTAAAAGGAAAAAGACAAAGAAGTTTTAGTACGTTGTGCTATAGTGTTCTATAACGTAGTTTTGCTAAGAAAAAAAATGTGACCCATCCTTCTTCACAGTTGGTGATTATGGTAAATTTATTTTGCTTGTAATCATCTTCTTGTCCCAGATTTTTTTTCCTTATTTATTTTAGTTGGAGCAATTAGGAATTTTGTTTCTATGAGTATATTAAAAGGGAGCAATAAATTTTATTCATATGTTAAAAAGAGAATGTAAAGTTCTTTATACTCCCTGCATTTAAAAGAAAAGCAAATGAGTTGTTGTCACTTATAGCACCATAATACATGTTAAGAATTAAGTGTTATTTATATCTATTCCATAATATTTTTAATGATGATATTGCTGCTATGGATCATAAATAGAATTGATCAAGTCACTGCTTTCTCATTCTTTAGGCACAATAGTTGTAGTGAAAAACTAGAACTTCCTGCTTTCTTATCCACAACATTTTGTAATAAATGGTCACCATTTACATAACTGGAAAGCATTCACATAGCTTTTAAAAAGAAACTTTAATTTGCATTTTGCTTGCTGAAGTCTAAATAATGTCTGTTTAACAGGTGCCAAACATTTAACCTTTTGAAATGTTTTTATTTAAAAAAAAAAAAAAAAAGTCATAAATCCAGTGGCTTGGTTTTCAGTGTCAGAAAATAGGAAATAGTATACATAATTTTTTCACTGTTAGCCAGCACATGAGGGGGAAAAGGGCCTACTGTTGCTTTTTGTTTTGGTTTGTTTTGTTTTTCTCCAATTATTCTTCTATGAAGTTTTTTTTTTGGTTGGTTGGCCTTTTTGTTTGTTTGTTTTTTGTTTTTTTGTTGTTTTTTTTTTTTAATTAAGGTTTTTATATTATCATTTGTTATTTAGCACGGCTCATTTACAAGATAAAACTTGAGTATCATAGCTTTGTTTGAAGGTTGATTGCAAGTTCTTGTATATTGCCTCACATGTTAGGGAGTAATGTTTTATATGTATCATCTATAATATTAGAACTTCATATGCAATACGAAATCTCTTAGGAAGCAAAGGAGTATAAAGAACCCTGTTTTCTGCACTTATATGAAGACATGTAATATTAGTTGGCTAGAATAAAATGAAATAGAGACACTGCTTTTAACTGGGATGTATACAGTATATAGAATTTTCTTTTAAAGAAGTTATCAATGATTCATGAATTAGACTACAACATGGAATTCTTACACATTACTGTATGTTTGATGTAAAGATATTTATAGGCTTGTACTTAATAATCACGTTGCCTCAGTTCTTGGACTGCAGAATGTCTACCATGACTGTTGCCTATAGTTTGCTCCACATTTGCTATCTGGCTCTTTAAAAAAAAAAAAAAAAAAAAAAAAAAAAAAAAAAAAAAAAAGTGTATTTGGCTATTTGATCTGTAAAATAAATTCTATTAATAATGAAGTACGTATTGTAATTTAGCATATTGTATCGCATAATTATAGCTATGACTGTTACAGAAAACTTTTCATTTCCAATGACGGAATCATTTTCTTGGGAAGAAGTCGATGTACCTGTGACAACAGTTTTGCTGTTCCTATTTATTGCAGCCTTGCAGCATTTATGCTTCAAACTAAAATTCCCCAGCACTTCCAGTGGTCCAACATGCAGTGACATTTACTGACCCAGTGCCACAGTTCAGCCACTTCAAAGTTCATTCCCAGAGCAGAGAGGGAATTTTGTCCCAGAAATGTTGTTCAGTGTCCCACACGCTGCTCCTGCCTCTTGCTGGGTGTTTGTGGAGGCCCTTCCTGGGTGGGTGAGGGGAGGATTCAGTGATGGCTAAGAGTAAAAACCCTTGGGCCTCGTTCAGAGTGGTTTATCAGGCAGACAGGATGTTTTCACAAACTTGGAAAAACTCTGTGAAACACAGACTGTTTCCTCTGCGAGCCTTTGGATGTCTCTCCTTACGAGAATTAGGTTGAATTTCCTTTTTTGAGAAAACCCCTTTACATAAATTTAATGTTTGATTCAGAAAAGCGCCAAATAATTTCAGTGCTTACATTGAAACATCTTTTTTTTTTTTTTTTCATCAAGGGATACTGAGTGGAGATAATGTAATTTAGTCACCTCAAGTGAACATGTAGTTGCCCTCAGTTTTTTTCTCTGGTGGTGACAAGGCATAGATCGACTGTAGCAGGTTATTTTGATTTTAGGACTGCACACCCTCTAGAAGTGCCTACTTTCTTACACTGAGTATGAAGAGAATCTTCAATAAGTACCTTTCTTGTACCAGATGTGCCAGTTATGTGCTTTCAGAGAAAAATAGTTTTCATTTCGAGTTCTTTTGCTTTTAACTTAACTGAAGCTCTTTTTCCTAGTATTACACTGGCCCTGTCATTCTAGTCTACCAATAAATAATTATGAAAGAATCTAGGATGATTTTAAAATTTCCAATAGCTAAATGAATGAAATAAAAGTTCACATGGTTTAACTGTTGGTTGAAATCAGTAATCTCTCTTCTCTGGTTCTCTCACAGTCAGCCCAGCCAAATATGATAATCTTCCAAATGCACTAAGGGAAAGCCAGCAACCTCTTAAGTGGCTCAGTTTCATGGGTTTTCTCTGTTTCAGTTTTTGTTTTCTTACATCCAAGTGTCACTTTTTAAAAAGTTGTTTTTTCATAGCCTGGTATAAAACTTGTTCAGAGCTCATTTCCTCCTGATGGTTGAATGGGTTCATGAAAATCTCATGAAAGCCTAATGTTTGTTGACCAAATATGTGTGTGTGCTGGGTATCAATTTCTACACTTTTCTGCGATGAAGACCAGTCAAAAATTACTATTTCTTTTTTTTAATAGTATTAATACCCTGAGTCAAAGCTAGTTATGTGTGTTTCAGAACCAACTGTTTCTCAAATGTTTTCACCTACAGAAATATTTTTATTCTGACTACTTAGAAGTCAGAGTACCCTGTGAGCAAAAATCACTGAGCTGATCAAACGTTGCTTTTGAGCTTGAAAATTCATTATATTTTCTCTGGAATATCAATATACTTATCACAGTTCAGACTGCAATTATTACAGTCACCTCAGTATAAACTCCTCAAGAAATTCCCCCATTTCCCTGGAGCTCATTGCCTCACCCCCAGAGCAGCCAGGCTGTAGGGAAAGCCCTCGAGCCTGCTTTGGGCCAGTCCCAGTGTGGCTCAGCAACGAGAAAACTTCTCTATTTATTGCCAGATTTAGATGTGATGCAGTTTTAGATTTAAGTGATCCCGTGGCTGCTCGCAGCCCTCCAGCACAGCAGCCAGGGCTGCTCTCAGATGTGCTGGATGCATCCAGGGCCGTGGTGCCCATGCCTGGAATTTCCATGGATTTGTGTGTCTACCAAAGCTCCTTCCCACCCGACCTCAAACCCCCTGAGAGCGAGAGAGGCACTCCAGGAACTTTGGGGGATTTAAATCCTTCTGAGTTTAATTGACTGGGGGACTTCTGAAGGGCAGTAGGGGGCTGTCAGGAACAAAGCTGGTTTGTGATGTAAATAGAATGATATTTTTAACATAAACTGTAATGCTGCAGGGTTTTTTTTTGTTACACTTTTCCAGTGATTTCACGTTTTACCATAAAACATATATTTATGGTGTATCCTGGTCTTACGTATTATTTGTAAAATCTTTTTAACAAATAATTTGAATATATATTTTTGCTTTCATATTGAATTACTGAGCATTGTTCCTTTTATGTCTTATTTATCTATTTCTAAAATAAATTTTGTTTGACGATTATATTTGTATACCTTCTGGAGAAGCACTGTTTTTAAATACACCTCTGCTCTGTTTGCTTCATGCATGCACACCATCAGGCCTCTACAGAGACTGGTATTTTTCACAGCTTAGGAGCTATGATTATTAAATAAATTAACCACATGTAAGCTTTACAATAAGAAATATGAAAAAATACGATTCTTTCAAAACCTCACACTCTTTAGCAGTACATTTCTTTTGTCTACAATTTTTTCAAAGAAATCCAAGCAGGAATTCTGAGAGTTACACATTTTCTAGTGATGTTCCCATGCATTGTGAGTGTTTATCTCTGCCTCTGGGTGTATTTTATTTGCACATGTATATAAGGGGCACGAGGGTGTACACACACATTTATCACACTCAATTAGCAGAGGTTCTAGGCAGTAAATATTGCACAGACTGGAACTGCAGACATGTGCCTATCCCAATATCTCTTGCTGTGAAAGATAGGCAGGCTCTGAGGATTTCAATCTGCCACATTATTTGATTTTCAGGGAAGATTTGTCTTCCCTTCTGAGAATGTACTGGATTCTCAATATGTAAGAAAATGACTCTTGGTGGTTTGGAGGTCGGGATACAAATATGAAAAGTACAGTTTTGAGTTTTAGTGCTATGATTCTTTCACTAGGTTATTTTACTCTTCCAATACTGTCTCTCAGTGTTCTAAAATGCAATTTTTTCTACTAAATAGACTCATATTCTTAAATTTTGCCATCGAAAATGTAGTCAAAATGACATTTTTGTATTTTCTCCAAATTGTAATCTTCTGCTTATTTCATAAATAGACACATGCAAATCAAATTCAGTTACTTATTATATGCATAGAGATGGATATTAAGTGTGATATCAGGAACTTTTCAGGGGCACTATTGACTTTTTGCAATCTCTCAAATAGGTTTTATTCATTTGTGTTTACATTTCCAAGGAAGGTGGTCATTCAAGCTGAAATCACATATTTCCAATAAAAGCTGAACGATGCTATCGGCGGTACGAGGTTTGATTTCTCATTGCTGAGTTCCAGCTAAGAATTACTCACTGAATTTAGGTCTGTTGTTCTCGGTGTTGTGTCCATCCCAAGAGAAGAGTTCCGTGGCTCTTGGATGCATGAAGTGCCCTCTGCTCCTGTTCTCTCTTTCCTTCTGGGCTGTGATCTGAAAGTCTCCAATCATAGGTTTCACCCCCACACAAAAATAATTCTCCTAGGTCTGCATCCAAACCATCCCTGTGCTGATGGTTTTTCTCTCCCTCTCTTCTATGAAAAAGAAAACCAACAGGGAACAAATTCTGTTTTTTTCCAGATGCTTGGGCACACATGTTCCAGACAAGCAAATGAACTTCCAACGGGTGACTGGAATTTGGAAAGTCCTTTCCTTTGGATGTTTTGGGCTTTTTGAGTAATTGGAAATGGCTCAAAATTTTGTTCCTATCTGACTACCATACTCGCCAGTGTCTGCACAGACAAGGTCATGACCACGTGCAGGACTTGGGCAGAGTTGGGATGGAAAGGGATGAGGGAAAAGGAAGATCTTTACAGTCTATAATTATTCCTGTGGTGAGAAACTGAATCAAAATCTTAAGTGCCACATCAGAGATCTTTGCAGAAGCAGTTTTAAGTCACATTTAAGTCACATAAGGCATATTTTACTAATTGTATTAGTGTTGGTTTATTCTGGATAAAAGCAGCAGAATTCTGCTGCTAACTGTGAATGTATGTGAACATGTGGGTGTGTGTTCATATCTGAGCTGAAAAGTGATTCGGATCAGGTTTATTTGGATTGAAAGGTAAGGTTCCTTTATGGTATTGTTGACTGATTTTTGTACATTGCTTAAGAATTGTTTCCCTCCCTTTGAAAATGAATACGTTTGGATCTGGAAGCGAAGAAGAAAAGTAACTCAGACTTGGAAAAATGTATGGTACCATTTTCTGTGCTATTTAACTAGAGGAAACTATTTCACTTCCTAAAGATGGTTAAAAAATATTTAAGTTTTTTTTTTTTTCATTTTTAAGCTTACGTGAAGTAAAATTACAGAGTTGTTTTTTTTTTTTAATGACAACAAACTGCCTTATAGCTTTGTTGCATTTTATTTCTTGAAATAAATTAAAGTAAATTTAATGGCAAGTGATTTTGCTTGCCAGTACCCAGTTTTTACAACTACCTAAACACATAGGTACAGATATTTTAAATTATACACTATGAAAGCCTAAGTATTTTCTACTTTCTGTCTTCTGTTTTCCAAAATCTCTGTTTTCTGGAGGTGTTTAACATGAAACTGTCTGTAGCCAACACACCAAGGAATCAAACTGAAGGTGGAAAAGGGCTTTTCTGTTTAAATAAGTCTATTTGTAAACAAAACTTCAAGAGGGGAGGAAAACATTGGATTATGTTCTCAAGCTTAGGAGAAGGGAAGCAACAACTTCTCCAGCCTGCTGAGATTTTGATTGCTATTGATTTCAAAGTTAGAAACCCAAACAACTGCAATTTATACAAGAAGTGTTTCTCCCAAGTCGTGTTAAACTCAGAACTCAGTGAGAGCTCCAGCTAAGAGCTGCTGCCACTTGTGAAGGTGTGTGAGATGTTGTTATTAGCAGCAGTGATCAGCATTGTTGTATTCACTGCTCGCAGTCCGTGCTGAGTCACCTTGATCTGTTATATTTGCTAGACCTGAGTGGGAGCAATGGATTTACCAAAAATCCTCCAAGAAAATCTTGTTTTTTCCTCCTTCAGATAGCAGCGAGATACTCTATCCAAATAGAGATATCTGATACTTTTCAAAAGTTTCTTACTAGACACACTGCTTACCTTTTTCATTTTTATTTTATATATTGTAGAAGCTTATACATAGATATAGATTAGCTATAGATATAGATGGATATAGATATAGATGTAGATGTAGATGTAAATGTAGATGTAGATGTAGATATAGATATATATAGATATGTGGAAAAGATAAAGCCCTAGTTCTAGGGCTTCTTGTCCACAAAACGACTCCATCTTCACAGAATTTTTCAGAAGACTTTATTTATTATCAAAAACAGAGAGCAAACTTTTTCTCTCTCCAGCCGTGTTAGCTGGAGCGATCATCTCTGTGTCTGTGTCTCTGCAGCACAGTCTCACAAACAGGAAAGCAAAGACAAAACTCTTTCATTGGTCAAGGAAAACACCTTACCAAAATATCTTTAATTATTTACATCCTTGGTCCTGGGAACCTACAGAAGTTCCCTTTTAGAAATGGAGTAAGTGTTACCATTAGAGACAACTCAAAAGAAAACCTGCCCTTCTCCAGCCTGTTGCTGTGATCTCTCCAAGATCCACTAAAGAGTCAGCACCACATAGATGCAAACAAAAAGATAAGGTAATTTTCTAAAACTTTGCTTGTTTTCTTTAAAAGACAGTGTTCAAAGACATTTCCTGCTGCTTAGGAGCATGAGGCTGAATGGATTTTTCAACTGCCTGAAGCAGATTTTTAATCTAGCAAAATGACATTGTGACTAATTTAAAAAACAGAGATAAACAGATTGGTGTTTGCTTACACATGGAGCAATCATCAAACCTACTGATTTTGAAAACAAGAGGCTGGAGGATTTGATGAGTGCATTTTAAGAAACTTGTATGGCCAAATCTGTAAATCAGTCCCTGCTAAATGATCTTTAATGATTCATTCCCTTTCTTCATCAGGTTTATCATGAGACTACTTCTGTGCAGTATTGCTTTGGCCAACTTTTAACTCAAGTTACTTCATACTCTGTCCATTAAACATTGTCTTTGTTCTTCCATGTTGAAAAATAATACACATATTGTCCAAAAGTCTGAGATTCTTGTCTTTAATGGATGATTTAGGATTTTCCTACTTTTTTTTTTTTTTCCTATTTATATTAATACATTGAAACTATGATGGGGAGGTTTCTGTGTGAGAATCCAGACATTTGTAAGATCTTGCACTTTGCATTGTGTCAATTTGACCTTTGACAACAGCACTGTGATAATAACCAAAGTAATTAGTACCAGGTGTATAAACCTCCTGGGACAATACATTAGAACCATTTAAGATATGCTGGTAGGTCACATAATATATATCTATTTCTTACATCAGAATTCTTAAAGGTTTCAGGTAATGAAATCAGAGAATAATTCAGATTCCGAGGGATCTGTGAAAGTCATCTACTCCAAGAATGGGACTTAAAACCATTTAGATCAGTTTTCTCTGGGCCTTGTTCAGTTGGCTTCTAATATTTTAGGATCCTCAAGAAACATATAGATGTTTCAGTAGAAATCAGAATCTTAATTGTCTTTATGAATCCACTACCCACATGTATAATTGCCCAATGAATTCAAAGTGCTTATAGCTGTAAATAGTTTAAATATATCTATTTATATGCATTTATGGGATGAAGCCCAAAGTACTCTGTTTGCTGCTCACTTGTGTGGCTCATCAACTTTTGTATTCGTCTTTATTTCATAAATATGTTGTGTGTTTTTATTTGAATTTCATCAGTGGTGGTGAAAGCACTGAGAAGTTGACACAGTAATGATTGTTTTACTCACAATGAGTGCATCAAATATCTTCAGAAACTTATCTCAAAGGCTGGATATTAAAAGCAGACAGGACTGACAGAATAATTCTGTCAGGGACAGCTAAACCAGGAAAATGTAATTGGAGGCAAAAAAAGGCTTTTGATGCATCCTGTGTACAAGATATACAGTGGTGCAATTATCTGCTTTCAGCTCCCAAGCATGATTTATTAGTTACAGTAGTTTGGCTCTGAAACACTGAACATGGCTAAGACAGCATGTGCTCAGTTGTGTGAGGGCTCCAACATCTGTCCTGACAATCCTCTTACAGGCTGTCTTTGAGGAATTAGGGAATGGCAACATGAGTTCTGAAATGGATATGAGAGAGGCAGAGTTAGGAGAGGGGGGTTGGAAGAGGATATTCCATTGTTGCAGTGCCTCTTTTTAACACATTAACTCCTTGAACTGTTTGTTTTTATTATTCCAGATGGGAGCAAGATGCATATAAATGAATAAAATGAAATAGAACAAATCAAATGCTTGGCTGCTGTTCAAGAGCTGCTAAGGCTGAGCTTTATTAAATTCACATGAGGATATGATAACTGTGGAATTTCACACAATGAACTGCACTAATCTTACTCGTGAAGAACATAATTTTTCTTGAGATAGATGAGAGAATCTGAAATTTCGTCATGAAAAAAACAAAACCCCTTTGGAGCTTTATTTTCTGAGGGCATTCACCACTTGAGTGAAATCTGTACATGTCCCACAAACAGAATCTTCATGCACAATCCATTTTTTACACATCAAAAGTTTCAAGGGTTTGTTTTTTCTCCGTGGCAAAGTGGAGAATACTTCAAAGTAATCTACTCTGTTCTGTGTTAAAACTCTTCCCTGTCTCATCTAAAGTCCCTTTAGGAATAAGCATACTTTTATTTTAAAAGGGGGCAAAAACATTGCATTTTAAAATTAAATAGATATATTTAATTTATATTGAAATAAGAAAACATTAAAGCAGAGCAAACCAAATATTTTTTATGATTATTTGTGGGATATAATTCACACTGATGCCTTTTCTTTTTTGTTACTGTAGATTATTTATGCTTCTGCAGTTGAATGACTGTTTATAACTCAATGTTTTTCAGACATTTCCTGTTACTTAATGTAATTAATGTTCTGTTTAATATGCTATTTTTCCTTATTTCTTTTTACTGAAACTCCTAAATTACTGTTCAAAATTTCTGATAAAATAATATTTTTTCCCCTCAAAATTCCAAAAGTATAATTCCTGACAATATTCACATAATACTTTTTTTTTTTTTCATTTTCCATTTAAATGTAGTATAAAACTGCATTCAGTAACTATTTCCCTGTATGTGTCTAAAATGCTAAAAAGAAAATGCTAAAACTCGGGGTTAAATTACTGAGCTCCCAAATCTATTGAGGACCTTTTCTTTAACAAAAAAAAAAAATAATTGAAGTGTTATGGGAAATTTTTATAGGAACTGATGAATCATTCCCTTCCAAAACTCATGTGTAATTAGAGTGGACATCACATGGAAATCAAATCAAAACCAGTAGAAGGTAATTGCTGTGGTAGTGTTTTGATGAAATCTGTATTTGGATGGGTAATGTCAAACACGTCATTTTTCTTCTGTGGGGCTGAATAACTCCTTCAGTGCTGTTGTCTCCTTTGAAAAGGAGTGAGAAACACAACTTGTCTGCTTGAGAAACCAAAGGAATTCATCAGAGCCACAGAGGTGGAGCTCACCTGCACACCACCTGCACCTCCTGCTCAAAGCAAGAGTCCAATGGTCTGCAAACGATAATGGCCACACAGAGCCTGACATGTGTCAGCAGAGATAGAGAACCTTTCCTCCTTGTGAAACCAGCCCAAATAAAAGCTCAGATTTAATCAGAACTGGTTTGCCTCTGCCTATGTCAATCAAAGCCTTTATATTGATAATCTGAGGAGAATAGAGTTGAGAACACAAAGTCTACTTTTCTGTTATTAAGATGAAAAGATTCTGCTGGGGTTTGATAACACTGCAGATGCAGAGGCTGTTACAGAAACATAATGAATATCAAATATATCTGCAAAAAGGACTTTTTATCAAGATAAAATCCTGATGAAAAATGCCACTTATTCTTTATTTTCCACCAGACAGGCTTAAAGACTGCAAGTCAAGAATGTAGATCTGTATTTAATGGAGGCATTTAGTTTAGAACACTCTGTGCTGAAATATAAACCTTGAATTCAGTTGCTTCTCATCTGATCAAAAAAAAAAAAATAGACTAATTTCTTTCATATTCAAAGACAGAATACTCTATTAATAAATACTAATTTACCAGTGGATGTCACAACCTTGTGGGTAAATCAGTATAACTTGTTATTCCAAATGAATTCTGTAGCATTTGAACTCATTTCAGTGTAACTAATTTTGTTTGCTTGTTTTTAAATTATTTCCAGAAGAGCAAGTATCTGACTAGTCAGTTTTAATTTATACATCTCAGAAGTACTGGGTTCCATGAGAGATGAGATCAGATTTGCTACAGTGAAGCAAAAGTTGGCATATGCTAGTTTTATATCCTGGGTCAATGACTGCGTTTTTTGGTTTTGTTTATTTGTTTGTTTTTTAAGGTAGGATAAGGTTTTTAGTCTACTGTTGATTTTTTAATTGCTTTCTGTTTAGGGTGTTATTCAGCAAGGAGAATGAGGAGCTGGAACAGGATGTTCCAGTTCTGATCAAAAAAAAATTGTTATGTGGTGGGAATTCTCAAGGGAAAGTATCTTAATCTCCTGCAGGGATTGTGGCAGATTGGCTCACACTGTTTGTGTTCCGTGACTTGCGTGTGGTTGGAGGCTTTGTATGGATTTTCTTTTTTTGTAATTGTTTTCCCTTTAGTACTGTGGCCTGAGATTGGAAGCAAAAGATAAAAGGTGAGAAAGGCTTAATAGCAATTTTGTTTTTGAAAGGGAGAGACTGGTTGATCCAGCTTAAATCTTTACAGCTGGATCAAGCCATAACTGTTGAATTACAGACACAAATGGCAACTGCAAAAACCTTGTGGGTCAGCATGACACCAGCTGTAACCAGGAGAGTGAGAAGGAAAGGCCAGCCCATACCACATATGGTGATAACATTTTGAGAGCATATCCAAAACCAGATAGGTGGAAATGGAAAACCCCTTCTTTGCTTTGTAAATGACAAAGAAAATAAAAGAAAACTGAATTTCGTCGCCCTGCCTGTTTGGTGTGTGGCTGAGGGTGATCAGGGTTTTCTTACTGAGAGACAGAACTGCGTTGGCTGCATGCCAGGGGTTTATGGAGCCACTTCCAGGAGCTGCTGTGATCTCACCCAAGCAATGGTCAGACCAAATCCCTCCCACATGCAGCATTTTGTGCCTCTTTCAGTAGGAGAAGTGCTGAGGTGATGTTTTACTTGTTACTATCTTTGGGTTACTTTTATTCTCTCTTGCAAATTTAGAACAGAATGGCTGGCAGAGGGGGATGAGGGAAGATAATCAGTTGACATCAGGCCTAGATATCAACTGTCCAAGCACTGAAGCTTGGGGAGAGAGAATGAGCAGAGCACCTCCAGCTCTGCCATTCACTTGGGATTATGCAACACTGGATGTGGAAGGCAGACATTCGTAGTGATTTCTTCCAAGTGGTCATAGTTTCCCTTTTGAATGACTGTAAAGGTAACAGAATTTTTTTTTTCTTTTTTTTTAATGAAAGACACAGGTTGGAATTCATTTCTTCTGTAGGAGGCGAAGGAAGAGAGCCACAGGGAGAGAATCACTGCTGTAGCTGTCTCAAGCTCACAGAAGCTGCAGTGAGTCACTCTAACTCGCTTTCCTCTAGGTGCTGTAGGAGGTAACTGTGTGAACACTTGGCTTTTAGATAGCTAAGGCTGAGTAAGATGAAATCTGAAATCTAATACAAAAATAATTTTATGAACCAGGGCTCACAAAGCTGAGAACATTTTGAAGCCCTGACCTTCAGTCCTATAGGCAGATTGTTCTCGGTTAGAAAGAGTTGAGGCAATTAAAAGACAGATAACAGAGAGAGGAGTTTTCAAAGCAAGTAGAAGTATTGTACTCAGATATTTTCACCTACATTGACTCTAATGTTAGAGTGCTTATTCCACTGTATGGTGTTCAAAGTTGTTTGAAGTATTAGTAATTTTTACTGTGAGGGGAGAGATTAAATCCTCTGATATATTTCCCCTTATTTCTTTAGGATAAACAATTTATATGCTGTGTTGTAATGATCGTATTTCTTGCCATTAAAGTGATTTCTCCTCATCACATCCTTTTTGTTTATGTATTTTCACCAGTTTGATTTGCCTGTTTTACTCTTTGCCATAAGCCGGCAAAGGCCCAGGTGCATTCATTCTGCTTGTTTATTTGGCATGTCAGTTCTAACCTCTATAAACACAAAGAGAAAAGGAACAGGGGTTTTGGAGAACATGCATTTGGTGGGGAGGCCTCAGACAAACTGCACTGGGTCCTGTTTCGTTCCAGCAGACTGAAAACGATGATTCAGGACAAAGTGAGAAATGTTGTCTGCAGGCAGCAGATGGTGTAAGCACTTTCTGGTTTTGCAAAGTTCACCGGTGTCAACATGCATGATTTTGTTTCCCTTGATAGCATGTAACCTTTGGAGGAAATGCCAGCCCCTGTGTGCTGTGCTGGCACCCAGGGCAGGGTCTGTCACCAGGACCTGGGTCAGTCCCTGTGGCACTGCATCCTCACCACGGAAAGTTCACTCGTGGCAGAGGGGACAGAGCTGGTGCCATCCTGAGTGTGTCCCAAAACTCTGACCCATCACTTGCAGCAGAACATGTTGGGAGAAGAGTCCAAGAGGGAATCTTTCAGAAAAGTCCTGATGCTTTGCCATATCAGTGCTGCTGCAAAGCCTAAGCTGAGTTAATGGTTTTAAAGATTTCCTGATCCTCTTGGGTTACACCACCGGGACTGCTTTTGGAAAAACTAGATTAAGAATGATAATTTGCCAATATAATAATTTTGAGATAGGTTATAAATGGAAAATTTTTCGTTTAGTTGCCTATTTCCTCTTCCATGAAACTTTTGGAAGACTGAGCAGCACAGCTGCATCTTTATGCACAAGTGTAGGAGCAGAAGTTGGAAGTAGGGTGATGGGAAGATGGGAAGATGGGAAGTGGGCATTTTGAGGGGGAGGATTTCATCCAAATTAAATCTAGAAACTCCTAAAATGTCACAGAAATATCTGAAGCAGAAGAAACTTGTTTCTTTGCAAAACTTTTGCTGAAATCCAGGAATTTTGTCATGTATTGGGCAGTTTTTAAGGAGCACTGTGAGGGGTGAAAAGAGCCTTATGATGTGGGAAAACTGAAATTAAACTCCACTGTAATACAATAATGTGTTTTTTTTATTGTTTTCTTTCCTCGACAGTCTTTTGGGCTTTACTATTGCTGGAGACAGACATCCCAAATCTCATCAACTGCTATCCCATGTGATATTAATTAACACATTTACTGTGCTGTCCAGAAGGATTTCAAAGTCTAATTAGACACTTGAACTATATTTCCAGCATGAGTACAGCTCCTGTCTTGTCTGGGTTTGTGTATTAGGGTGGTGAGGCAAAGCTGCTCTTACCCTGTGATGATGATTTCAGACCAGAGAGGTTTCAAATCTGAACCTTCCTGAGTACTCCTGATACTCACGTGCAAGACTGCAGGAGTAGAGAAAACCCAACCTCAACACAAACCATATTTTAATCTAGTTTCTATTAGGAAAACCTGACAAAAAATTACTTTAGACGGCTACATGTTGGTAAACTGTAAAAAAAAGAATTTCTATTATTGCTATTTCTTATTTGGCTGATTTCTTCAAGGCTACATCTTGAAGCTGTTTTAATGGAAAACCAAAGTTACAGTTATTATCTGATGCTTCAACTAATTTTCTTTCTTCTGGTTTGGAGAAATAACTTGCAGTTACTGCAGGAAAAAAAGAGCAAGATAAAAGTATAATGAAGAAGTAGAATGATTTTCTATAAAGACCTCCTTGCAATACTGTACATCGTATTGCATTTTATTTATTCACAGCTTTGCACTCTAATAAAACGACAAGGAGATGAAACCTCCAGAGGAAAAGCCCAATGAAATGAGAACAAACAATATCAGAGCATAAGGTGTCATGCTAACCTTTAAAAATGCAATTCAGTCCCACACAATTTTCCTCAATCAGGAGCAAATCTGCAGCTCTTTAGCAGCAAACCAATCAGTTGGGTTCTCACTCACTTTGATGTGTGAGTTGAAATGTAATATGAAAAAGAAAAGACCTTTTGGGAAATCATATTAATGGAGGTTCATTTTCATTATGTCCAGTTTTCTTTCATTACTGGACACTTGTGGGGATAGGTCTTTCCCCCAGGGTGCCCTTCTCTAGATTATTGTGTTGTGTGTGTGCTTCTTCCCATGCCTTGAAATCAGTGTGATATTCTGCTGCTGCTTTCTCCCATCTTATCTTGCTGCATTAATTTTAGCTGTGAAATTTCATAGGTTAAAATTTTGGAATCATTTGTCCCTCACTGTGCTTTGACACGTTTTATTTTTTCTGTTCAGTGGCAAAAGGTTGCTATTGCTTTGCAGGAAATGATTCATTTGAAGCTTTATATGCAACCAAGGATCTTTGCATGATCTCAAGTGCTGAACAACAACCAAAAAGTGAAGTATTTTAGTAAATTGTTGGAGTTAATGACCCTAATAATGATCGAGGGTCATTATCTGCTTTTAGCTCACTCTATTACCTACTTCTACTGACTCAAAGCACTGGAACTTGATTATCATAGTGAATGACTACTTGTGTTTTACAGTGGAATCAGAGGCAACTGCTCAGGAGTTGAAGCTGCTGAGTGCCACTGGTGGAGTATGAGGTCATTCCTGTTTTTCAGAAATTCTTGCTTCTGCACATGCCTAAGATGGGCTTTTCAAAACTGCAGAGACAAACTCTGTGTGCTGAAGCTAACCACTGACTTGTGGGGAAGCACAGCAGGGTCAGTGCACAAAGCTCTACAAAACTGCATTTATCTGGTTTTCATTCCAGGTTATCGTTAAGAAGGCAGCCAGTATGAGACAGGGAGTTTAGCTGTGAATGCATGTGTCATGGAAACGGCTGGAGTTACAGATAACTCCATTAATGTCACTCTTTTATCTAATGCCATATTGATTTATTTTCAAATTACTTAATTTTTCAGTGTTCTGTGCAGGTTAGAGATCCATCTTTTCAGCCACATGCCAAACTGGTATGGACTGCACTGAGAATTATACCTTTTATGACATTATATCAAATCAGGTAATTCTGTGCGTCTGTATAATGAAGTGTTACATTAAGCTAAACTGAGCAGTATGTCAAATTAAACTGTAGTTTAATTCTCAGATTTGAAGCAGAAGTTACTTTGGTTTTGGGCAATCAGGGAGATGTGTGCACACACATTTATTTTGCTAGTTGTCTACCTGTGTCTACAGAAGAAAAAATGTTTAAATATTTAGGACTGTCAAAGGCCTGTGTTTAGAGCCATTAAAATCAAGGCTTCTCTTTGCTGATCCACTGCTCCTCACATCTGTTCTCTGGGGTTTCTTTCACCAGGTTGAGCTAGGACTGGGTCAGTCAAAGTTGAAACAAGGCCACCCTTGTTGACAGGACGGTGGTTTGATCAAAGTGAGGTGCAGTGGATCAGTTCCCTTGCTAATTGGAGAGGGAAGGAATTGTCAGCTCGGGAATGATGGTCTGAACACTCTTCTTAGGAAAGGGAGATTACTGTGAAGCAGTGGAAGGGAAGGAAAAGTCTTCCATTTCAGCTGTAGACATTATAATGTATAGATCTTTGAATGATAAAGACACATGATTAATGTGTTGCTAAAGTCTGCTGGTCATCCTCACCAGTCATCCCGAGAAAGGGCAGGTGGGAACTAATGAATATTTTGTGGGGAATCTTCAATTTAAGTGAAATGAAATGTTGCTCAAGGAAGCAGGAAGGAACAAAGAAGGAACAACAGAAGGAACAAAGACTCACTCAAGACAGTGTGTGTTATATATACTGCAAAAATGGGAAATCAAGATTTAGATTCAGTGCATTAGGAGAGAGCTGTGATATGATAATTCTTGATCTGTATTTGAAGAGAACTCATGTGTTGCCTTCTTGAAGAAGTTCCTTCACAGTGTCCTGCATCCCTTTTCACTTTGGATGCTGACATGTGAGGCTGTGCTTGGATCTCGTTGAATGCAACAGGAAACTTGTACTGATCAGCAGATCTGTTTATCTGCAATTTTGTAGATAAACATAGAACAACATTCATTTGTGGTACAATTTGAGTCTCATCCCAAAATTCACTGGAAAAATAAAGGTCGAGACAGTTAACCAACCTATTCAGAGTAGAAACTAATGGCGATTTGTGTGGAATCCCTGCAGCAAGATAACCAGTCATAGATTTTCATGCTCCAGAGGACATAGGAACTCACCATTTGGAAATCATCTGTATTAATTTGACTACATCTAGAACAAAAGATGAGGCTTAGTAGTCTTTGGTCTCTATTAGCTACATTACCAGAACAAGGGCACCACAAGCCTTTTGGAAAAAAAAGAAAAAAAAATCAGAGTGATTACTATTGTGAATTATTGGCCACTTGTTCCACATATTAGGGACTATTAACCTTGTTATCCATTATTTAAAGGAACTATATCACTTCACAAAACTGAGTATTCTTAGGTGGCCAGCAAAAAAAAAGAAAAAAGTTGAAACAATTTAATTAACCTTCAACAATTCACAGTCTAGGAACAATTGCTCTTTTAGCAAAATGAATATAATGAGCCACTCCAGAGAAGTCAGAGTTTGTGCTGTATAGGAGTTTATGTGTGTTGGTGTTAAGTAGTAGGAGAATTTTCACAGTAGATGGGACCCATTAATTAGAGGGGAACCAAGAACAGAACCCAGAAATAATCTGAGAGTGGATTAGAGATGTCCTGATTCACTGTGCCTAAAGAGAAGCTTCTCAGCTGTGCAGTGTAAATGATGCTCCATTAGGAGGATTTCACTGAGGATCTCTGTTTTGGTGTGGCTTGGAAGAAGAAATGGTAACTGGAGAATGGACAAGATATCCTTGTGTGGCATATTTCCTGGTACAGACATTCAAAACAGACTTTATCTCCCTGGGAAGAAAAGTTTATAAGTTATTTGTTAGATAATAACATTCTGCACCAGGCAGAGGCAGCTGGAGCCTCTCTGTGAGCAGAGTGGGGGAAAAAAAAAGCCCTATATGACTAGGAAAGTAAAGATGAGTCTTAAAAAATGGGATGGAATTCTGAGATCTCATAATCATAAATCATGCTGAAGTACAACTGAACATTTAAAATAAAAATTCCCCCTCAAATTCTTAGGCTTAGTATTTCTTGAATTAGCATTTAGAATGAAATAGCAGCAACAACAAAAAAACCCCAGAATCTGAATCTATTTGTCTTCCTGTTCTCTAAGGATTTCATACTCTTACAGATAGTAGAAATGCCTGTGAAGCAGTAACAGGGCCACTCAACTCTGAATGATGCCAGATAAAAGTCTAATTCTTCATTCAGAGAAGTCCATCACTTTCCTCTCCAGTCTTACTTGCACTTATTGTCAGATAGCGTCTGTCATATTTTCATAATTAAGATAAATCTACAGGGTTCACTCTCACTGAGTGATGCTCTCTAAGTTCTGGTTCTCTCTACCTGCTTATAAAATAAAGATGATGAATAGATACCATCCATGTATTTATAAGATGTACACCGTGGCAACTGGATAGATTTATCCTTGTCTTTGTTTTTATTTCATGATGTTCATCCTCCTCTGTTCTGGTAGCATGAGTACCGTGCAGTTCAGTTTGAGGTTTTAAAATCTAGGAAAACTGTAGCTATAGGCAGAATTAAAAACCTTTATTAAAAGTAGGGGTAAAACCCCTTTTTTTTTGGTGTATTTATGTGCAAATAGTCACAAAAAATCAAGGATATCAGAGAGACCTTTTAAAGTCGCATCTCAGTGGTGTCAGCTCCACTGATTTCTGAGAGCAAACTATGTGAATGCTAAAGCACAACAGACAGGTGGCTGTGAGCCTTCAGCCATGGGCTCCAGAAACACAGGATATCCCAGAAAACTGCATTTTGGCACCAGACAAACTCTGCTTCCTGTCCTAATCCCAGCCTTTCACCCAGCTCGGTGCTGAAGCAGAGCTGAACTCTCAAGTTTTTGGCAAACTGAAGAATGGTTTGGCATTCTGGCAGATACCTTAAAGTGCTGGAGTTTCCTGTCTTACACACTCTTTACACTCCTGGGTGAGGAGCTTTGTTATTCCACATCTTAAAACACGCCTAAATTAGAAAAAAATAAACGCAAAAGCACCACCTTTTTGCATAGCATTCAAGAGGGTACAACATCACAGCCATTCCTGAAGACAGATGAAAACATCAAATCTGTGTCTGATCTGCTTCTTCAGTGGTTGCTGCGAGTTTCTCTCACTGCATCCAGCAGAATGTGAGGAGTACATGATTGGAATGATGGCCCAAAATGATCCACCAGCATAAATTAACACAGCTGAGCAGTTCTTTTAATTCAAAGTGAGTAACAGTGCAGTGACATTACACAGTGACTACAAAAGTGGGAACATCTCTCAGGTTGGCCTTGTATTCTGCCTAGCCAAGAAAATACATCTCAGCCACTCAAGTGAGAAATCTCTAGATCTTTATTTTTTTGTTTCAGCTGCAAAGAAAAGAACATTTCAGCTGCACACAATGAGCAAATTCCCCTCTGCCCCTGCATGGCTCCCATGCAGATTAGGCTGACATGCTCTGCAGTTGTTCAGGGTCTGCTCTCTGTCTCTTAGTGAGTGTAGCTGAAGCCTTTTGGTGCTTGCAGAAGTGTTTGCTGGGTTAGGACACCTCATAAATTCTTTGCCAACTCATGTTCTCCAAAATAATATCCGTGCTCTGTGTTTGATAACCTCAGTTATAAAGATGTGGTGCAAATTGCATGGCTGGGGCTGGACCAGTGATCCTTGCCCAAATTCCCATCAAGTTTTGTGGCTTTGTTAATGTGCAAACAGCGTTTTAAAGATGAGTCATGATAGCTAACATCATCTACTATTGTCAATTATATGAAGAAATATATTCTGTTGTATATATTTGTTTCCACAAAAATAATCTGAAAAGTTGCAAAATGCTGAATTAATGTAAGTTATGAAAACATGGACCTAACTTGGCACAATGTCAACAAAACCAAATGTTACCAATATAACACTGGGATTTAGCTACCTTCAGAAATAACATATTGGTCGTGATATCTGTAGCCTAGAAAATATCCTTTGGAATTTATCCTCTGATGTCAGGAAAATAATAAATGAAATGATTGTATTCTGTACCAAGGTTAAAAGTAAACTAATGGAGTTTTAATGATCTCACTAAAACTAGAAAACTGCTGTTTTTTCTGTCCAAGTGGGTCATTCAACCAAACCTTTACTGGGCAAAGGAATTAACCATGTATTTTCTGACTTTGAAACCAGTGTCCCTATCAGTTTTAGTTTGCATTTTGTGTAGCTGTCTGAATTTTGTGAACTCATTTTCCCATAACAGTCGTTGAAACATCCTTATTTAAGTATATAAGTGTAATGTGCATGTTATCCAGTGGGTGAGAAAGAAAGGGAGAAAGAAATTTCTGCGACCATAAATCAGTGTTCAAACTTCTTAACACTGTATTCTGTTGTACATTTGCTTCTCTGTTACCACTGCCTATTGCCACTGATGGGGCAATGAACAGAGATCAATTCTCTACATGAAGAAGATTCCAAATGCTTTTCTGGTGCTCCTTGTTCTGAAGCAGGAGTCAGAATCCCCCTGCTAGCTTTGTTCCTGGCCAGGAATGAAGACTGTGCAGTGTGGTTTCATATTTTAGCAAGGGCAAACACACCTTACAATTGATTCAAGTTAGGTACCTAAAAAACAGGAATGACACAGCCACCCACAGGAGTGATAGAGAAGGTGAATTAGGGAGAAATGTGTTTATATTTGTTTATAGAAACAGAGCACATTTTCAGTCAAACATGTAGAGTATTGTGCTGCTCATACAGAATCAGTTTTCTTACCTGTAAGCATTGGCATAACAGGACTGAGTTATAGACTGTAGTATGGCACAATTAGGTGTATTTCTACCACTTTTTAGAACACTGAATTAGACTCTGAATTTAATTTAAATGCAAAATTTCCCCCTCAACACAACTACACTGCCTCAGTCTCTCTCAGACTATTTAATACTTTGTTCTTGTCAGAAGAATTTCCTTAAGAAAATAATGCCTCAGCACAGTCTACATTTAAAACTTCCTTTAAATGTGAAGATTAAAAAAAAAAATAGTTTTTCTTGTATTTTCCCAATAATGGATTGCAGAAATCACCTTGGCTTACCCTGCATTCCTTCCTCAGGCTAAGTTCCCATGGAAGTATGACTTTGATGGAAGTCATGAATAAAGAGTGCTGAACAGGACCCATTGTGATTAGACATGTATTTTGAAAAAGCTTTAGGAATGATGAACTGCACAGTTGCAGTGTTGCTATTTTATTTTATATTTAAGATAGACTGATCACATTTGGGATCTTCTGAAAGAGCAAAACGGATAACAAGAAGTATGTTCTTTCAGTTTCCATAAAGGCACTTTCTTGTCAACTTCTGTCATGCTCCAAAAAGTGCAAAATATTTTGTTAGAAACTAAATGAAAACTTCTACAAGGAGAAGCTTTTTTTGTCAGTGTAATGTAAGATGAAGTCTTCTGAGAATTCACAGGATGCACAGAGGTTTAAAGATTAAAAAGCCAGCAACATTGCAAACAAGTGAAAGGTCAGATGGGGCCATCACACACACACACAGACATTGAATAATTCAGTGTTTTGCTGTGTGTGGCACCTGCAGAGCTGAAATAGTTGAACAAAGTGCACAATCATGGCTTCCTGAACCGTGGTAATAGCAGAGGTGATGAAAGGCCAGTATTGCTGATAATTAACCAGCACCACTCAGAGCTTAAGGCTCTTGTGAAGCAGCTGGTAGGAGGAGGAATGAACTCTGAGGTGGGTGCCCCACTCAGCAGCCCAGCCTGAGCTGGGCATCCTGCACCAGCACCAAGCCCTTGTGGTCAGGCTTGGAAGCACAAATTAGACAAAACTTTTTATTTTCCTTTGTGTGATAATTGGTTTTCTCCACGGAGCTTGAGATGGAGAGCAATAATTAGCAGTTGGGAGTGAGACTTGGCGCTGGATAGGTGGTTGGGTGTAGAAAGATGATGTTGTTGTTTGCCCTAGCTAGGGCCTGCTTTTTCTCACAAAAGACTTAGAGTTTATGGATTGATTAGAAGGCTTTATTTATAGATAGATATATAGATAGATATTAATAAAAAGATGATTGAGAGAGAGAGATCAAGCAGCTTCTTCCAGCAGGTTCAGGAGCTGAGATCATCTCTGTGTTTCTGTGTGTCTGTCTGTCCAGCACCAGAATGGAATTTAATAACAAGAACAGGGAGGAGATCTTCCATTGGTCAGGCAAACACCTTACCATAAACATTTCTCATAGTTACATTCTTTTCTCCAGGGAACTACAGAGAGCTCCTTTTAGAAATGGAGTTAACTATTACAACTGAAGACAGGTTAAAAAGAAATTGCTTTTTCCAGCCTTTCTCTGAAATTCTTTTAAAAACCCACTGCCAAGTCGAGAGCACAGCTGGGAGTGGCACTGAGTCTCTCTGGGAATCACACCCAGGGTGTCACCTGCTGGCTGCAGCACAAACGAGCCCCACAAGGAGTCTGATAGGAAGTAAAAAAAGCATGCAATTAGGAAACACAAAAGAGAAAATTGCTTTGAAATGGGGGGTGGACTGGAATCCACTGCTCAGAGGCAGATGGACACTGCCTGGGTCAGAGGGGAGCGGCTCAGGCACTGAGGATGAGGAGCTCAGGCACTGAGGATGAGGAGCTCATCACCAGCACAAACCCTGCTGCTCACAGGGTCACAGCTGCCCAGCACAGCTGGACTCAGCTGGTGACAGTACTGGACCCACTTCACTTAGAGGCAATCAACAAATTAAGTTTGAAGTCTCCGAAAGATTACCTCAGTTTAAAGACGACGTTGGAATCAATAGGGTTTTGGATCTTCTAGGAAAAGAGGGATGCAGGTTGAGTCAAGTTTACAAGCTTTAGACAATGGTCTGTTGAAGCAATTACAGTCACATGCCAGGCTGGTTGGAAATCAATATCTGCAAATGTGAGATATTTGCCTTTTTTTTTTTTTTTTTTTTTTTTTTTTTTGGCACAAGCCCATTTGAAATAAACTAATCATTTTCCCTCTCCAGGCTTTGAGTTACTGCTGTTTAAAATCCACTTTATATTCTATATTCAGGATTCTTAGAATCAGGTAATAATATTACAAATAGTCTGAGAAAAAAAAATGAATACCAGACCTTGTTTAAAATTGCCATCATGCACAGCATTAGAAAGAACTTGAATGTTCTGTGAAATGAACTTGATTTACTGTCACTTGTCTCTCCTTTGCTTTCAGGTAGATTTGAAGTGCATTGGTGCTGCAATGCCAGCTTTTTGTAGATTTACTTAGCCACCCTTTCAACAATCTTGATGGACTATTTTGATTCTTTTAGTCCTTTCTCTGAGTAATTTTAAAGAAACACTAATTAAAGCTTTTCTATTGAATAATACATGTGCTTCACCCTCCAAAGTTTAGCTTAAGGGACTCACATTGACAAAAATACATTATATTCCTTTCACTTAATTTCATTAGTGGGACTCCTTTGACTTTTTGGGAACGTACAGATTTTCCTCCAGAGCATGTTAGAGCACAGAACGATTAGCAGAGCATCAGGAGTAACCACAGCCCAGGAAGAATGTCAGTGAGCCCCGTGGCAGAATGTGAGTTCCAGGGCAATTTGTAGATGCTCTGTTCAATGGTGTATAAAATAGGGATGCACCACATTGTACTTGAGGCGTTTTCTCTAGAACTCCAGCCAAGTCTGATACACTAAGTAACCCAGACTTACATTTACCCAGTTTTCCAAGTGGTATATTTTATGCACAGTGTTGGTAACAGAAGTCCAGTTAAAATCGATATTTTCCTTTGGCATGCAAACCTAGGAAAGGTGGTGTTTATGCTGCTAAAAATCAAAAGAAGTTCTGCTGAAATCAAGAGGGGTTTACTGGTGTAAAAGTAGGTTAAGGAAGGGAAGACTCATGCCCTGGTGAAACACTGAGAGGTGAGTGGAAAAGCATTGGTATTCTGCTGTGAGGAGCAGCTTCCTGCAATAATGAGTGCATAGCAGAGGCCAAACAGAAAGCAATACATTTGGGTTCAACATCACATTCACCTTCTGTGGGCTGAGAGCACATGAGAACAAAAGGAAATACGAGCAGTGATTTCAAATTTTTCTTGTTATCCTTTTATTTCTTTACTGCTTTCTCTCCCTTTCTGTCAGTTATCAGTGATCATCATTTTAAAACCACTTGTAGTTCTGGGAACAGTTCGTACTCCTTTGTTAAAGCATTTATGATTGTCAGTAAAACTTTCCAGGCTATCATTTTATTTAATATAAGCCAGTCTCATTCTCTTTCAGGCTACTAGATGCATTTTTCTTTTTCATCAGCCAGTCAAGTTACATGGCTGTGCTGTATGTGTGAAGTTTCGACTTAATGTTCTGAACTAAATTACACTTATTGTCATTTTAGGACAGCTCTTGCTCAGCCTTGGTGGTGCATATCTATTCGTGTGCAGGCAATTTGCTAACACTGATAGAAATTGATAGATATGTGCTATTATTAATGCAATTAATTTTTTTAAGTGCCACGTCTAATAAAGCGAACAAATACAAACAAATACAAACTCAGCTACCAGTTTCAATGTTTGGTCTATGAAAATTCACATTACACACATATGAACTAGCAAGAATGCAGGTTCTGTTCAAACAGCAAGGAACTGTCCTGGTAAATAAATTTTCAGTTTAAAATGTTAATAAAAAGTAATTGATTAACTAAAATGGAAAACTGACTGAAATTCTGCCACTGCTGAGCCACTTCACTGAGTATCTGGAGTTACAACTGCTCCTTTACAGATTGAAAATACAACTTCAAAACCTTTGCAGTACTGCCAAGACTTCTCTCACTAGGTCACCCACTCCTCCTCCTCCTGGTTCTCTGATCATTTCTGTGTTTTGTTATCCAACAAAATTTCATCTCCTCTTCTATCCTCTGCTACGCCTTCAGTCCATTTCCATCATTGTCCTGTCCTTACTTCCTTTTCTGTCCCCCTCTGGATAAAGTATCTGAGTATGATGAGTTTAAAGCCATCATGATACCGATGGTTCACAGTTCCACATCTCCATCACAAATCTGCTGTAGGCAGAGAACTGAAATGCAGCAGAAATGCAGAATTATGCAGAATGGTTTTTCCCAAGCCCTGCCTGCTTCAGGCTTTCACTGTTTTGCATCCAACTTCTCAGCCTTTGGGGATGGACACCATGAAGGGTGGAGCACAAACCCCAACAGACACTGATGCTGATGCTTTGCCTCTAAAATAACCAAAATCTTGCACATGTAGCAGTGCAGGCTTCTGGAGAGATGGGCTTTTCATATCAATGTGCAATAAGGCAAAAGCAGAACTTGTGGGGGTTTTTTCAGGTTTGTTTTTTGGGGGATTTGGTGGTTTTTTAGGGGATTTGTTTGTTTGTTTTTAGTTTTTTGTTTTGTATTTGTTGTGCTTTGTTTTTTCTTTCTTTGTGCTTTGTTGTTGTTGTTGTTGTGCTTTGTTTTTTCTTTCTTTGTGTTTTTTTTTTCTTTCCTGCTTGCACACAAGATTTAAAGACCAGGCTACCTATGCTGTGTGGCTGCTACCTGAGGAGCTGAGTGTGTGACTCTACACACTCAGCCAGTCAGTGCTCCACAGCAGCTTCCATTACTCCTCATTGTCCTTCCAGACGAGAAATTTCTCCAACAGGAGAATTTTGTTTTCACCAATTCTCTTTAGGATACAGCTTTCTGCTAGCATAACTAATGGCTTCATTAACGCAATTTAGCCACACATGCAACCTTGGGTTTGTCATTGCTTTTGTTATGGCCCGAAGCAAGTTTCTTTCCAGGTTGTGTTCTCTGTTTACCCTCCAGTGTCCATCTGCACTTTGTTTCTGTGGCTTCTGGTTTCATCTTGTGGCTGCCTCTTTAAGGCATCTGCTGTCAGCCTGGGGTTCACTCCACGAGCAATGTTGTTAAAGTCTTTGACAAGTTAGGGCTTCAAAAATAATGGTTTCTTAAAAGCATATTTATTAATATGTACCTAATAATTTTTCAACCATCTCATTAGTGATACCTAATTATGGCAGTGTTACTGAGGGTTTTGAAAAGTGTTTTATTTGTATTGGCTTGATTTTCTGAAGGTTGCAGCACCTATAAATAAGATGTTTCCCACCTGACACTCTATTCAGAAGCATTTTATATTTGACTCTTTCTTCGGTGCTCACACATTTGCTGCTTGCTAAATCCTCATTGTGATTTTCTGAGATTTTCCTCAATCTTGGATATTTCGCTTATCCATTTGTTTCAAATCTGAGAATATGCAGAAATGAAAGAATGACCTTTCACTTTTGAAACTGAGGAATTATTATGACTTACCATGCTGCAGATGTGTTATTTAAAAGGCACATTGCGATAAATAATGGGTAGTACAATTTAATAAAATTGGTTTCTTTTCGTGCATATCAACTTGGTCACACAGGACGCTGGACACAGCAGAACTTTCACTTTTTTTTTCTCAAATTTTTTTCCTATTTTTTCCCTCAAACTGTTCAAAATTGAAAAAAAATTAATTAGTAGCTGACTGCACAGAAATATGAGATACATTTTACATTATCTTACTCTCAGACGAGTTCTCACTTGAAATGTGAGGTTGATAAAAAAGATGAAGTCCAGAAGTAATGCTGACCTGCTGTTGATTTCACTTCTGTGCTGAACAGTGAGCACTTTTTAGTTTGTTACTGAACCACAGACCCTCCCTGTTTTTTTCTTGCTCTGTCACATTTAGGTGATGAATTTACACTCAACTTGAAGGGGTTGATTTATCTGTGCATCATTTCCCTGTGCAGTGCTGTACCCTGCACGTGCACAGCCAATTTAGCTTCATGGGCTTGACCTCACAAGGGCATCTCCATTTCTTGCCTCGTTACGCATGCAGGACAGCACATGGATGTTTTACCAGGTTTTTTGTTATTTATTGTTTTATTCCCAGAATTTCTTGCAGTGCACATCTCCTCAGACTTCCTTTGCAGACAGGTGTGGGTTTGTTTTGTGAAACTGTTTAGAGTTCACCGAAAATATACAATAACATTTTGACTTTTTAAAGTCAGAGGCCTAAAGTGGAAGGATGCTATGGACATTGCCTGCATTTGAATGTGAGCAGTATGAGGGCATAGAAAATAATACAGCTTTGCAAGAAAAATAAGTATTTAAATATCTTATCAATCACTCTCCCTGGAATACACCTATTTAAAACTCTCTTTAATCACCATCTTAGTTGTAGTAAACTTGGGTGAAATGTCTTTATTTAGTAGCCACAAAAGAAACTGTTAGACAAAAAATGCTGGCCATTGTAAACCTATCACCTAAGAAGGGCTTTGTTTAATGGATTTCTGCCCTTTCTTTTCATTTTCACCAAAACCAACTCTCCTGTAGGATTAAAAATCAAAAGACTAACTGCGAAGCAGATGTCTCAGGATTAGAATGCTAAGTTTTTTGCTTTATTTCTTGATTTAAAAAGAAAAAAAAAAAAGAACAGTAGATTATAATCAACATTGTTTATTTCACTGCTTGACTTCCTAAATACGAGCGACTGGATTATGAGCTTGTCTGTGGATAATCAGAAAAGGCCAAGAATTGCCTGTTTTGAAAATCCTTTCCAACTGGGGGTAGGAATCTGTATCTAAGCAAAGCTGACGGCAGCTCTTAATTCCTGATTAGTGCCAGGAGAAAAGCTGTAGAAATTAACTGACCAGACAGTAATCAGCGAGCAGGGAGAGACAGAAGCTTGGAATGCCTAATGGATGAACTCTGATGATTAGCCTGACAGTGCAGAGCTTGTTCCTGCAATACTCAGAGGAAACAAAAGAGTAACACAACTGGAAAATAGTTGAAGCAACTTGTGTATAGTGATAACAAGAATTTTTGTGCTGCTTGGGGTTGCCATTTCTCACTTCTAGAGGATATTTCACTTTCAGCAAACATTTAACTGTGGCTCAGACTGACACCCAAGTGCTTCCCAGTGTGGTGCCTCCTGCTTGTTTGCACTGCTCACCTCCAGTGGAGAACAGCAGAGTAAACCTAGAGGGGTCCTTACAACCAGAACTGAGTTTTTTTCTGCCTTTCCTCCAGGACTGACCCTTGTTCATAAACTGGAGGGGATAACAAATTATTTAGATTCTTTTTCTCTTTGCATTTTGTGTTTTTGCTTATTCTTCGATGTGCCATGCAGGCTCCCACCAGGCTGAATTTCCTAATTATTTGTGCTGTAGATGAGCCCTTAATGCTGTTAATGCTGGCATCCTTGGTCTATCAATCATGTCTGGTAAAAAAAACCCAAAAAACAAAAAACCAAACAATTTATGACATCCTTAGAGGTGTTCCAAAATACAATTTTTTTAATCCCTGAACTGGAAAAGAGAACATTTGACAACATCTCTAGAGAATGCATAGCATTTTAAGAAGAGGCTCCATTCACATCTGATAAGGGCTGTGTGTGGTTTGGGTGGATTGGTTTGGTTGGTTGGTTCGTTGAGTCAGATTCCACCTGCTCACGATGTGT
>VZRF01000924.1:220347-231281 GCA_013396875.1 Vireo altiloquus
TGCAGAACTGTTTTCTCTCCCACTCTGTGATCCACAGCCCTGAATTGCTTTCTTTGCATGTTGGTCCATTTTATCTCCTAATTAGTTTGTGTTTGGAACACCATTTGGCAATAACAAACCAATCTGCTTTGCCATTTGGTTCTTCATTAATTCACTTCCAATTTGTTTTACTAAGGGGGGAAAGAACAAAAGAAAAGTTAAAAAAAAAAAGGTGTTTGTTTTTTTGTTTTTTTTTTTGCCACAAGATATCCACCACATGAGCAAATGCCACACTGAGGAATGCACACAAGTTTTTTCTAGATCTGCTCTAACTTCTCATGGATCTCAACTTTAGTGCAGTTTTAGCTTGGGAGGACTGACACATTATTTTAATACAGATTAAAAGCTGCAGGGGCAGACTGAGAGGTAGTGAAGACAACTCCCAGGTGCATTTTTACTGTATTTTACAATTCATGCTCCTTGTCTGTTGTTACCCACCCCAAGCTCCTTGTGCATTAGCACAAGAAACAAGCACAGGAGCCCAGTGAAACCAGTTTGTCAGGCTGGGAGTGCTGGTGTGATTTGTGTGCTGGCAGGCTGTGCTCCAGCCTCTGCACTAATGGATAGAGTGGTGGCAACACAGGGGTGGAAATTCGTCCCTGAGAATGCAGGATGAGGACTGACACTCGACGGAAATGAAATTTTTCAGGAGTGTTGGGAGTTCTCAGTTTCCCTGAATCATGGCTGTCACTTTTAACATAACCTGAATTATGAATGCACGTGATCAGGCCACTGTGAGATTTCCTTTTCTGAGAGTGCTGCTCTGGAGGAGACTTATTTCAACAGCTAGGGCTGGGTTATTGGTGTTAAAGATTATCAGCTGCAAATTTGATTGATTATTTGGTGTAGCTACTATCCTTTTAAAATCCAATAGGCACCATTATGGGAGTAAGTAATATTCAGAAAGTATCCTGAGAGAACTCTGAAGATGAAATAGCATTGGTGCCTTGTGGTCTCTCGTGACTTTCTTTTGTGGGCCTGCATGTGAGTGTGCTCCTCTGTGGGAATAATACTGTCTGAGGTGTGACTTGCTCTGAATTTTGAGGAGGATGGAAAACCAGTAAATGGCTGATAAATTCAAGGTTTGGGTCGTTCCTGCTAAAATGTACATATTACTGTGCTTTGTTTTAACACCTGAAGTTAAATCCATTCTACAAATAATTTGTTATTTACTTTTCTCTAATATACTAGATTTTGAGTTATGTAGGAGATATTCAAGGCGAAAACCCAAATTTTGTGGTAAATGGGTAAGTGCTGAGTGTCAAAGATCAGCACAGTAATCTGTAGGACAGAGGTTAACCCTTTCCCAAGACTTGGTATCAATGCACTGGAGGGCTTTTGACTCCTTATGAAATTGGAATCCAAATGAGGATGCTTCAGTTTGAAGATGCCATCCCCTACTCTGTTCCTTTTATTCCTCACTGCAGATGGATTGGTTTCTGGAGAGCTAAATGCCAAATGTCTCTCACTACAGCCCTGCAGAACTGTTTTCTCTCCCACTCTGTGATCCACAGCCCTGAATTGCTTTCTTTGCATGTTGGTCCATTTTATCTCCTAATTAGTTTGTGTTTGGAACACCATTTGGCAATAACAAACCAATCTGCTTTGCCATTTGGTTCTTCATTAATTCACTTCCAATGGTTTGTTTGTTTTACTGAGGGGGGAAAGGAACAAAGGAAAAGTTAGAAAAAAAAAAAAAGTGTTTGTTTTTTTTTTTTTTGCCACAAGATATCCACCACATGGGCAAATGCCACACTGAGGAATGCACACAAGTTTTTGCAAGATCTGCTCTAAACTTCTCTTGGATCTCAACTTTAGTGTAGTTTTAGCTTGGGAGGACTGACACATCTGCATTAAAAGCTGCAGGGGCAGACTGAGAGGTAGTGAAGACAACTCCCAGGTGCATTTTTACTGTATTTTACAATTCATGCTCCTTGTCTGTTGTTACCCACCCCAAGCTCCTTGTCCATGGCAGCTCCGTGTGCTGCTGGTCTCACATGGAATCTCTTTGTTCTTTTGTTCTTGTGTGCCAGGATTTGTCATGCCAAGTTTTTGGAATAATAGATATTTTCAATATGTGATTGTCCCTGGAATAAACTTTGATATCTGAAGATGGTCTTTCAGGAAAGGAACTGCCTCCTTCAACCATTTGTTTTCCAAAACTGATTGCCTATGGCATGGTTGTTTTACCTGTGTCTGAACAAGAGAACACATAATTTACTTTAAATCAGGGAAACAACCTTGATTGAAGAATAAAGTGTTGTCCTTGCTCCCAAAACAGCATTTTGGACTATATGATAATGTAAATTTAGCACCTATAAACTTCCTTGTAGGTAGAAAGCATGTAATGACAACTTCATTTTCTCTAGAGTGTAGCTAAATGAGGAATTGTTGTAGGCAGAGGACAAAGAATTCCCAACGAACACCCCTCTAGATAAGGGAGAAAGAGAAGGAAATTCTTGATTATTTTACTGTCTAATGATCTATTTAAAAAAAAAAAAAAATCTACTGTAGCATGATACACAATTAGGCCAGAAAAACAGAACCTTGGTAATGAGCTGCCTATTCACTGAAGTGATTTTGTTTGCCACCATTAGTTATGCCATGGAAAAAGTCATGGTTCTTTGAATAACTCAGTATTTCTCACCCCCCATCCCACACACCCCCAACACATATTTGTCACCAACTGTTTTGGGTCTGGAAACTAGACTGATTAATAGTGGGGAAAGGAAACTGTAAATCAGCTAGAGCTGATGTATTCCAGGCACTGCAAACTAGAAGTTAAGAACTTCTAGGCTTAACTTGTTTGGCTTTTCTCATATTTTTTTCTAGACCAGCACTTTCTTTCTAGAGAGGACAAAATAAGTGGAAAAAGTAGAAGATATTATTCTCATCTCACGATAGTCTGTGTCTTGGTTGTACCTTTGATTCTTATAGATGCAGTTAATATATTTTACTGCCACAAATTAGTCCATCTTCTTGTGAACATTCAGCCTTTGTAGCATTCTGCACCAATGAATTCCCCAGTGGAACTACAAGGTGTCTGAAAAAGTAGCTTGTTTTGATTTTTTTTTTTTAATTATTTTTTATTTTTACTTTTTTCTGGGTAGTTTTCCTTGATGCCTCCCATGAGTTCTCCTACTCTGATTCCAGCACGAGGCAAACACAGTGAACAGTCAATCTTTGCCTTCTCTGTGCCACTCAGGGTAAAGGTGTCCTGTCATACACCCAAAGTCAACTCTTCTGACAGGAAGGGAGTTGTTTGTTCACAGTCCCTGCTACACAAAGCCTTCCTTACCTTTGATTATGCTGTCTCTGAGTTGTTTTTTTTTTTGTGAAGTACCTTGCATATTTGAGCCAGGCTCACACACAGTATTGAAATATCTGTTAGTGCTTTAGAAGGTGTTTCATGCTTAACTGCCAGAAAATTACAGCTACAGTCCGTGGTCAAGGAGTCAAGGTATCTTTAATATTTAGATTGATATTACCTGACACCAGGATGAGCCTGGGGTGGATGTTTGGGTGTCATTTGACATGTTTTTCAAATATCTGACTTGAGGTGCGAAATAGCGCGGATTTGTTCTCGCTCTGAAGTATTCACATCTCAGCTTTGAAATCAGGACGTCAATAGAACAATTAAGGATCCTGGTATCTCCAACACCAGATCAATGTCCTTACCATGACGTGTGGGAGTCAGGATTGCCAAGAGCTCTGTGATCTACTGAGGGGATTTAATGTCAATTTAAGAGAATTTAATGAGCGAGTTACACACGTCTTGTGCAGCCCTTGTCTCACACAGGCACAGCAGCAGATGGATGGTGACACTCCTGAGGAGAGTTTCTCTGACTTTTGGAGGGGTTTGTGCCGGTGTAGCCTGGCTCTGCAGTCAGGACATCTCCTGCTCACTGTCCAGGCAGCAACAGGGAAGAATCACCTGTGGTTTGTGTCCTTTCTGTGTGTCTGCTGGCTCGGCTCTCCCTGACACTCCAGCTTTGACAGAGAGGATCAGAAAACCAGCAGCAAAACCACCTAGAACAAAAAGCAGCTGACAGCCAGCAAAGTGCAGCAGCTCTTTTCCGTGGATTCTGTGCAGCAGCCCTGCTGCAATCAGATAAAAACAGCAGGGCAGCAGTTGTACTCATAGTGCCAATATCTGTCAGGCATGGAGAGGAAGTCTTTGTGAAGTCTCATCTGTGTCCATTTCTGAGATGAAAACGTTTTTGCTGTCCTAGACAAGGTGAATACTAAGGAAATGAAAATAAAATCCAAGTATCTGATTGTTAATCTTATTTTTTAACATATTTAGAAAGTGGCTGTTGTCACTGCTAAGGAGATTTTCCTGCATGGAATTGACACATCTCCAGCTCTGCAAGAATTGCAGACAGGGGTCCTGGTTTCACTACTAAATATAGTTGAAGTTGATAAATGGATGGTAATGAAGAACAGTAATTGTTCTGAGGAAATCACCTCAAATTTTTATTAATCTGTGGTTAGATATCCATAACTTATTTACCTTGAACAGACCAGTATTAACCTCTCCCTTCATGGATGGATGGTCAAATGGATTTTCTATTTTTTTCCAGCTCTTCATTCTTTTGGGACCAGAAAGGTGACCACTGGTGACAACCAATTAATTTAAACAACTTCTGTATTTCAGAGAAAAAGGTGGAGGCTGAGGTCTGTGGGCTATCCATACATGGGAGTGTCCTCACATCCATCCTTGTCAGTAAGACTAAACAAGAAAATGATTAAAACTTCTTAAAATGGGGTGGATTGAACACTTCAAAATAGTGAGGTTTGAGTTTTGTAATTTGTAATCCAGCCCTGCTGCTCTTACCATGATTTATCCAGCAGTGATTCGCTTTGTGAGGCAGCTTTTATGCTTTTTGCAAGTCAACACCTGAGAAAGGAAAGTTTGGGGTTTAGTTTGCTTGATGCATTTTGCTTGTCCTCTTTTGAGCTTCATTCTTCTCAATGATAATTTCATGCAAATATTTCTTCCATGATTTGTACTGGAGAGGAAAACCCCAGGTACCTGTGATGAAATGTTCCAGGCTCTAAAGATGGATTCCTACACTGAGATCTGAATTTACAGAGTGGCCAATTGCAAGCACATCATGTGGTTCATCTGTAGGAGTCTTTCACAATACTCAGAGGTGGGGGAAAATCTTTTTTCTTTCTTTATTTTTAATCATTCTTCCTTCCCACAAACTGATCAAACACACAGGCACAATTTTCTAAGTTTGAAGGTTGTTGATTTTGCCAGAAGGCATTTCAGGTTTTGTCCACCTTGGAGTGTTTTTACATCACCATAAAGACAAATACAGATCATGTTTGTCTTCTGAACTGTGCTTTTGGGGTGTTCTGCTATAGATCTGAAAAACTGAATGAACACAAAATACAAATAAATCCTTTCTTCATAATTGACATATACAGAAACAAATCACAGTGTGCACTAATGAGATGGAGTGAAAACTGACAGTACACAAATCTTTGTACTTCTGAGATCCTGCATGTGTGTGTGTGGTTGCACTCAACACTGACTAATGAGAAAAGCTGAAAAATAAATGATAATTGCTTTTTATCCTGGAGTTTATGAAACATGCAAGAATGTTGCTTTGTGTCAACACTAGACTCTTTCCCAAATAAATCTTCATATGGAGAATAAAAAAAAAAAACCTCACATTCTATAAACATAACAGCTGAAAAGCATGTTTGTCTGGAAGAGCAAGAAATCAGGGAATAACAACTGATTACAGACAATTTTCAGCATCTATTTTATACACTGCATATTGCCTTTATCTGAATATTTAGAGTCCTAGGAGTACTTGGGTGCTGCTCTCTATAAAATGCACATCTATCCTCTCTCTTCTTTCTCAGAACAAATCACAGAATCACAGAATGGTTTGGGTTGGAAGGGACCTTACAGATCATTTATTTCCTGCCCTCTGCCATGGCAGGGACACCTCCCACTGTCCCAGGCTGCTCCAAGCTCCATGTCCAGCCTGTCCTTGGGCACTGCCAGGGATCCAGGGGCAGCCACAGCGGCTCTGGGCACCCTGTGCCAGGGCCTGCCCACCCTCCCAATACATATATACCCCCTGATATCAAATGTAAACCTGCTCTCTCTGTTTAAAGCCATGATAAATAACTCCCTTGTTTGGTTCTCCAAAGGGTGGGGACAGCTCAGGGCTGCTCTCCCCTCCTGGCTGGTTACTCACAGTGAGAGTGAAAACAGAGCTGGTGTTGGCTGGGCAGCCCAAAGGGAGGAAAAGAGAATGAAGTTTGGGAAGAAAGAGGAGCAGGGAGTTGTCTGGGAGCCTGCAGGGCTGCTTTAAACTCTGCTTTGTCTCAGTGAGGAACCTCTCCAGACAGCCACAGATCTCTACTGAGGGCACTGCCTCCCAAGCAAGTCAAAACTATATTTTGTGGGGTTTTACCACAAAGGCTTATTTAGGATTTCATGATGTTTCTATTGGAAACATCCTTCCTATTCTTTTAGAGGTTTTTGAAGAAAATAGGAAAATTATCTCAGGGTGTTGAAAGCCTGAAAGTTGACTCAGGGCAATCCAGAGGGGAATGAAAGCCTGAAGATTGACTCTTTCCCACTTTGAAATGTGTGTTTTGAGGTGCCCATCAGCTTGGCTGCTGGTACAAGTAAGATGTTGCTCTTTGTAGGTGGAGAGAGAAGAGTTTTAACTGACAATTGTTAATTAAAACTGAACAACTAACTTCAAATAGTAACTTTACTACTGATTTAAATGTGAATATAAATGTTATAGCACAGGCTAGTATGAGCTCTAAAATACGACTGTGGTCAATAATACACTGGTCTAAAGCAATAAACTTATTACATATTTATTAATTATTGTTACTTCCTCTCACTGTACAAACCTGACATTCTTCCTAAGTTAACATTTTCATTTTTCGCTGTCCAAAACATTATTTAAATATTAAATAAGTGTAGCTGCAAGAAGTAGTCGGCAGTTTGGCTGTTATTTGTGGATTGATACAAAGTCATCAAAATTCCTGCAAACAGTCTATTTATTTATAGAAATGTCAAGAGCTTATTAAAGATTGTAGTCAAGCAAAATTAGTACTGCAAATTACATTAATTAGAGTATATCAAGCTATACTAACCAACATAATTTATTTTTTTTTATTAGAAAGCTTTAAATGGGTGCACCAACACTAATTAAAAATGTACAGAATTATCACCAGGCTGCCTGCCTTGTTCTACAGGTGTCAAACCATGCAAATGGCTACAAAACAAAACTTAGAAAAAGTACTAAAATTAAGTTTAAAGAGTGCTGAATAGTGCTATGTTTGTCATGGCTCATTAAATAGATTCTTACAGCAAGCATCGTTTCCTACAGGTTTTTGAATATAATGTCAGATACTGAGCTCAAAATAGAACAAGAATTTTCTGCGCTTCGCTTTTAAAATATGCAAAAAAGAGCATTTAGTTGAGTGGGTTTCTAGGTAGAGTAACTCAAAGCTCTCACATCTGATTCTAGGAAAATATAAAGATCTTAAATATTGTGAAGACAGGAAAATTACAAGTTGTTGCTTGTGGTAGATAGTGGTTTTTGGCACTTTTGATATATAATCTGCACAGTTTAACACTGTGTGACTCTTCGTAGTGCTCCACTCATATACATATGCATACATATATATACATATATATATATATGGAATTTTTTTCCTCCTCTAATTAACGGTCACTGGTTTTGCTTACACCTTCTAATTGCCTTCATTAGCACAGCATCATTGTGCCATTCTCCCAGGAATGGAAAACTTGATGTTTTATAAAGTTAAGACATTTCTCAGGTTGTATTCTATGATCCACTCAGACTCTCACTTGTTTTAAAATGATTCAAGCATTGTTTTAAAATAATTCAAACATCTCACAGCAGCCCACATATTCTTAAAGGCTTTTGCTAAAGCTTCAAACATTTCTTGTTTCAGGTGCATTGGACTCTTACAGAGAGATTTTCAAGTATAAACAATGACATTTGTTTTCTGAACAAAAGCACAAAAGTATTCTTCATATTAAAAAACCCAAAAAATCTGGTCCTGAGTTGTGAAGTATTGAAGTTCATTTCCTTAATTAGTGAACTTCACCTCTTAGCTTGGAAGTTATCAGATCTCTTATTATAACCTAAAGTTAGTTTTCATAATAATATAAAAAATATGGTCTTATTTTTTCCAGATGGGGTGTGGAGGGAGCTCTGATGGTGTGGGGGTGTTTAGGATTGATTAGAGAGTGGCTGCTATTAAAAAAGAGCTGTTTTGTTGCCTGAGATTTAGTTTGATCTGGGGAGGAACTCTCTGGGTGCCTGTGGGCATTTGCAAATGCTTCCACATGTCGAGGCAGTCTAAGTGGTTGGAGCAGTTCTGAGCTGCAAAATGAGTGACTGAGAGCAGAGACCTGGTTTAGTTTTAAGTGTTTGTCTTAAATAATGACACATTGGCAATTTAAAAATCATTCTTCATTAGTTTCAACCCAGTGCCAGCCAGACTGCAGAGCTGAAGAAAAAAAGAACCCAGAATCAACAAACCAACCACAGGAGGCTCTTGCTTCCTAATGATGCTCAAAAAATGTGTTAAAATGTTAGCAGAGTGTGGGAAGTCAAAGAAGAAACACGACTTTTTTCTGATCTGACACATAAATAAGTGGATTGATCTGACGTAAACAAGTGGATTAATGGAAGTTACAATGGTTTGCAGTCATCAATATGTTTTTGTAATAAACTGGTGGTTGTAGGAGAGAGAGAAAAAAAAGACTTTCTACCTGCCCTTCACTGATTCTTATCATAAAAGAAAACATTAAAGGAAAAGCAGGACAAGATGTATATTTCAAGCAAACCAAAAGAGGCTTTCTTCTCTGCTTGATTTTGCACTTGGGGAATTTTACTTCATCTCTCCCTTCAAAGGTAGCAGAGAATTCATTTACTGTAGCCCAGGGTTATAATAGCAAAACAAAGGCTTGCAACTTAACATACTTACAGAAAAAAAAAAAAATACAGAAAAACAAAGTAATTCAATTAGACCAACTTGCTTGGTTGTTCTTGGACATTTGTGAAGTTGGGAAGGACATGCAACTTCTGCTTTTAAAGAAGACAGTCTGCCAGCTGGAAAAAGGGTCTGGGAGAAGAAAAAGAAGATTGAAAGGGAGCAGTTGGACTAAAGTCACTCAGCTTTCACTTCTCCCCCAGGTGAGAGGGCTTTAAAGGGAAAGAACAAGAGGTCAGACCAGGAGGACTGGTCAGTTCCAGAGATAATGAATTTAATCCAGAAGATAAAATGTTCATTGAAGTGTAGGTAGCTGGATATTTTGTACAGATGTCCATACCATCATGAGAACTTTGCCCCAGTGATATCACAGCTATTTCTTCTCTAAAGCAAATTACCTAACTCTGAGTATTTTTTTCTTAAAGACTTGATGCATTATCCCTGTAAGTGACTTTCATCATGTTCTTTGCTGTTCTGAGATTTCATTTGCTGAATTTAGAAATCAAACACCTTTGTTATTTCTATTTCTTTGTTATTTGGTTTTGTGGACCAAATAATGGTTTCATTTCTTTTTTATTTGTTCTAGTGGAGAAACATAAGATCTTAATGTGGTGAATGTGGTAACAATACTTCCATCATATTCCTGAGCTCAGTGGCCCAAACGTTTTGACCTACACAGTGTCATACATGAGCTTGTAAATTATTTTGGAAGATTAAACAAAAGAAGAAGGAAATCTGGTAGATTTTTATGAAAAAAAGCTGCCAGTGGATCTTGCAGTAAACTCTGTATGTCCAGATCTGCATGGACCTTTAACACGTGAAGCAATTTGTCCCTTATTAGGGAAGTTGCCAAACCAATTAGCAAAGGTAATCACATGTAGTCCAAGCTGAGCTGCACAAAGAATGTGATTTTAGTATAACAAGTCGAGATTCATTGTGGGTACAGAGCCTTTGAAGGCCTGAGGGGGAGTTTTTCCTGGTCTGGATGAATCCTCGCTGGTCAGTGGATGCAGTTTGCAGTGCAGCTTGTCCTTTCAGGGTTAGTTTGCATCAGGGAGAGCCTCTCTTGTGCTCTCTCCCATATTTCTGTGACCTGCACTGTTCTTCACTTCCAAGGCCTCTCTAGCCAAACTTAGTGCAGCCATTTTTGCCATCTGCTTGTAGACAGCTTCCCATTGTAAAACACTTTAAAATACAAGTTACAATTTCCAGTTCTTGGCAGCCCAGTCTAATCTGACAGGTTTCCTGAGCTGCCATTGTACATTTTTTTTCTTCATTTACAGAGGGGAAAAAAAAAAAATGTTAATAACCAGAATCTTGACCCCTAAATAGAGGATATACATCCCAAGTGTATACAAATACTTTTATTGTACGTGTTACTTTTATTTTTCCTCCTGAGTTTCACTGTCAAGAAGAAATGTCTGGCAACCCCAGGTAGTGCCCACTCCTCTTGGGGGTTGTTTCCCTGAAAAGAGAGGGAGATTTATGCAGGGCTGGGCTGGGGTGTGAGTCTGGGGTTTCTGGGGGTGCAGTGCACTCCTTGGGGTACAGGTGGATAATTCCATCTGTCTTTTCCAGCCCTGCTGGAGATCTGCTCCTCTCAGATGACAAGCTGCCCCTTAACTCTTACAGGAAAATAAATGTCAGTGGAAAAAAAAATATATATATATCCCCTTCTTTCCATAATATTTCATTTGGTCTTTCATACTCAATCACCCTGGTGCCTATAACTTACTCCTTTCACTGCAAAACCAGATATGAAGTGCTCCTAGTTTTCCTTTTTTCTTTTTGCATCCAGTAGTTCCCATGGTGCTGAAAATCAGTTTTTAATCTCCCCAGTTAACAATAAGTTTGAGTTCAATAAACAAGAAGATTTTCTT
>VZRF01000924.1:231472-242037 GCA_013396875.1 Vireo altiloquus
AGTTAAAAAAAAGTTTTAGTTTAATAAAAAAGAAAATTTTTTTTTTTTTTTTTTTTTTTTTTTTTAAATAATTTTTTTATTTCCCTGGGACAGGTATGTCTTCCCCTAATTTTCTGTGTATTCAATTTCTTTCCAAATCCTCATAAGTAATCCTGCTTTTACAAACATATTTAGCTTCCTTTCTGGAGATGAGAATTGCAGATGGTGAGATTTTTATAAAAATATTTAATCTGGAAATAAACTAAAGAGGATTTAAAACTATGATGGGAAATAAAAACAGATGAAGGAAAGAATCTTGAAGTGATCCAGGAAGTTCAGCCACATTATATTTAGTATGTTAGTGCCTGTTTGTGTTTTATTTTTCTTCTATACAGAGTTGCAAGTATAAATTTCTGAAATTCTTGTAGTGATACTACATTTCCTGCTAGTAGGGACCTTAAACATTTATAAGATAAATATGCTAACCCAGTAATCATGAAATAAACGTTTCTCAATTCAAAGAAATGCAAAGGGTTTTGAGCCCCTTTCCTTTTAAAAATCTTTGTGCAGGTCCAAAACTTGTATTTTCATTTACATGTAGTGGCTGAATGTTACAGTAACATGTTAAATTTCAATGAGAGGGGGAAAAAAAAAAAAAGATGGTAAAAATGTGAACCGAAACATTTCAAACCAATAGATGAAAGAAGAACGTGGTGGGAAATGCCTCTGAGATTTCCTCCTGCTGAAGGCTATAACAAACAGCACTTATCCCTTGGCTGGCAGGCAGAGGAACTGGAGGCAGCCCTGGGCAGCTGCAGGGGCTGAAATAGAGAGCAGGGACAGAGCTGGGTTTATGACAATAAAAGAGGGAATTGAGTTTTGTCCCACCTGTGGAAGAAATTCTGGCCTTTTAGAGAGAGAGAGAAATATATGCTTGTCTGTAAAATGTTAACAAGCCCTGAATCACCATTGCTCAGTGAATATTATCTTGGGAAAGAAAGTTTTAGGAGACCTCCTTTGCAAAGGCTGTGAGACGTGACTGTTTTATGTAAATAAATGGATAGCCCTAAGGAGATCGTTCATTACTTCTGCAAAATCAACTTTGGAGGTATGTGGCAGCTGGGAAAAATGCATCTTCTTTAAGAAGTGATTCCTTTTCACATTTTATTTAAGTATCTGACCAGAGGGAGGGATATGGATCACAGTTAGAGGATTATAAAGTTATGTATATCACTTATTATTTCATTCTCCAAGGCAGTATTCTGTTTAAGGAGGGAATTGAGAGAAAAATGGACTTATGTTTGGTTTTGGTTTTGTGCTAATTTATAGGCTTCTTTTATAAGCTACCAAGAAGAAAGAGTTATGAAGTGATCTTTTTATAGCTAGGATTGCCACTATAAGTTATTTCTTCTGTCCCCACAGCATTCCAGTAATTTCAAAATGACCTTTGTCTTGGAACCTAGACCCCTTCCAAGGGAGTCTGAAGCTCTCCTAATCCTAAATTTAGCTAACCCTCAATAACTGCAAAACACTCAAGGTGAATTTTTTAGTTTTCCTAAGCAGCCATGCCATTTAGAAAATTTGTATTCCCATGCTGCAATTCCCTTAGAAGGCAGCAAGTCCTGCTGGAGGGAGGGGAAGCAGCTCTGCTCTCCAGCACTGGTGGCTGCTGCCTCTGGTTTTGTGTGCCCAGCTGTGGCTACTGGTGAGAGCCTCCAGCACAGTGTGACAGCTGAAATTCCTCTGAGGGCTGTAGGAACATGGAAACCGAGACAGGTGGGGGAGGTTGTGATCGAGGAAGAACCCTCTCTTGAGGTTTTCAGCAGGAGTTCTGCCCATTAAACCCATGGCACAGTGCCTTGGCCTGATGGGCTAAACCCACAGAGATCATCGTGCTTGTGCCTCAGTCAGGCGTGGGAGCACAGCCCTTGCTGAGTCTGATGCCAGAATGATTTTTTGCTTTTCCTTTTATACCCCTCTCACACACTCTTTTATAGTTTGATGTGTTCTCAGTGCTTTTAGCCTACACACTGTGACTTCCCAAGGCTGATAACTCAGCTCAGCCCCACGGCACCGTTAAACCAGGAGAGCAAACATCCTGGGAGCCCCAGACACCAAGGGCCTCTCCAGAACACATTTTGGAACCTCAGACAGGCCCAGCCAGGGGGAAGGTTCCTCACAACGAGGGCTTCACTCCAGCCTCTCACTGGGGAATCTTTGATAAATATGTTAATTTTGCAAGGCCTGTAATTGTGTGTTTTTTGGTGTGAGGTGAGTGCAGGCATTTTCGGGGCATTCCACCCGGACAAAGTGCTGTACCCAAGGATCCTGAAATAAATACTGAGGTAAAAACCCCTTTTCCCATAAACCATGTTTTGGTTTTAATTTTAACACCAGGAAAAGACATCAAGTCAAGTGGCTGGTAACTGAGATCTATGTACAAAACCCCATTCACTACCTGCTTCTTACGTATCAAGAAGTACAGCATAACTTTTTATGCAATTATTATCCTTTCTTATATACGATTTATCTTTTCTGGAGTTTCTTAGATAAGTTTTTGAGTTGGAATGTGGTCAGGTACATGCTTTAGATGCTTCTGCAAATATAAATATAATAAAATAGGGCCAAACTTCAAAAGAATTGTTCTTTCTGTTATCTGGACATATATATGAAATTGCAGTGGCTGCTGCTTTTACCCTGCCGAGCCGATGAATGTAAATGAACGTTGCCACTGGAAAGGGAAGGGATCCCTTGCAGGGTAGGATGTGGAATTCAGTGCTGGAGATCCCTGCATTCATTAAAGGGAATGAATATCCCAAACATGCAGCCCTGTCAACTGCAATGGTAATGAGCTGGGAGAGCTGAGTTTTCCATAGATCTGAATGTATTATTGTGAAAACAGCTTTAATGACTTCCTGACAAAATTTACAATGAAAACATAGCTCACCTAATTAGTTTTGCTTATATTCCTTTGACGAGAGGGCTTTGCCATGTGCTTGTAATTCCCTTTGGAGAGCAGTGTTAGATTTTAATATGTACACTTGATTTTCCAACATTTAGTTTATAAAATAAGAGCAAGCTTTCTGCTTTAGTCCATGCTCTCTCTGCTATCAACTGTATCAAACAGACACAAAACAAACAGAGATTCTTAGAAAATGGTAATATTTTCCCCAGAAATGTTGAAGCTCTTATCTGGATATTTTTCTTTATTGTCTGCATGTTTCCCTTCCTCCTTTAGGTTAATCACCTTTCCATTTAAATAAAATATGTTTTCCTGTAAGATCATACATCTTGTCTTTTGTACAGAGCTAAACAAGAAGAGGAGGAAATGCTTTTTCTTTCTTGTATATTGATTTAGAAATTTAAGACTCTAATGGAAACAATAATATAACTTTATCCAAAGCTGTAGTGAAACTTCATAGCAATGAGAGGGCAGACTAAGAGTCATTTTCTTCAAGAACAACCTCTCCATGCTTTACAGGAGCTGCAGTGTTCTGTTCCTGTGCTGAGGGTGGAGAACAGTACCTAAACTTGAGTGGAAGTCTTCACACTTTCTAGGCTACTTTCCTCTTAGATATATTTTCACCTTTTTTCCTCCTTCTGTGAGAATAGAGAAATGTCCAGACACTAATTGCAAGTTTTCTGGGGAAAAAAAAAAAAAAAAGTCTTTGGTTGACGTGCTCTGTCCTCTAAAAGTAGAACTTAGGCTGCGAAGTCAAAGAAAAAGTCCAAGCTCCTAGGAGATTTATGTCCTTGCTATATTATTCAGTCAATATCTTTAGTTATTTGGAAAGATTTGGTGATTCTCTAATAATATTAGCAGTATGTTAATATTTCATTGTTTTAGTTTTTTTTTTCCTAATGTTTCCTGCTAATCACTTATAGAAATGACCATTAAAAATTCAAGGACCGGAACAGCTCCACTTGTTTTGGAAGTACATGGTCGTATTCTCCAGCTCATTGTTGTACTTGAAAACACAGCTAATGGCATGGTTGGGGGTGGGGAACCAAAAGAAAAGAGAACTGGTTTTAAATTCCTATTTTGATGCAATTTTTTTTTCCTTAATTCATTATAATTTATTTATGATTGCATATTATCAGTATTGCAGAAGCATTGAGAAGCTTTGAATAAGTGTTTAATTATATCAGACACTATAGACATGCAAAGCAAGCAGAAGAAAGGCTATTCTCCAGCTAACTCATAGTCTTACAAGATAAAGATGTGGTGGGAGAAAGGAAGCAGCTTTGTCATCACTTCACAGATCAGGCTCCAGCACTGCCTGAGCCTTCTCTCTTTTGCTGTCCCACTCACTTTCATTGTCTCTCGTTTGAAATCTCCTGAGCACACACACCAGCAGCTTAATACAACAGCAGGATTTCATCCTGTGTGCCAAAATCGGGTGGGTTGCTGTAAACCTAAGGCATGTTAGAGAATACATCCAGATTTTTCAGCCCAGCACAGCCATCCTTCATTTTGCCGAGCCAAATTGTGAGTGATGGAGGCACTTTCCAACACCCTGTCTGTGGGAGAGCTCCTGCCTCTGAACTGAGCAGTGCAGAGTGCAATGAAATCTCTTTTCCTATTGCCATTTTTCACAGTTCTCTGCTGAGTTTGTTGTTTGTTGATAAATTGCATGGGATTACAAAACCCTGTGTGTGAAATGCTTATGGGACATTGGTTTATCTTCTGGGCATGTGTGGGGAGCGTGTCCCAAACAAATCTCTTTAATGCCCAGTTCTTAGTGCAATATGTTGTGTAAAACTTCATAATTCAGATCCTTGGTGCTGATTCTTCAGTAGTAACACCTAAAAATATCCACTGGTTCTCTATAAAAAGCAAGGTGTAACACAACTGAAGATATTTGGGGTGTATCCAGGACATTAAAACAGAGTATACAGAAGGAGTGATTTAAGAAATAGTATCTATTAAAATAGAAGAGAAAAATGATTTATGTCAGTAATTTAGAAAGATACCTCCTTCAATATCATTCATAGGAAAGGTGTTTATAGAAAATTTTCTTGTCTTTCTTGGATATTGTATTCCTAACAGCATGTTACTAAATATTACCTCTTTAGAAGAGAATATTTTAACTTTGTGCAGACAGTAGATTTCTTGACATGATTTAATATAGCATTGTATAATTGCAGCTGCAGATTTGTTATTGTTTTTCCTTAAAACCTGCAAGGCAATTTACTTTTCCTTTTAATACAAACAAACACGTCCCGATTATAGTAATCAGTTCACATGCAGTAATCGCATTAGCTCTGGTAATTATTATTTGCATCACCTGGACCTCTGCTGGGCTTGAGAGACAAAATCAATAATTCTCAAGCAGGCAGAAGGGTGAGGCTGATTATGCATTCAAGTGATCAGAGACCAGATTGCATTTGATTAAATGAACTGGTGAGAGATTTTATAATTAATGTTCTTTGTTAACAGACAAAAAGCTAAACAAATGCATATGCTTTACCCTAGCTGAGAAATGGCCATTTTTTTCCTCCAGAATGTTAGAACAGGAATGTGTTTGCAGCACTGCTGATTGCTCATCTAACCAGCAGAGAGGAGCACACAGCTGAAGTGAAACATTACTGTCTCACAGGCTCAGTGTTTAATGCTTCAGGATAAAACCGTCCATGGATGATGATAATTCATATTGGTGGACAACAGTTTGAGCATTCCTGTAAATCTGGTGCCTAGCAAAATAATTGTTAGCACTTATGTGTAAAGAAAACTGCCTTTGCTGTAGGTAAGATGGATTGTTCTATGTAGTGGTAGAATGAAATCTTAAAATAATTTAAAATGGCTTAATTTTTAAATGAAATTATAGCTGCAAAGGTAAGCTCCCCTCCTGCATTTACAGTATCCTTAAACTGAATCTGACTGATGAGTTAGGGAGATCTGAAGCCCAAAGAGTTAAAGCACCCTGAAAATATTTTCCGATATGTTTGTTTCAAAATAGGTCCAGAAAAGATTACCTAAAAATTGAAATGTAATTAATAAAACTCTGTCTTTAGGAAGGTCATTCTGTGATATTCTTCTTTGGCCACTCAGTAGGGAAACAGCTCCCTCTTCAGTGTCCAAGTCATTCCCTACTGGAAAAGCTTTTGAAGACACTCTTTAGCATAATCCAGCTAAAATATAAAGTACTCTGAGAAAGTTCCTTTGTATTCTGAATTTTATAGAACAGATTGCTAAGAATTTTTTTGAGTTTCTACATTTTTACCTGTAAGTAACTTTTTTTTTTTTCCCAGAAGACATTAACGAATCTCAAAAATATCCTTGATCTGAGTGGTGAGGCTTTCCTGGCCAGGAATCACCTCTGCTCTTGGGACAAACTAAAGCCCTCTGGGGCTGAGCTGCCACCTCTCAAACTGTTACCCCTTTGTCCCTCTTCCCCACCACTTCCCTTCAGATTTTATACCCTTCCATGTCAGTGTTTTTCCTCTCCTACCCTTGAGTCTGCAGGGTAAAAACCATCTCTGGTTTTCTCTTCCTTTCTCATCTCCAGCTCGTTCTAATAACAACTTTTAATAATAACAACTTCTTAATAACTTTTAATAATAACTTTTAATAATAACTTTTCCTTATAACAACTTCTCAATTTCCTTGGTGAGCTGAGCCAAGGTCAGCTGCCCATGCTGTGTCCAAGCTAAGCCTTGGATCCCAGGCAGCTGAAGCCCTGGCTGAGAGCTACATCTCCAGGATAACTGAAGTGCAGCAGGTTTAGGAAATGCATTCCCTGGATTCCTGGATTTCCTGGATCAGCCTGGATTTGTGATTGGCACTTAAGTGAATTTTTAAACCTTTCCTTTGGCTTTACAAAATATAGAGAATTGGCAGAACCTTGAGGGTTCCTTAAACAGAGGTATTAGTTACAGAGTTTGAGGAATACTTAAAGTTTGAAATTTGAAGTTATCTTTCCAACAGACAGATCTGTAATACCCTGAATAAGTCTCCTTGCATCAAACAGCATTAAAGCTTCAGTAGAGGATTTCTTGTGGAAAATTTTCCAAAAGGCTTTATTTTCCAGGGAACTGTATCACAGCAATATACTTCTGAAGCTGAGGTATATCACACAAGGTAACCACCAAACACCCTGCATTTGAATAATTCTCAATGGATGGACTCAAATTTTGTGTAAACTCAAATATTAGATCCTAGAAGACCTTTGGAGAGATTTTCATGGTTTCTGTGGCTAATGAAAGAAAAAACCTCATTCCTGTCTCTTATCATCGTCACTTCTCAGGGAAGTGTTCCTTATTAAATATTTGGAGGTAAGATTCCAAAACTTGTTTAAATCAGTGGGGATTGACATCTTTCTAAATTCCTGTGCATTGCACAAATTTTTCTAAATTAATTTTAAAAGTTTCAGGAGGATTTTTTAGGCACCAGGGTTTTCTCAGTCCTATTTAGTGAGTCTATTCTGGAAAAAAAATTTTGCTGGTCAGGCACTGCAGAAAGCTGAGGGGAAGGACTGAGTCCTGATCAGGAGTCACTTCACTTCAGTGCTACTTCTTCTGCTCCAAGCAGTTTGGTTCCTTCCCTTTCCCTCCCCTCCTTCCCTCTCCTCTTGTCTGTTGTTCCTTTAGCATTCACATCTTTGTGAATCAACACCTTATCCACTATGATTTATCCCAGATAATGTGAAACAATCACTGATTTTTGACTTTTATTGATACATTTCATTGCAGTTTTCAGCGACTCGGTGGCTGTTACATGAGCACTGAGCCTGCAATAGGAATCTTTTATGGCAGTTACAGGTTTAACCATCTCCAGTTGTAAATCAGGGTCCAATAATGCTTCAAACTGGCTCTGTTTGTCATGCAGGGAGATTCAAAACTCTTTCCTAGGCATTGCCTGGCTTGTCCTGGGTGATAAATGACGACACAGTCTTTGACCAGAACAAAATGACAGCCTGCCGAGGTTCCCATGAATGATGACAGGAGAGAGATGAAATCAAATACAGACACTTTTTTATGCAAGTATCTCCTTGCTTCTATTATTATAAATGGTTAGAGTACGTGTAAGTGCTAAAGCATTAGCTCCTCATTTTCACTGTGGAATTGTACTCAGCGTTCTCTGCTTATCTGAAAGTGAGAGTTCTTCGTTTCCATTTGATCTACTTTTTTCCCCTCCAGCATAATGAAGAATGATGATACTTTTAGATGTTGACATTTTAGAAAGCTGAGATGGTCTGTAGTAGACTACAAATGATGAAAGCTTAATGAAAGTTATTTCCTCATAATAGTCCTAAATTGGCTATTTTCTCAGAATGGAGTGGGTCCACTGGATTGAGCTTGAACTTTTTACCCCTCTGTGATCCTGTAGTTTCCAAAAGTAATGTGGAATGGCTTTAACTGTTTAGCTCTTTAAAATCCAGAGTTAAGAGAACTGATTCAAGTGTAATTTTGCCATTGTTCCTAGAGATAGTATTTTGTAGCTGTGGAGAGCTGAAGGATTGTTGTTTCCTGATGTCCTCCATCGCCAGCCTGGCAGTCAAACCCTGATTCTGTGCTGCAGGAATAGTAACTATCCTAATGGAAAACAGTAGAAAATGAGGATGTTAAACTTCTATACTGGGATAACATTTCTCTATTGACCAAATAGGAAAAGTTTAAGTAAATCAGCCTGTAATCATTTCATATGTGTAGAGCTGGAAATCTCCTAAACCCCAGTTCTCTCTATAGAGTTAGCAAGGTTATTCCAAATACATAACCCAGTAAGAATTTCCCCAAATGTTCTCTTAAAAAGAAGAAATATCCAAACCCTTGTTTTCTATACCTAAAATTGTTGGTATTTTGTTGTCCTGATTCATTAAGACATTCTCAGGGTGCAGTCATTTCTCTTGTTCATGTTCCAGTGGGTCAAAGACCCAAGATAATAAACCTAAGGCATGTTAATACCTTTCTAAAAATAAGTTATGGCTGTTTTTCTTTCCTCAAATGTAATTTTTTAGATACCAGTCTCTCTCAGCTATTACAGTAACAGTTTTTCAGGACATATGCGTTGATAAGAAAGGTTGACTTTCATTCTTGTAGTTGTCTCAAGCTAAAGATGGGTTTGCAATATTTCAACAGTGTTAAAATGCCATCAGCATCCTGAGCAAACACATTACAGAAATACAAATGATTTCAGACAGAATGTGACTCTATCAATTTATAAAGCATAAGCCTCTATTTATAGGTGATTGATAGAATTAATGAGGAAAACTCCACTTTGGTAAATCTTCATTTTCTAAGCCTGAAGTTCCCAGTAAACTGTTTGTTCACCCTACCAATTTAATCAAAGTATGTTGTTGAACTTCCTAAGGATATGTTCTAGTTGCCTGGCAATGGATTGTGGAACAATTTGTTTAAAGTTCAATGAACACAGAACTAGAGTAATTTATTCAAATCCACCACTTATTAAATCAGGATTTGACTTTTTTTTTTTTCCTGACTAATAAAATGGACTTGAAAAGAATTAGCTAAACCTCTGTGGAATTGTCACAAAATAATTCTGATGACTATGTTGTCTATTAGTTTTTACTGCCAGTAAGGAAGGCAAACGGAGATGAATACATTCCCCATTGTTTTGTGGATTTGTCAGAAAGGGATTTATTTTTAAACAGTTTATTGTCTCAACATCATCCTTCTTTCAAGATAAGTAACATGGAGATAATATACCTGCATTTTTATTAGGCATCTGAAGTATTTGACTATTTCACAAGAAAGGGTATTTTCTTTCTCTGTCACCAGTGAAAAGCAAAGACTACAGGTGCTGAATTGGGATACTTTTCTGATGGGCATGAATAATTTAACGGCTTGAATTTAAAACATTACAACAATAAATACATTTTATTTTAAATACCAGTTCTGGCCCAATTTTACCAATGCATGTATTTCCGGTCAGAGAGTTGCTGTTCCTTTAATCCAACAAAGAAAGACAAATACAACATGACATATTCTTGAAATGTCAAGCTCACCTGCAGTCACTGGATTTTAGCGTGGAACTCTCTGAGCTTTTGATCAGAGCCATAAAACATCTTTTAATATGCATTAGGACCTGAAAGAAGGAAACGTGAGATTGGGAGAGTCGTGCTGTTACAACGTAATCCTCAGTTCCTGTAAATCCTCTTTAGATCAGGGCACCAGAGTCTTGTGTCCTCTAGGAGAAAACAAAGCAAGACAGACCCAGGAGCCTGCAGACTTAGTATAAAACAAGCTGTAACAGAGCAAAAAAGAAATGCGTTTTCTTGTCTCCCCAGTGAGAGAATATGAAATATTTATCTAAACATCAGTCAGGTCCGTGGGATCTACAGCTGTCTGCAGCCCCAAGGCAATTAAGCTGATTTTTTTTCCTGCCCATGCTCTGTTTCTCAGGGCTCTCAGACACGGGCAGGGCGCAGGCTGTGGCTGGGACCACACGAGCTCCAGGGGCCCTTCCCAGGCTGTGGCTGTGGCTCAGGGATGTCCAAGCAAGGCCATTCATCCCCCAGCATCATCATCATCATCATTAGCAGCAGCAGCTGTTGGAGTCAGGAAAAGCTTGGGAACTTTTCCTGCTCCTCTGGGTGTTTGTTTTACCCTCAGAGCTCCACAAAAAA
>VZRF01000924.1:242288-284146 GCA_013396875.1 Vireo altiloquus
GAACAAGAAATAAACAAGCTTTGAAACAGCAGAAAGAAGCCTCATTTCATCTTTTCGGGACATGGGACACTGAAACAAGGAACACAGCCAGGCCAGGAGTCAGGGTCCAGAGAAGAACACCTCCCCCCTGGCAGCAGCAGCAGCAGCAGTGTGTCCTGCACTCCCCGAGCTTTGCCCCCATCCCGGTTTGGATGCACAGGTGCCCAGTGGAGTGGCTTTCACAATTTAAGGAGATAACCGAGAGGAAGCTCACAGCAGGGATGATTTGAAGCAGCCAGCCCCACTTCCTAATGGGTTTTGATGCGTTCAGTCAGGATTTTGAAAATATTTTGTGGTCGTGTCCTAAATGGGAATCACAGGGCAGGGCTGCGTTCATGAAAAAGGAAGGGTGTGTTCCTGAGACTCCTTCCAAGACTAAATGTGAAAATAATCATGGAGAATTGCAGAAGAGGATGGCAAGTTGATGAATTCCAAGCATTACCTCTTTCCAAGCAGATTTTCCCTAGCAAACTCATCAAATACTTGTAATCTGTGTTGTAGATTGCCATGAGGAAAAGTGATGAGAATGAGCTAAAGAAATCAAACCACAAGGCAAGGAATGGATTTCAGAGACTGGACAGGGGGAAGCCTTATGCAGAACTGCCTCTGATGACTTCACAAGAATCATCTTCCTGAGGGAATTGCAGGATTTTCTTGTGTGTATACATGGGTGTCTGGAAGAGATTTACAATAGTCTGAAAAAAGACTTCCTTTATTTTCTCTATTAGACACCCTTTAGTTCTTTCCCACCGAATATCTCGGTTCCAATGCCACAATATGTTATTAGCTTTTCTTTCTGTTTGAATTCTGTGCTGTGTTATCACATCCAACACAGGAAGAAAGTCTTCAGTTCTGAGTTAATTAGCATTCCATGAGCAAAGCCTCACGCGGTGTAGAATTCCCTCTGCCCAACTGCACCCCTGTCCAGAGGATCCTCAGCATAGCAAATGATTCCCCATGCTTTTCTTTTAGTAAGGAGTGTTCAAGAACAAAATGCTACAGAGCAGAAAACAGTAGCCACCATTTCTTGAGTAAAATTCTATACATTTTATATACTTTGTTTCCTGGTTTATTGAGGGGTTAGGCTTATTAGCCACCATTTAACTCAGTGTTTGACTTCACCCCTCTAAATAAAAACATCTCCTAGGAAATGAGCTGAGTGGATTTAGAGTTTGTCATGGAAACCTAGAATTGTTAAGGTTGGAAAAGCCCTCCAAGATGAAGTCCAGCCACTAACCCAGCGCTGCTGTGATCCCCTCTAAACTCTCTCTCCAAGTGACACATCCAATATTTTTGGAATGATTCCAGGGATGGTGACTCCACCACTTCCCTGCGCAGCCCAATGCTTGATCACCCTTTCAGTGAAGAATCTTTTTCCTAAAATCCAATCCAAACTGGCACAACTTGAGGCCACTTTCTCTCATCCTGTCTCTTGTCACCTGGGCACCAGGACCAATCCCCCCTTATCCAGCCCCAGGTTGTTGTAGTCACATTTCTTCTTTCTTCTTTTTATTTTATTGTCTGATCTTAAAATACACAGAAACGAACAGCATTTGGGGAAAATGTGCTAAACCAAACTATTAATAAATCTTCTCTTAAATTTCTATGCTTGTTTTTCAGTCGATGTGCATGCTTGCCATGGTAATGGACTCGCAGCACTGGGAGTTCAGATGCCTTAACAGAGGGATTCAGGAAAGTTGCATTATCTAGAGATGAAAAGTTAAAAGCCACAGTGAAAACGGCAGGGCCTTATCACGGCTATCAGGGGTGAGAGGAGACATCAGGAATATCAATGAGTTCAGAAGTGTCTGTGGAAAGGGAGGTGCACTGGAGAATGTGTGTCCTGCACCTCTGATGAGCAAGAGTTACAAGAGATTGGACAGTTATAAAGAAATGTGACTTTCTCAATAATCTGATTTTAGTGGTGCCTTGTGTTTAGTGGGCAGTGTGAGAGAACCTGCTGTTTGCAAAGCTCTTAAAAGTTGGTGCAGCAATCCCCTCAGATTCATTAAATTATTTCAGGTGAAAAGGGAGGAAAAAAAGGCAAAGAAAAAAGATACTCAATATACTTTGAATTACAGAGGATTTTTTGGTTTGTGTGGGGGTTTATGGGTTTGGTTTTTTTTTTTTTTTTTTTTAGTTTTTATTTAAAGAGTGGAATAAATGAAAGAGTTCTTTACTTTCATTTGCATTCATATAACTACCTGCTAATCCTTCCTTCAGTCTATTCACTTTGTTTCTGTCACAGTTTGGCACATTCAGTAGCACTTATAATGAAATTATGTAGGGAAAACTTCCTAGAAAGGAATAATGAAAGAGAATTTTATCCACCTTGCTCTTTTACAAGTGAATTCAGAACCAAAATGTATAAAACGTTGGAAGAGTCAAATCAGTTTTGTTTTTTGGGCATACAGTGAGATCCTGACCAGAAAAGCCAATGACCACTTTCACCAAATAAATCCTTTCAGAGCTAGAGTTTTAAATGCCCAAATTTGTAGCAATATTATTGCTTCGAGAAATCATTGATGCTTGCATATTCCCCTTCTTTCTCACAAAATTTCTGTTACCTCTGGTTCATTATGGTATGGAGTTACCTTTGCATTATGAGGCAGGAGTTAGACTTTTATTGCCCGAAAAGAATTCAAAGTATGAATTTTAGGGAGGCTGAAGTTGTTGCAGTCAGCTCTGGGAATCCCATGCGAAATTATTGGAAAGAAAATCCAGTCCAGAACCGCAGGGGGAATCTGATGGCTGAATCATAAAGATGGAGACAATGTGCATGTTCTGTGCCTTTTGCATCTTCCTGGACTGAAAGCATTTCTGAAACAATCTTCCTTAAAAATAAAAATAAAAAAAGCAAAACAAAACACAAACTTATAAATCTCTAAGCAAAGTTTTTAAAATTAGTTAAAAATTAATTAGCAATAATGTATCAAATCTGCACATCAGCTTCAGAACATTCAGTGAACGTAACACGTGGGAGCATCAAACTGTCTGTAATTCTATATAAAAAAATAAGAAAATATATAAATAAATACATTAAAAGAAAATTTCTGTCCCACCTGAGGCTGCAGAGGGTCTGTGAATGTTCTGCTGTAGCTGTGGGGAGCACCACTGAGCACTGATCAAACCCAGTCCCAACAAAACACCTCTCTGTCCTAGATTTAAAGTTCACAGTAACCATGGCTGGGTGATTATGTCCTGCTCAGACTCTTCAGATAATTGGGGGAAAACATTGACCACCAAATCTACAAATCCCTGGGACTGAAAGCAACAACAAAAAGCTGAGGAAATGCTGTGATTTTGTAACAAGATAATGGCGCTCTGGATGCTACAAATTCGTGCGTGCTTAGTGTGAATGGGAGAAATCTCTTGGAGGAAATGTTATTTCTTTTTTCTAATGGATTGCTAAGTGACTCTGTTGTACTGGAGAGACTGGAAATAGATCTTTTTAGCTGTTTATCCTACAGTGCTGTTAGTTCTCAAGGTGACCTTATCTGGGGCTCTTCCAAGGACATCCATAAAATATTCATGATTATGGAGTTTATTCAAATTGACAGTTCTTACTGGGTGTTTACATTAAATTGATAATAACCAATATGTAGTTCTAGCTCAAGAAAAAGCTTAATTTATTATAACAAATTAAAATTAACATTCATAGGTCCATTGATCCTGATACCAAGTGAGTGTAATACAACTTACAGTCACAAACTCCTGTAGTTGTACCCTTAAGGTAGAAAATTGTCTGATGCTTTTTTCTTCCTGTTTAAAGTGCTCTCCCATCTATAGTGTGTATATTCCTCTATTTCTGCCGAGATTTCCTTATCTGTGAGGTGAAAGAGCCTTCCCTATATGTGATTATATTTAGAGTGTAATAGGAATAACTTATTTCTTAAGCTTAATGGAAGAGGTGTGCCAATTAAAAAAACCTGATTTAACTTTCCACAGCAATGGGGATGTGGATAGGTTCCTTTAAAATAATAGTGCAGCCTATTTAAAGATATTTAAATAACAGTATAGAGTATTACAAGAGATTTTACTTTCCATATCAATGAGAAGAGGGGTAGGTTTCCTTTAAAGAATGGTATAGAGTATTTAAAGAGCTGCTTGGCAGATATATAGAGAGGAGAACTATATTTTGTGTTGTATTCCTGCAGATGGTTTTATTAGATCGTTAAAAAGTTATATACAAAGGGCAGCATTTCTTACCAAGAAAATGAGATTTTAAAATAACTGCCATTAATGGTCAATCCTTGTTATGTATGTTGGAGTTCTAACAGCTGTAATGATTTGTTTTAAAGGAGCCATCTGAACCTGTGCTGATTTTTAAGCCTTTACTGATTGATTTGACTTGTTTGATGTATTATAAATCACACAGCTATAAAGTCACAGTAAAAATTCCATTAAACTTGTGAGGTAAGAAAAGAAAAAAAAAATCCATAAATAAACCAGTACGGAATGCAAGACAGCAGCAAATGTGCTGTTTCTTTCCCTTTTTTTTTTAAATTTAAGTTTATAGCCAAGGCTATTTTTATGTGAAAGAAAAACAATGGCAACAAATAAGAATCTACCAGGAGTCTCACTGTGGGGGTGTATTTTATTTCCTGTACTTGAACAATATTTCAGTTTCCTTCACTGTGCCTCTATAAAGGTGTTTTTTGGTAATTCATTGAACACAACTCTTTGTTTTTTTGTTTTTTTGGTGTTTTTTTTCCCAAATTAAGGCTCTTGATCAGGAAAACTGTTGTTAAAAACACCTAAAAAAAAGCTGGGAGAGGTAAGGACTTCCAAATATAACCACTCTTGTTTCTGGTTCTTTAATCCTTGTGTTTTCACAGTCTAGTACTGTTTAGACTGTCTAACCAGGAATGATGCTGAACCTCATGCCAGACTCTGTTTTTTTATGATTTCTTGTTGCTCTATATTATGTGTGGTGAAATATCCCTTTTCACTTTCACATTTTGGCTGAGTTGATAAATACTGAAGTAATTCTTCAGAAGTGACAAAAATTTTGCGATTGAGATCTCCAAAAGGAAAAAAAGAACTAATGGTCTCAAATGTCTTAAAAATCCAAATGAGTTATTCTAACTTATACAATTTAATTACAATTCTTCATAAAAAATAAAACTTCAACCTAAATGTAAATTAAATGGATTTTTCATCGAAATAGGAAAATGTTAGAATGCACTTTGTTTTCTTTACTTTTACATTTTGTATCTATAAATTTGGGGTAAACTCTTATCATTTCATTGTGTCTCTACATTTTCATAGACACAATGTATAATATTCAAGGCGCAAGATTGGCATTTTGGGTTTTATCCTTGCTGTGACAGGGCACATTCTGCTGGTTGGGTAAACTGATTTGAGCTGTGCTTTGGGTAAAAAGTGAAGGAGGGATGTGTGTGTGACACCTGTTAACTGGCTGTTAGAACATCTCTGAAATATCTTTGGCTGATGCTGATGATTCCTGAGCCTGTTTCTCATCAGTGAAATGTGGATGAAGTTCTACTGGGTTTCTGTGCTTATAAAGACTGACTGATGCATTGAATTATTCTTTATATCTACATTTCAGCACTGTCACATGGACAGAAATCCTTGACTCTCCCCATCCTCATGATGACTCAGGGTTTAACTTTTCTGTGTTCCCAGCCCTGCAGTGCCCAGTGTAACTCTGCAGGTCCCTGGAGCCCGTTCAGTGCTGTTCTCTCATGCTCACACTGACATAACAAAGCCTCTCCAGCTCGCTCTCCAAGGACCCCCAGACCCTCCTGGGCCCAACAACTGCAAACCTTCATCTTGGGGAGAGAAAGGGGGGCAAGCTTGGGCAAATTCCATCCTTGCCTGGCTTCTGCTTGGGCAATTGATGCTGCTATCAAAGTGGGAAGAACTCGGGAGCTGTCATTGTCCATGTTGGGATGCACTGAGGCAGGAGCCTCTGGAGCCCACAGTGTGACCTCTGAAGGCCTTTCCAATCAATTCCTCCTTTATTCCTTTATTCCTGCCTGGTCTCTGTTTCTAGGGAGCCATTTAAGGCATCACTCATTCTGTGACTTGCATTTCTGGTGCTCCACTGCAGATTTAGTTGGTTGTGTTTGATGCAGCCTCTGCCCTGGTCCAGTTTGTTTCCTTCAGAGGAAGAGGGTAATCTCCAAAAAAATGACAACCCAGCTTTTGCCAAGCATTAAGTGCTGGAAACTCTGCTTTGGTGCAGTTGGTTGTATATTTGGAGGTGCTGTAAGTGTGTGAAGGGGTGGATACGTGGCTGGTGTCAGGCCGAATAAATACACAGAGCACCCCAAATATTGCATAACAAAGGCTGCAGCTCATGAGCTCTGCAAAGGTAAATCCACCTGCTCAGGGTGCTCCCAGTTCACTCCACTTGCTCTCGATTCACAGACACTTTCTGAAATTTATCAGTAATGTTCTGTATCACTCCTCTGCCAGGGGATCCCAGCAGAAGCCTCAGAAAGCAGCTCCTTTCTCTCCCCTATTGTTTTTCTCTCCTTTTCTCCCCCACTTCCTTGTTTCTTATTTCAAGTACTTTATGGAGCACATCTCATTAATCTCTTATCAGATTCCCTCTGTTGGTCTGTCATTTCATCCACACTTCACAATCCTGACATCAAGTGCTGTTCTTGACAGGTTGAATATTTGTTCCAGAAGAAAAACTCGGGTTTCTGTTTCTCTTGCATATGCAGAAACCACTACAATCAGATAGAAAAGAATATTTTGGTTGTTTTACTCAAAGGAATGACATTTTTTTGTTCTACAGATGCACACACATGAGATTATTACAAAAGAAGGAATAGTGGGATAACTGCATTAAAATGTAATCTTTAACCATTCAAATCCTCTTGCAGCCACCACAACTTTACAGAATGTGAAATTTCAAATACTACAGTGGTAGAAATACCTGTTATTTCATGCACTGCGACCTACACAATCTTTTTTTTTTGGTAAAGAAATTTTTGTATGTTTTTTGTCGGTTAAACTGATAAAATAACTAAATTGGAATTTTAAGGAACAGTGTGAGTTTTGTCGTGGCAAGAAATCTCAGAGAACACCTGGAATTACTTCTGAATGAAAAAAAAGAAATATGTTTTACTACTGTTCTTACTGCTGAGTATCCTTCTGTTAATCACTTTATCTGTCCTGTACACTGATGCCTGCCTCCTTATCTCCTGTTCTTCCTGCAGCTTCTTAGAAAGACTTCGGTTTCTTCGATGTTCTTCTTTGTTAAAGTCATGGGTTTTGCTCATGTCAGCCCCAAACTACTGCAAGATTAGTGCTCTAAGATTAGCAGGAGCCTCTGCAAACTTCTTCTTGATTAGGAGAGGCCATTGCTGCTTCAGATAATGGTGATAATCCAGACTGGTGAGTCTGCAAGTGTAGGGAGGTGTAATCAGAGAGATGCCAAGATATCCTGTGTAGTGTCTGAAAGTAAGGCACAGGGATGGGAAGCAGAGCACAGGAAAATGTGCTCAGTGCACCTGTTGGACAGCAGAGGGGGAATGTGATACCTGCATTTATTTCAGCTGCCTTGGCTGCCTGTGTTCTCCTCAATATCCATTTGCAGCAGGAAAAGCAGTTACCAAGTCCTTGCTGCCCACAGCAGTGCTTAGATCTCCACGTGTTGGGCAATAACAAGTGGGAAGATGCTCACATGAGTGCCAGGGAATTGTGGAAGAGAAAACTGTGTAAAAAACCTCTGTGGCGAGACTGTGACCATTGCTGGAACAGCTGCTGCATGCCAGAGCCTGGTTTGTTTTCTCCAGCAGAGCCTGGGGGCTGTCAGCTTTCCAAAGGAAAGAGCAGGATGCAGGAAAACCTTCTGGCCTGGCTTTTGCTGTCGATTGCTGGAATAGCCAGAGCTTTAGGAAAGCAAAGTGAGGTTGTGGGAATGCCTCTTGCTGAGCTGAGCAGAGAATGGCAGCAGGGCTCACTCTCCCTTTGATGTCTGCTCCCTTCAACAGAGTTTCCTGGGTGGCAAGGCTGCCTTCTGGATGAGGGTCCTGTTAGAAACAGCTCATTCAGGAGACATCAAATAGTTCCCAATTTAGCCTAGTTTAAAATGAGCTCAGTATTGAAAGGGAAGCAGATAACAGTGAGATACTGGTGATAACAGCAGGTGGGTAAATGTGTGTGTGGGGTGGGTAAGCAAAGGAGCTGCTTCAGAGTACAGGGAAAAAAAAAAGAAAAAAAAGAAAAGAAAAAAGAGACGTTTGCCTTTTTCCAGTTTGGATTTAGATGCATCTTCTGAAAGCGTCACTGAAATAAGATTTTTACATACTTGTTATTCACATGTAAGGAGTAAAGTTGGGGAGGCTGAAATCCTTTATTCAGACACAGTAAATATGTATGAAAACATCATTCACAAGACATGGCACATGGAGATATGAGGGAGTTTACAGACTGGGTTTGAACAAGGGCGTGGATGTGTGCCCCTCTCCTGGCTGACAGAAAGCCCTGAAAACAAGTCTGGTTTCTGAAGGGCTTTTCCCACCTTGTGGTGCAATGAACCTGCAGCCTTCCCCTTTCCTAACACCCTCGAATATCATCCAAACATCTGATCTCAAAATGCCACCTGGTTACTCTCTGCACTTCAGCCCTTCCCTCACGATGTGATGTGTTGCCTGTGCTCACAACAGCAGTGATGACCTTGAAAAACCACAATTCCAGGTCTTTTCATGCCATTCCCAGGAGGTGGTCTGGGCTGGTGGTGGTGTCCCGAGGCTGCCCTGCCCTCCTGGCCCCCACGGAACGCTCGGGCAGAGCAGGTGGCACACACACAGTGCAGGTGATTTATTCTCCTGCCAAGCCAATGCCTCCATAATGAGTCTAATTAGTTTCAAATTTACCTGTTCCTTGTGCTGTGGCTTGCTGCAGTGTGAGATGTGCTCCACACACCCAGCCCAGCGTTTCCAGACTTTGGAATGTTTTGTCCGTGCTGCCTCCTGTATATCTCCCTCAACAGATTTCCCCAAAAGTTAAACATTCTGGGTCTTTAGCACATTTTAGTGTTGCACAATCTGCTTGATGGATAGATAGCATTTAATCCAAATTTACCGTGGCAGAAGAAGATCCCCTTACCTTAAATATTTTGTAGGTATTTAAGAATATCCATTACTATAACAGCAAGGTTTCAGTTCCTACTGGACTGAGTTTAAATATCCTGAGAACACACAGAGGCTGAACATCCCTGTTTGCATTCAGCAAAGCAGCACTTCAATACAATTTATGCAATGTCAAATGGTTTTTCATTCTGAATGTTTTTTCATGATTTTTCATATTTTCATCATTACAACTTCCACAAGTACTTGGAAGATGTTTCTTTTCATGCTAGTCAAACATCCAACTTGAGATTATAATATCATCTGCCTCTGATTGCTATTTTGCCTTTTTCCCTTCACTAGAGGATTGTCAAATGGGTGTAGCTGATGATACTTCAAAAGCTGACTGAACAAAAAAAGACTAATTTTTTTCAGCACTGACAGTATTTGCATTATATATATGATTTAGAAATAAACTTGCAATCTCACATAGAACAGATTTACAATCTGGACCACTGCAATTAAATAACAAACTGAATCCAAAACCAAATTAGAAGAACCTGATGTAAATATGTGTTTGTGCAGGGAAAAGTGGATTTTGGGGTTTTTTTACAATCGTTTGAGGAAATAAATAATATTTTTTATAATGTTCTTTAATAACAGTAATACTGAGTTTTTTAATATGACTCATTCTGCTGAAATGCTCAGACCAACAAAGTTATGGAGTGGTTTATTCCTTGCTCACACTGACATCTCTATGACATGAGCACATCAGCTGAAGGCATTGTACACAGAGAAAAAAAACATTTCTCAGTGCTCAAGTATCAGATGCCACAGTCGAACAGAAAAAAGTAAAGGCAAGGTTGGTATTTCCAAGAGTACTTTCAGATACAACTTCCCAGACATTTTCCATCTTTCAAGTACTTTTTGAAGAGGTGGGAAACTACTTATCATGCATAGTGTTCCAAAAGATTTTTCTGGAAAAATGTCTGATTAAATTCAAGGTGAGAAGTTAAAAGTGGTTTGCTGAACATTCTATTAGCAAAATCTCATATAAAATCATATAAACTCCTGCACTGCACTCAGCACAGCAGAATTTCTAGGTACAATAGCAATTTGTGAAATTATCAAGGTGCTCTTCAATTATATTCAGACGTCTTTCATAATCCATGGGGAAATGGTATTTTCACAGGGGATCCCTGCTTCCTCCAGTTTTGTGAGTTTGAGACTTGCAAAAAATAAAATTCTATGAATAGATTACAGCAGACTTTATACCCTTAGAAAGGAGAGATGCAGCACACAGTTCAGATCCACTTCTGGGTAGTAGATGTTTATTAACACCCTCCTGAGATCTGGTATTTAAAAAAAAAAATCCCTGTTTTATGTGTCAGCATATCTGCTTCATTATAAATGTAAATTTTGTTTATTAATCTGTTTATGTTTGTGATAGCATCATCTGGATGTTTTGCATTTAGAACTTTGTCTTACTTTTGGAAGAATTTCTTTATTGCAAAGACATTGGACCAGATTTTTCCCCTTGTGTTTACCCTTAATTTCACTGCTGATCCTTCATCATTCCTAAATGATACCATGGAAATCACGTGTGTTCTCCAGAAGAAAGTCTCCCCTTTCTCAGTTACATTTATAAGAGAGTGAAAAAAGAAGTACACAAATATAATTTCTATTTCAAACTCGTAGCCTTTGGTTTTTTATCTTTAGGAGATGTGCTCATGCTTACTGAACTTAACTGGACTTTTGTAATTGAATTCAATAATGTGTAATCTTGTTCTTCATTTCTTTTAGAAGTTAGGAGTTCTGTTTGTCCTGGAAGTCTCTCTTGAGAAAGACAATTACTGTCACAGCCACTGGCTGATGGAATGGAGCCCAGCTTATTGGATTTATTACAAATATTGTCAGTTGCAGCTCTGAAATAAAAAGAGACACTTAAATGGACTCCTGAAAGGTGCATATACAGACTTCCAATAAAAGTATTTTATTTTTGATTTGTCCCATTTTGTTTTATGTGGCTTGCATATTTTCACAGCCCTTGTTCTGTGAAAACCTCTGCCATAATCGAGTTTTGGCTCCGTGCTGTTACCAGGATTGCACCATCCTTTTATCCTGCCTCCAGTTTGCCACCCCTGTGTTTGATTCCACCATAACAGTGACACAATGAGCATGGACAGGATCACTTTAACTCGTGGGTCTCATTTCCCAGTGTGACATTGTCTCCAGAAGCTTCCAGCTCGGAAAGCACTTGGCTGCCTCTGGCAGGTTTTGGTTCTCTCTGCCTTAAACCTTTGCAGCTGCTTTGGGAAGAGGCTGGGCAAGAGAATGAATGAACAAATATCTCATTGCATTTTAATGGCCTCTTCCAAAAGGTTCCTTCATACTTGGTTAAGTGCAGGGCCATAAAAGTATAAAGGTAAATTTTTGCTGTCCAGGCAGCGTGACAATGAAGACTTTCTGGCTGTAACTATTTAACATCAGTCAAGGCAATTTGTCCTTTTTTCTGACATAATCGGCTTGGCTCTGGATAATTACAGATCTAATAAACTCATCAGGAAACCTTAATATTTTTCAGCAAAATAATATCTTCACAGATAAAGTGACCCATAGATTCTGCTTTGCAAATGTGGCCCTTAGTTAGTGTTGGTTCTGAGTGGTGCTGCTGAAGTCAAACCTGTAAAGTGGAGAAGCACAGGAACACTTTATCAAAGCAATCTGTAATATTTAAGCAGAATGAAATTATCTGGGCACGAATGAGATCAAAGCCTTAAGTGAGGTTTCGAGGGTGAAGTAAAGGCTGCAGTGGTGAATAGAGATTACTTGTAGTTAATTTAAACTTACTGAAAGATTTGGAGGATCAAAGTTGGGTCTTTTGAGAAAGGGGATTCATCCAATTTCCTCTACTTATATTTTTCCAACATAAATTAATCTTGATATATTTTATTAGCTTCTTACTGGTTTGTTTTTGGTTTTTTTGTTGTTTTTTTTTTTTTTTTTTGTTTTTTTTTTTTTTTTTTTTTTTTTTTTTTTTTTTTTTTTTTAATTTTTCTTCTTCTTTTTCTTTTTGTAAGAGCAGGAGCACTTTGACCTTTGTCTGCTGAAACTCTTCAGCTTTTGTTTATTAAACCACACCAGGTCACACCTCTGTTCCTGTCTCTGAGTTTCCAGCTCATGATATGCAGACAAAACCATTTTTCAGTGTTTCTTATTTATTGAAGCATAAAGCTATTTGATCTTACAAGTATGAAACATAGCCCAAAATACTAATATTGCATTCTTAGTTAATTCCATTACAGTGCTATTGAGCAAATACACATGGGTGAGTTTTTGTTTGTTTTCTCTTTGGCTCCTAATGCTTCAAAAAATGATTGTGGCCATTATATTTATTATATCTTTTCAAACTATTGTGCAGTAGTGATAACAGCAAAACAATTTGGCTGCTACTAATTGGATAATATATGTGAAAAAAGCACATTTTAATGAGCGAATGATAAATAGTTCTTTATTTGAAACTTATTAGCTAATAATACACCTTCAACACTATTATTTGTCAAAAACCTCCAAAAATGTTTCTTTTTTAATTTCATGCTAGCATTTGACAGCTGTGGCAATACAGGTATTTATTATTAGTATACAGCTGAATGGCATTTTAAATCAAGTCTATTACAAATTGTCCTGCTCTAAAGTAATAAAATTAATAGCTGTGTAGCAAAATAATAAAGCAAAGATTAATCACGTATTGCATGGGAATAAAAAAGTCTCTTGGAAATTATATTTCCAGGGATATTTAGCAGTAATTTTGCTTTCCTTAACAATTTATTCTGATAATTAAACATATGTCTTACAATTTTAACAAAAAGTGCTATTTAGAAAAATGTTGCTGTCAGCCAGCTCTGGTTTTCCTGCTGGCAGTGAGGAGTTAGGAGCAGCACAAGTGGTGCAAGTTGAGAACACACTGACAGGATTGTCCTTTCAAGCCAGGCAATTGCTTCCACTCTCCTGGCCAAACCTTTAGGTAGCATGAAGTGTTAATGTTGATCCCAATAAAATTGTCTCCAGTTTGAGCCAAGATGGGATTTGGCACCCTGAGTTTGAAATTTTCCTCCTTTAAAAGGCTTCCCTCCACTTGCTGCTGTCACCAACATTTACAGCCACAGTTTGTCTTGCTGCTCCCTGAGCAGCTGAGGAAAAGCAGAGTTGCAATTCTGCTGATCTCCTGGGAATAAAGATTGCATATTGGGGATTTTCTTTCCTTCAGATGACATTATGAGCACGATTTATATCCCTCAGTTTTCAGATGACAGTCTTGTTAAGCAATCTTCCAAATCATGATACCTTCTCTGATGTACATCCTGTAAACAAAAGCAGACTTGCTGCAGGTCCTGACTGAAATTGTGGGAGAAAAGAAACTTTGCAAATTGACTTTTCTTCCACCTTTTACTGTTAAATATTATTGCTCTTGAAATGTGGAGTTTATCCCCTAGAGTGAGTGGCAGAGTTTCAATACAACATGGGTATAAGGATTACAAAATCTTAAGGTCTGAAATCTTTTTAGTCAAACCTTCATTTTCTTCTTCCTTTCAGTCTGAGCCATGTTTAAAATTTCATCCTTAATTATGAAAATCACAATTGTTATATCTTCAATTCATGAGCTTCTTCCACTTACTACTAATTACAGCCCGGGGGAATAAAAACTTACTGGTTTCTTTAAGACTGAAATAGAAAGCTGGGAGTTTGTAAAATACTGTTATTTCTCTCAGTTCTTGACTGCTGGCAGTGGTGAAGCACCTCCTCTTTGGCCCATGATGTTTCCAGTCATTGTCCTGAAAAAAGTCATCATTTTTAAGGTTGCTCCATAGGAAATGTTCCATAAGAATTGTGCTAAACCACTTCATCCCTCATAATCCAGGCATTCAGCTGCATACACAGGTCTCCACAAGGAAGTTTAAAAAGCTGCTCCTGGTAAATATTTATAAAAGGTGTAATTCTGCACTTACCTACTAACAACCTAAATAAATGTAAAAAAAAAAAAAAAAAAAAGAGAGAGAGAGAGAGAATCTGAACTGCAAGTTCATGTGAATATGACATCCAGAAATAGAGTTTAAAGTAAGGTTAGAGTTTTGGGATGGTGTGAGTGTCTATAATGAGCCCAAACCCATTGATACCTTCTTGTGCTGTGTGTTGGGAGGTTTAGACTCTCAGAGTTGATGATTCTCAATGTCTTTTAAGATATAAAAGTGTGAATCTCCACAGAAGATCATTTGATGCCATTGAAATATTCCTTGAAGACATGTAAATTCCAAAACTGTGTGAACTTGAAAGTGGCTTAATATCTAAATTTTTAACCAAGACATGCATGGCAGAACATGTACACCTGAGCTCATTTGGAGGCTGTCTAAAGATGTGATGCTTTTCACATCTTTAGACAATACAAAGATGTAACAAAAGGACAGGTTGGTGAAAAGTAAAAGTTTAGTGGATACCAAGAATTTTCACTCTTGATTCATTGCAGAATGAGCCCTGCAGGTCTCTGATTATCAGATGAGTCAGGGAGAGGAGCTTAAAAGCAGAACTTCTCTCAGGGCCAGCAGATCTCTACCTCACTGCTCAGCAGAGAGACAGCAGGTCTCATTGGGGAACACAGTGTTTGTATATTTTTGGAAGAAAGAATAAAATAATTGATATGTTTATTTGGCTACTTTTCATTACTGTTTCTTACAGCAATTAAATATAAACATGTTTGGGAGGGAGGAACAATTTTTTGGGGGAGAAATATGTTAAATCTGCTTGATTTAAATCCTTGAAGAACTAAAAAATGGAGACTATTAGTTCGATAAATATTAGTTCTAACAGCTAATAGAGTCCATTTGAAAATGGGCTTCTCTGATTAAAGAAACCTGAAGATGACAGAGTTCCAGGAAAGTTTTGTCAGGAAAGCATCTAAAGGAATTCAGCTGGATACAGGATGGGAGAAGCCTTTAGGATAGAATCTTGGTCTGATAGGCTACATGTGGTTTCTCTGTTGTTCTTCTTGTAGCCACGTGAAACAGTAATGTCTATTGTGGACGGTGCACAGATGAATTTTATTTTCAATTTCCTTTTTATCAAGTGTAATCTTCACTTTACTTTAAAGTGCAGTGTCCTGCTCAACACCAAACTGCCCAGCAAAGGGTGTTATCTGTAAATCAGGACACTGGAATCCACATAAATATTCAGCTTTCATTAATGTTCTGCTCTTGGATATTTAAAGAGTAATGGTGTGTAGCCCTCTAGTAATTTTATAGGCCATTTAGTGCTGTGGTGTTGAGGTGTGGAAGAAATGTCCTCTAGCGAACAATTTTAGCTTGCATGGGTCTCTGGAAAGCAAAAAAGGCACTAATAGATGCAGTCAGCAAGGTATCGTGATGTTCTTCCAAATCTGAGGGTATGGTTGGGTAGGAAATTTAATATCCATGAGCACTAAAATACAATATAAAAACCTGGAGACCCACGGCAAGGATTCCCCGAGTGGTTTTTGGCTCGTGAACAGAGCACATTTTAAACAATGCTGTCTGCACATTCTGCTGTTTGGAAAGATGTGTCCCATGAAAACAAATAAGATTCCTTCAGTTTGAAAATGCCAGAGTATTTACTTGCTAAATAAAATATAAAGAAAGCTGTAAATATGCTTCATTACAACACAGCCTGGTCTTTAGAGGATTTTGAATAGCTGTTGTGCACAGTGGAAGACAAATTAATCTCTCTGAATCTCTCTCAGCTGAAACATTCTAATGTTAACTAACAGTTTCTAGTGATCAAAGTGATTTAGTTAAATTATTTATTTGCATATGCATTTAAAAAGTTTTTATTGTTGTAGCTCAGGGGAAGAGAAGGGAAGGGAGAAGGGGAAGGACTTAAGATAATTACCTGAGATTTAAGAGCAGCTGGCCCTGCCTTGTCCTACTTTCAGAGGTGGATCAGGCAGCTTTGGCCACCAAATCTCATGATTGCCACATGCTCTTTGTTGTGGCTTCTCACCATTAGAATTGCACTCATCTCTGCCCTTTCCCCTCTTAAACAGTAATCAAAATGATCAGAAATAGATAATTTCAATCATTAAATTGTGTTTGTTGTATCCCACTCTAATCAAAATGTTTGCTGAAAGTGTAAATCTCCACCTTTTCCTGCGGGGCTCTTTGAGGTTGTATTTGTTTTATTGTCTCCTTCCTGTTCTCTGGATTGATCTCTATAACAGGAAAATTGTCAGCTTAAAAATCAGAACCAGGCTGTGTTTGGCATGGAAAAGAAATGAGTGGAAGGTTAAGGTTACAGCATTGTTTTATTTCCCTCTCCTCCCCCTGCCCAATTAATGGGTTGCATTTGCACCTCGGTGCTTCCAGTCCATGGTGTAGCAGGTGTCTGCCAGGCAGCCCCGGGAAATAAACTGATTTATGACAGCTAATTGGGGTGCAAATTTGTTTGCATTGGTGTCGGAAGCCTGGAATCAATACCATATAACAAACAAAACAACTAAACCATCAAATCTTGTACAGCTCAGTTTCAAAATGTAATAGGCAGTAAGTTTTGTTTAAGAAAAAAAAAAACAACAGTGAGCAAAAATGATGCAGGGAGAAAAGTGGCAGTTCTTAGCACTTACAGCATCATTCCTGTTCTATTTTAAGTTCTAATGCTTTTGAAATGTTAAAAAAAACCCAAAAACATCTCAGACAAACTCCAAACAAAATAAGCCACAACAAAACAGAACAAAACAACACGTGCAGAAAGCCAAGGGAAATCACTTTTTCTCTTATCACCTTCACCTCTGTGGAGACACTGATTCTCGGAGCTCGTAGGAGGAATATTCCATTTTGGCTTTCAAAAATTAGGTAAATGTAAGCAGAATATAGCTGTACATATTCTCAGAAAGAGACATCAATCTGAATGCTTTGACAGTCTTTACTTTTGTTTTCTTTAGGGCTGCATTTAAAGGATTGCCTTGTCATACCTGTCAAGTAAAATACATATGAGAAAGGGTCTAAAATAGTAATTAAGCTGTTGGTGATTTTTTTTTTCCCCTATTCTGGAGTAGAAGATCTTTATCAAAAGATTAGAGCAACTCCATCTTTTGATTTTTTTCAGACGTTTTTACAAAGACTAATCCCACGAAAAATTCTGGAAAATACATGTTAGCCACACGTGGAAGTGTCAGGTTTGTGTCCAGCCTCCAGCATGTCTGTTCATATACCCACAGATATGTGACAACACAAATTATCCTTGTGTCTGTAGGATTGTGGAGGAGGAAGCTTGAGAGCAGGGAGTCTTGGTGTGATTATTTATTTGTTCTGATATTTTTCTAACAAAACCACACAATAAACTCAGCATCCTGTTCTACAGCAATGTGGTGACAGCAGATAAACTTATTTCAGGTGGCAAGTTACAAATAGCAGTTCTGGCTGAAAAGACAACTTTAATCTAATAATAAGTATAACTGCTTAATTACATTGCCTCAGATCTGCTTTACGCTCTTATCAAATATGAACAAGACCTCTCTTCATTGCTCATGAATGAAAATGTATTAAACTGCTAATTGTTGCAGTTACTTTTTATGGCAAAATCAGTAAATGAAGTATTCTAAGATTAGTTTCAGGTCTATCCTGTATTATCATATTCTGCAGACAGGACATCATTATATTAAAAATAGAGCATTTTATTGGACTCATTTGCACATTGCTGTGATTTTTAAAACAGATGAGGTTTGACCTAACTCTGCTTCCATTGGATCTGTCTGTTATCAATGATGCTGTGAATCTGTGATTTTATACTTTAATTGCTTTTTATTTTTTCCATTTGCCTGCCACCTAAAGAAAAAGATAATCCATTAAAGTAAATTGCACTGATAAAATATAGAAATTAAAAACTTTTGGAAGACTTGTGAAAGTCTCTTTTTTCATCTGTAAATTAATCTAATTTCTGAGCTGACTGCCACCTTTGTTTCCAGCTCTGAATTTTGTTTCTGTCTGTTGCTGTCAACTGCTTTAGTGATGTTGCCATTTATTTACATGGCCTTAATGAAGACTTTTAAACACTTTTTCACTACTGGGTAAGTCCCAGAGAAGGATTAGAGCCAAAGTCCCCTGAGCACACAAATTAGTGTATGAGTTCATGAAGTTATTTCTCACAGATAAATTGAGCAGGAGGTAAATCAGATTTCTATAGTCATTGGCTCAGTCAGTGGCATTTTGTCTTCCAGTTCTGTGGTTACTTGTGGTTGTGTCCATAAACACTTGGAAAATCAAATCCTCACACTTAAAGTGCTTTGATGTGTCTGTATATTTGATTGTACATAGGGGTCCATCCCCAGCACAGTGTAAAAAACTGCAGAAAGAAAAGACAAAGGAAAAAAGAAATCTGACTTTTTTTGCACCTCTAGATCTTATATTTCACACAGCATTATTTCTATCCTGCCTGTTGTTCAGACTTCAGGTTCTTTTTTCAATGTAAATTACCCTACCACTGTGCTTTTCTTCCTCACCTTGGATGTATGAATTTCATGTCTTAATCTCAGACATACTTATAATTTTCAATTTTTTTTAGCATTATTCTGCTTGATAACTTTTAGCATTTTGACTTTTACATGTTCTCTTTTTTCTGCATTGAGTCTGGACAGAGTATTATGAGACATTATTTTTCTCCTTTTTGCCAAGTTCTAAAATTTTCTATTTGAATAGCTGCATAATGATAACTGTAGCAGTTCTCTAATTCAAGCCATCTGTAAAAGTAGTGTCTCCTTGGAAATACATTAACCTCATCTCGTGGAAATAAAGGAATGCTTGTTTTATTTTTTTTTTTTTCAAAAGGACTCACTTGATAGAAGAGAAATCCAATGTGTGCATATTTAAGCTTTGATTTAAATAGCGATCCTGAACCTTGAAATTTTAAGGGTGGGGTTTTAGAATGCAAATTGTTAAAATAGAGTGATAAGGGGGTTGGATTCCTTTAACAGCAATTTCAAGGGTTGTGGAATCAAACCCTGAAAGGAGGTCCAATCCTTCTGACTGCCCACTAGTGTAAGATTTTAGTTACTATGAAGATTATTGAGGCTGCCATCCCATAAATCAGTAAGCTTTCCCTGGGTCTGGTCTGTGTGAGCACAAATACCATCTTTTCCCAAACATCTGTAATTTGCTGAGTTTGTGAGCTCCCAGCACAGACCACTACTGATGAACACAATAAAGAATGCAGTTGCAGTAAATATTAGCTGATACTTCTTAGTAAAAATGTTTGATTACACACCTAAAGGACCTAAAGGCTACAGCAATATTAAACTGCATAGCAGCTGATACTGGTTTCCCCAAAGTCCTGCACTTTATCTTGAAAACTGACTTTTAAAAGGACTCTCTTTTCTTTGTGTGAGATAGAACTTACCTTGAAAAATGACCCTGGCATACCAACGTCCTAGAGTGTTCTAATACTGCTTTTAATTGGTGATCTCTGAAGATAATGAGTAATCCTGCATTCTACCAGATTAGTTAAAATAGGGGCTTCCAGCTGCAGTTTAAGGGCCTGAGGTGGGCAGGGAGTGGCAGAAAGGCTCTGACTGTACTCCAGTGGTTGCAGACAGAGACCTGGGCTGGCTTGCAGCACTCAGATGTCTCTGTCAGGACAGAAACCTTCTCCCGCCCTTTAATGTCTTGTTGGGTTTTCCATTCTTACAGACTCCTGAGTAGACTTCTGATGATGTACTTTGTGATCATTTTGTTCTTCTTTCTCTGTGACCCATTTCTTGCAATGCTTTCTGTCTATGTTCAGCAAAACATGCACCCACTTCTCCTTTATATCAGCCTCTCTTCTTTGCCTTTCTTTCTGCGTGCAATTAATTCCGTATCTATATATTATGTATTTGATCTAGATGTGTGTATTCATTCCACTGAATAGAAACTCTCAAGTACCCTAGTCTGTGATATCTATAAATTATTCAAAATTCCAGTCATAAATTTTAATTTCATTCTGAACAACATACTAATCTGAGGAGATGTTAAGTAACCTTTGCAATATATGTTGATGTATCAATAGTGGCATTAATGCCTCTGAACATTTCAATAAGTGTTCCATGGTATCATCCCTTCTCCATCTCTCCCAGCTCTAAAAGCCATTGTTAGCATATGTAATTTTCTGAGTGGATTCTCGGAGCCAGCTCCCCTGCAGGGCTGCTCCACTGCTTCACCTGTTTCCCATTAATTCTGCTTGCATGAGGTGTAGGATTGGGTGTGGAGAGTGCAGGTAATTTTGCTAATTGTTATGAAAGAGCCATGAAATGACCTAGGACATGGGAGATCTCTGGATGTCTTCTCTCCCAAAAACCCAATCAAAGCTTGGCAAACCTTGGTGCATTCAGAACCTTTTCCAGCTGTTTTTTAATATTTCCAGGAATGGTGATTCCAATGAACTTTGGGCAACTTATTCAAAATTGTATTTGGGAATGATTCCAGGTCAAAAACAAAGAAAAAAAGGCCTTAAGTATAACTATTAGCAGTCCTTTAACTTTGAGAGGTAGTTAGAGTGAAATCCTCCATGTACATGATAACAGAAAAGAAATAAATCATCCCTGTTTTTGCTGATTGAATTTAAGTATAATTTTTGTTACTGTGTAATAATATTTGAGTTATTACCTCAGAATAACAGCCCTCACAGGTGCCCATCAGCAGAATGCTGCATTGGAATGCACAAGTATTTTGTCTTTTAGTTACGAGTATGAAACTATCTCACTCGAGTTAAAAATCAAACAAAGCTTTCCTGTGAATTGCTGTGAACTAAAAACAAGTGTTTGGTGTTAGTAGTGCAATTGAGTGTAAGAGAACCAAATAAACCACAGAAAACCATAAATGGCAGGAAGAACAGGTGACTTGAAAGTTACATTTTTGGGGTATTTCCTGAGGTACCTGTTGAACAGGACGGGCAGAGGCAGATTTTCCAGCAGCACCGTGCACCTGCCAGGAATTCTGCAGCAAACTCTTCCAGCTGCTAATGCACCAATATCATCAGTGCAGGCCAATTGCTCCATCAATAATTACTGAGACAGGGTGGAAAGCAGAACATTGCCGGGTGCAGCCAGCAAATGGAGGCCTGAGAGTTGTCTGCTGCATCAAACTGTAAAATATAATGACTTCTGAAGGTTGAAGTTTATGAGAGCAGTTCATTATGTGTTCCAAACAATGCTTTATTTTGCTATTGTTTCTTCATTATGTGGATAGGAAGCGCTGTAGCAGAAATTGGGCTCAGGGGAGACAGTGTCTACCAGTAGTTTAACCTTGTGACATTCCACTAAAAAGCACAGGTTCTTCTGAAATACATAATACATGAACTTCTCTGATTGTTTAGCATTGATCAGTACTCAAGTAAATTGAGTTACTCTCTCATTAGCATAAACAGCCAGGCTCTAGTGAGCCTCTCCACCCTCCCACGGTAAGTGGCTGAGGGATTTCTGCTTCTTTTAAACTGAAAGTCAATTTAAAAACCCAGCATGGAAAAGCTCTTTGCCAAAGACAAGACAATATTTTGAAGCAGCATCCTTCTATCTGCACAGGTATCCATTTCCACTTCCATGTCCAGGTTTCAGTAGAGATTGGTTCTCAGACTTCTCATTGTCCATTGGCAGGTCTGTCTGCAATTTCATTTTCCTCTCTCTCCAAAAGTGTATATATACATTAGATATAACTGTATATGCACAATATAGAGTGTATATTTCTGCTGTAGCATAATTAGGCTGTGTTTCAATGTTAATAAATCTTCTCCCCTCTCTTCCTCAGAGAAGAAAAAATGAAGGCCTGGTTTAGAAGCATATTTCCTTTACTTTCTGGTAACTCACAGGTGAAAACTTTTAAAAACTTTACAACTTGTTCTTGAGCATCTTTTCCATGTTAACTTTTCACCTTTCCTTCTATTCACCTTTCCAGCTGCAGAAAGCAGACTGGACCATATGGGTGGAATGTTTCTGGTGTAACATAGTCCGATGGAATCTGCTTTTATCTTCACTTGTACAAAATTATAATTGTCAGCATTTATTTTTAACTCTCAGCACAGGGTAAGGATGAAATATTATTTTGAATCAGGGGAACATGCAAGATTAAGGCTTCCCATGTAATAAGAGCATTTCAACTCTGAGGGAGGCTTTTCTGTCTAAATTAAAGTTTGATGTATTGGGAACTAACTTTGATTTTATAATGTTCTGAGCCAGGCGTCCAGATTATCAAAGGTAATTTGCCTATAAGACAGGCAGGAAACATCAAAAAGAACCAAGACTAACTCCTAAAGCTTTAATTGTTCAGCATCTCTGACAGTTTTGAATCCCTCCTTACTGTGCTGTGTCAAACACAGCTTGGCTGTTTAGGTGATGTTTGGATACCTAGAATTGCAGGAATATAGGAATCCTAGGGTAGGCCAGGCAGTAAAAACCCAGTTTTTGGGTCTTTTTCTTGCACACTGGTGATGCTGAAGCTATTTTTGATAAATTTAGTGAGATGAGTATCTCATAGATAAGTGGAACTGGGGTATAAATAAAATATGTATACTAAATATAGTATATGCTATCATTTGCACAGAGTTAAAGCTTTTGCATAAAATAATATTGCCAGAATTTAAAAGACACTACATGTGTGTAGGTATTTGACAGAAGAACTTAGGTTGTATCAGGTCAGGGAGTTTGGTGTCTTGATTGTGGTTTGCTTCCTAATTTTCTCCTTCCCCCCTTGAGTTCCTAAATGTCTTTTGACTGTTAAATACATTTAGTGTTCCTATTCAGGCACTCCAGAAGTGGGATAATCAGCAGTGAGACACTGATTTCTGGATGTGCAAAACCTGTTTTTTGCAAAACCTGTGGTTCTGTGAAATGCCCCTTGGTCTGTAATTCTTGATGAAGTTAATGTTCCTTTAGAGCATGGGGTAAAGTCAAGCTGCCACCTTGGCCAACAGCAAAACACAACCATGAGGAAATATGTAAGTGTGGAAACTACTCCTTTTAGCCTGCACTTCAGAGCAAATAGAGGATCAAAAAATGCCCCTTTGGGACCTAAAATTTGTCCAGAGCAGCTGTGAGACCTGAGCCATTCATCTTCACTTCCCTTAGTCAGGAGCTTCAGCAGCTTCAGCTGCATCTTGCCTGCTTAGCTGAGTACTAAAAAGGGCATTTAAAGTCCCTGATGGTCTTGTGGATCGTCCCTTCTCTTCCTGTCTAAATCTGATCTCACTGTTCTACTATTCTGGATCACCAGGAGGAATCTATAACTGACAAGTCGCTGAAGGTTGTTGACCCCCATATTTCATTTCTCTGGGCAAGAAAAAAACCCAAAACTTGAGGTGCTGGTCAGGTGGTAATTATTTGTAGATTCAGCTGGGCAAAATCTTTGCTGATTGCGAGGTGGTGGGCAGGTCAGGAGGGGCAGTTGTGATGGAAGGGCTGCCTGCTGTGGGAAGGAGTGCCAGGATTTGGGAGTCTGGGCGAGGTGAGAAGGCTCCTGACTCTGGATCACTGTGCAGTAATTGCTGTGAGCTGTACCCGTGCTCTGGGTGAGTTTTGAGACCTCTTTAACTGAAGGTCTTGCTGTGCAAGCTGGAGGCTCTCACTCCCTCTGTGTGCCAGGGTTCTGTCTCTGTTCCAGCAGCGTTTGTGGCACCAGTTTGTTCTGGAGGCAGGCAGAGGCACTCACTCCTGCAGGAGGCACTCCTGGCACTGCAGGCTCAGGAGAAAATGAGGGGTTTGTCTCTCTGTGGTGGAGAATTTGGATGTGCCTGTAGGAGCACTTCTGTAGTGAGTGTTTGCACAAATGATGATTGAGCCTCGTTGTTCAGACTTTCAGGAGTTAAACTTCCATTCAAACCCATGGAGCTTTAATTTTCTTTGCCAAACGTATTTGCCTACAGTAATTTTTTTTTGTTCTCTAAAATGCCACCTCTTAACTTATTTCTCTGACACTGAAATATTCTGTTCTCAAGTTTCATTCGTCCCAGCCTTGCTCCTCTACTTTGCACTCTCCAGCATCATATATTGTAATATAATGTAGTTCATACTTCTGCCTAATGTTCATTGCCCTGCATGTACTGAAGTATATTATGGTATAGGATAATAGCAGCAATTTATGTAATTCAGTTATTTCGGGGTGAAAGATTAAATCACTGCTTATGTTGTCTTCCTGCTGAAGTATTGCAGCTTTGCAGATACAATTTGTTTAGATATTTTTCCTGTTTGATTTATAGTGGAGTTAAAAGCTATTTCATTGTAGTAGCTGTGACTGAGCTTAGCCTATTGGTCACCTGTATTTCCCTGCTTCATTCTTGACACACTTCTGAGCTGAGTGTGGATAAGTGAGCATGGATAGCACAAATGGGAGGTCTAGATATAACTAAATTGTTCCCTAAACCTTTTTTGTGTGTAGTTTGTATTTTTGTGTTGTTTTGTTTTTTTTTTTTTTCCTCGACAAACTAAAGCTTTGTTATGTACAAAATTCAGCCTTCCCAGTTAGGCTATGTGGTTATCAACCCATTTATTTAGGTTTTTTTAAATCGAATAACTGGCATGTATTTAGATGACCACAACAAAAGTCACTGCATTTCTCTTAAAATAGATTAATTGCAGGTTTCTTGTGTTCTGTCTGGAGGTACAAATAAAAAGTCAGAAGGAAGAAGAGTCAAATACTTATGGAATTTTTACTCCACAGAGAAACCAGGTCCATTTCAGCAGACTTCAGAGGGGCACTTAGCAAGAGGAAGGTGCTGATTTCCTTATGTCCATAAATCCTGGGAGATTTATAGATGAGCTCAGTCAGATGAGTCGCAAAATAAAATCATTTATTGGGAATGTGCTAATAACAGTTTACTGCCTGTATGCCAATATTCCTCTCATCTGTAGAGAGAAAATAATCAACCTCATTAGCATAGTGAGATTTATCAGAGCAACTGATGCTTCTGCAATCTGTACATGGCTTTTCATAGGAACAGCTGAGAAATGCTGCCAAGTGTTGATTGATTTGGAGGCTCAAAAGAACTTGCTGAAGAATCATATTTTTGTTATTTGTTTACTTGAGACCTCAAGTAACCCGTTCTATGAAACTTATTTTAGGAAGGTTAATATCCTCTGAAAGATTTTTACTTTCCCTAAGTACTTTCAAAGAGTAAGTTGTATGAATTTTCAGTCAGGATATATCAGAACCAAACTATTCTTAGTACCTGTATTTTAAATAATTCTAAAGCTGCTAGTGTTTTAACTTATTATTTTTAAGCAACTGATTATTAAACTAATTTCAGGTCTAATTCCATTGCATGCTGTGGAAACTTAGGAAGGATTTTTTAGGTGTTTTTTTGCCTAAGAAAGATTCTTACAGCAGCAAGGTCAGTCAGAGTGGTTCTCAATTAGAGAAGAATGTAAATATGAAGAATGTTTTGAAAAAGTATTCTCCTTGACCAGTAAGAAATTCATTTTTGGATTTTGTTTTCATACTTTGTGTTGCACTGTTCTGTTCACCGACACACAGACAGACAATCTCCCAGCTGATGTAGCTGAGAGAGAAAAAACTTGCTCTCTGTTTGATAATAAATCTAAATCTTCTGAAAATTCTATGAACGTGGAGTCATTTTGTGGTCAAAGCCTAACATTAAAGCTTCGTCATTTTCACATTGTGCATCTTTACTTATGAAGTTTTGGGGGTTTTTTTATCTATCAGTTTGGAGCGTAGGGGTTTTTAATATTAAACAAAATTAAGAATGTATGTTTTTAGCAGTCTGAAATAAGAATGTTTGTAATTGGCATTGTGCAGAAGCTCCTTCCTGTTGGAATCACTGTTGGATGTTGTATCTGTCCCTCTTTTAGTAGATTGCAAGGTCTGAATGTCACAGTGTCTGCAAAAGTGGCCATAGGAAATATTCCCCATCTTCACTTCACTTGCCAAGAGTACCTGGCCTGCTGTGCAGCAAAACTATTGCCATTAACACTGCAAAAGGCTGATGTGTGCTGGTGTCAGATGGACCCAAAGTGAAGGAGAGCTGGGGTGAAACAGCTGCTTCTGGCCGTGTTTCTGCCTCTTTATAAAACTGAGAGAGAACGAACAGATCCCCAAATTCATCCTTGCACCAAACACGGAACAAGCTCTGCGCCTTCGGCTAATTTGATTGAAGATTTTTACATAATCAGAGTAAATCAAAATTGTGCATTTTAAAGAGGGATCCAATCAAAGGGCTGTGATTGCAGGTCTGGGTCACAGTCACCCGAGAGCAGCCCCAGCTCTGAGCACCCCCAGACAGCTGTGGGGGAGTCCAAGGTCTGCTGGAGACCAGGAAAGTCAAAAAGCTTTGGCTGATCTCTTGGGGAGGAGATTCACCCCCAAAGCCCCACGAGAAGGCTTGGCCTGGGAACTGAGCCTGTGGGAACATCTCCCCTCACTTCTGGGTGAGCAGAAAACACCAAAGGAATGATGAGATAGTTGTTTAGTGTACCACAGAAAAATGGGTTTGTAGTTTTAGGGTTTGCCCCATACACTAATATGGGGACAAGGTGGAGAATTCACGGTGTTGGCTTCTTCTTCTTTCTTCTTCTTCTCCTTCTCTTTCTTCTTCCTTTCTTCTGTGACCTCAGTTCCTATAATGTAGTGATTGGTAGAAAGAATCTACTTTAGAAGAGACATGCTAACAATATTGATATATATTGGATTTAAAACCAAAATAATATACCTAGAACTTTCCTATTTGATAATAAAAACTACATAATCTCTGTACACGAAGCCTCTGCGGCCATTGAGCACCTGAACACAGAGGAGAAGCTGTTCCTGAACCTTTGATAAGATATAATAAACAAATGTGAAGAAGCGAAGAAGTCTTCTGTTATTTTTTTCCCTGATATGAGAGATTGAGAAGAAGAAGCCTCCTGGGCACGAACCAACTCTGTGGGACCCACAGGGGCCTCATCAGCAGGGAATTGCTTGGGAGCTGGGACAAAACTGCTCATATTAAAGAGGGAAGTACGAGCTAGAGCAAGACTTGCCCTCTGAGCCTTGGTGCCAGCCCGGGGCTGTCACCTTGCCCTTTATCCAAACCCAGTTTGGGTGAAGGTCAATCCCCTCAGGTTTGTGCTCTGCAATAGTCACAGTGCAAATATGCAAACTGTCTGAGCTGGCTCTGGAACACTTTAAAGATTAATTTTCTTTTAATTATCTTTTTTTTTGATCGGACTGCTGAAGTCAGCAGCCTTCCCCCAGCACGCAAGGATATTTTTCAGAGAGAAATACCAATAAAAAATAAACCATCAAAACCGTATTTATATCTGAAGTCCACCTTTATCTGGCAGTTTAGGAACAAATGCCTTTAGAGTGGAATAGAATTAATACCTTCTCTGCTGATAAATTTTTCATCAAAGCTACACAAATTAAATTCAGGTGTCTCTCCCAAAGATTTTACTCTTCATTACTTGGGCCACATTTATTTATAGTTCTCACCAAACTTATGCAAAAGGACATTTTCAGTATTTTTATTTTCCTGGGCCTGGTCAGTGCTGCATTCCCAATGGATGAGTTTTTTCCTGTCTTTGTCTCCCTTTTTCTTTTTTATGAATATGTTGGGGATTTTTTTTTTTTCCCCTGAATATGCCTATTACATCATTATATCTTTCTAAAAAGTGAATTTATCTCATAACTGATTGGTTCAGCATTCACATAATTTAAGTACTTTAAGCAGAATGAGAATTTTCTATGACTTTAGTAGAAAAATGAAACATTTCTTTTGCTACACTTTTGATAACAACAGTTTGTCCTGGACTGGAACTAAAAGAGCTGGCCTAATTTTTTTTTTTTTTTTTTTTTTTTTTTGTACAAAAAAATATNNATAAACAAATATTTCAATTTTCTCTTTGCCTCAAGTCTCTGTTTTGTTAATGGGAATATTAATACTTTCCATTTTTATGACAACTTTACTGGATCAAGTACTCAGGACCCATTTAGTTACTGTCATTGTACAGATCATAAATAGATATATACACACATAGTTATCTAGAGAAAAAATAGGTGTGCATCATGTACTTAACAGATAATTTGGGGTTTATTGCAAGGCAAGACTGAAAAAGAATTTGAAAGCTTTCAAAGATGGAATTTGATTCTAGATGGGGTTTTCATATTCTGTGCTCTGTAACCCTGCATTATTTAATATTCTGAATTATTTTTAACTATAAATTTGATTATTTCATTGATTTATTAAGGTAGTTAAGCAGAGTAGAGGTTAAATTTGTGAACTGTAATACAGTCTCCCAGGCTTTCTAGGTTAAATCCAAATATTTTAAAATCTAGTAAAATTTTCTTTATTTCTAATACCACAAAGCATTGGCCAAGTATATCTGTGGCTGAAACTGCCAAAATTCTGCTCCCCACTAAATCATGAAAATATTTGTAAATAGCATTTCTAATCAATTCAGAAATTTATCAATTTCCCATAAATTGCTTACTGAGGAAAATGTTTTGTAAGGTTTCTGTAACATCTATTGGAGATGGATTCATTCAGGATGCACCATGCTTATTAATTAAAAAAAAAACAATTAAATTCAGAATGCTCTGACTTTCACCAATGACTAAGGAGAGTCCTCTTGAGTGAGTAATTTGTATTCCAGTGGGGGGAAAAAAAAGAAAATCAAACCCAGGTGCTGTAACAGAAATAATGATTTCAGTTCCCATATCGGTTCAGAGTCATCCTGATGATAACTCCACCAGCAGAACCCCTTGTAGAGAAGCTGAATTTATTTGCTTTAGGTACCAAGCAGCTCCCAGAGGTCATTCCTTGTCTGCAGATGTTCAGCTGGAGAGCAGAAGCATCTCTTGGGTTTCCTCAACTCTGCTCCGTGTGTGGAAATGTTCCTGTGCACATGTCTGGGTATGAACGAGCCCGTGGTGTGTGCATCCAGCCAGCCTAGAGATCTGAAATAATTCCTGCTGCTTTCGTGGTCCTTAATAAATAATTTTAACTGTGATTCATGTGGTAACTCACTGATGAGGATGATTTCAGGTTTGCATTGCAGATACAGAAGGTGTCTCACTGAAAAATAACATTGATTCCTGATAACAAAGTAAGCTTAAATTTTCCTAGTGCAGTGTGTAATTCATTTTTTTTCTTTAAAATTCTTACTGTAATTTTCATTATCAGAACTTCTGTATGCTTGTTTTGTGTGTCCCTTTTCAGCTTGTGGGTTCAACTCAGATGTACATTTGAAACTTAGACTGCATAGTGAGCAGCGATGTTGTCCCCAGACTCCTGCTGAAAACCTCGATGCCTTCAAAAGTCTGCCCTTAAATCAGAGCTCCTCGCTAGGTACATTTAATACAATTATTTTTAAGGGAATTGAATTCAACACAGAATTTTATTCCTTAGTCGTGTGAAGGACAAGGCTTGTAAAGGTAAATTAAATAACTGCGATTCGTTCATTCATCGGTGGCACGAATTTAAATCATCGTTTCGAAAGAATGGCCTTGACATGCTGGAATTGGTATCAGCATAAACCAAAGTGCTGGAACGTGGGAACTTGCCCTGTTTGAAGGTTTGCTCCTTATGAAGGAGGCAGTCAGAAGAGGGATGATTAATAATGAACAGTGGAAGGAAAAAAAAAACAAACCAAAAACTCTAAGAACAGAAAATATCTCTGTCTGTTCCTCAAAATAGCAATGTTTCTGTGTGCCTCGGCCCAGAGGCTTAATGAAATACTTGAAGAAAAGATTATTTGCTTCCTATTGAAAGAATGAAATTCAGATAACAGACAATTTAGTTTTATCTTCATCAGTTGGTGTCTTATTCCTTCCCTCCTGCGGTGTGAATGTCTCTCATAAATCTTGGAACCATCACAGCGAGATCACCGATCCACAATTTCCATCTCTCTTTAAAACCCAAGAGAAACAAGGAACAAGGCTTGTGCTGCAAAGCTAAATTGGTGTAAATTGGTGTAAATTGTGCTTCTCTCTGACCTGGGGAGCGACCCTGCCTCATTTGTCTTGTGGTGAGCTGGGGGTGCTGAGCTGAGGGATTTCCCAGCTCAGTGAGTGACACCCTGCAGCAGCACTGCTTGTGCTTCCCACCCCTGGAGGCAGAGCAGCAGAGCTCCTGCCTGAGCTGTGACTTGTTTGTGGCACAGCCAAGCCCAGCTCATCCTGTGAGCACTGCAGAGAGGGGCTCAGGCAGGAGAAAGGATGTTCTCTTCTTGTCTTGAAAAAGATATGTCTGTGTCAAAACAAAAAGCTGCAGCAAAATATTAGGAAGTGGATTCTTGTGGGTTTTTCCAACCCTGCATCGGTTTGCTTGAGTCTATGTCTGCTGTGTCAGACTGAATGAAGGTCTTAAAATCTCATTGTTTTAACAGTTAGTTATTTTTGTCATGATTTTTAAGTTTTGTCAGTGGCATCTCAAGTGTTTTCACTTGGGTAAGCCCTGCATTGCAGGCAGCCAATGGGCCATATTTTCAGGTTCTTATCTCTTTTAGTGCCTCTAGGAGTAAAGGATTGAAACTCCTGATTTGGCTCATGTTGGCAAATTATTCAGTGCACTGTTAAACTGAACACAGAAGTAATTGAACTGAGTGTTTATATTTGGTTGAATTGTAACAACTCCTGAAAGTTGTATTTATTTAAGTGGCTAAAAAGGCTAATTGCTAATACCCTGAATAATGTCACCTTAGGAGTTGATAGTGACTTTATAAGCAGCATGAGCTGTTTCCTTTGTGCTTTTACAAACCTTGACATATGCAATTTTTTTTTTTAAAGTGTTGTGTTTTTTGTCTTTTTTTTTGTTGTTCTTTTTTTTAAGAGGTGTTAAATGCACAGTAGCACAGCATATACTATTGTCAGGCTTGCCTGAATGGTTTGGGATGAAATTGTGTTGAATCCCAAGGACTGTCTCCCAGTATAGGAGATGTGGTCCTGTGAAGCTCTTCAGTTATTTGGGGCTGTTATGGTTGTTGCCTCCTCCTTCAAGTACTCTGCCTCTGCTACGAGTCACTGAAGTTCTGGAAGGAGTTTTATAGCTCACACACAAAAGCATGGAAGTTTTATAATTAGTTTTAGAGAAGAGCGAGCCTGGAAAGCAGCAGACAATTAGCTCCAAAGAATTGAGTCCCCATCAGCAGCTGAGGAGTTTTGAGTAGAGCTCTGCTTGGAGACCACGCTGGCAGCTTGTGTGAGTGCTGATGCACGCTGTGCTTCTGAAAAGGGGAGCTCTGGCAAGGGATTCCCATGGAGCAGCCAGCTCCAGAGCCCTGTGGAACCAGCAGCAGGGGCAGCCCTGCCCCTCTCTCCCCATCCTTTTCCATCCCTAGGGAATAGGAAGCAGCCAAGCTCCAGCAGAATTATTCTGCTAATTTGGGGATCCAGAAAGCTGTGCTAGGTGGAAGAATGCTGCCTGGGGCCCTGCTGGAGCTGGTGAGCTCTTTTAGGAGTTGTTGTAAAGGTTCTGTGGAGATCAGGGATTTTGGAGAGGTTGGAATTCTGAGCCTGGCGAGTTCCAAACCAGGGTGACAGCCGAAGGGTGCAGTCCTGCACTCCTCCCTCTTCAGAAAGAAGCATTGTTGTGTTCTTACCATATCTGTGGCTTGTCTTAGCAGCTGCAGGTGTCATTCTTGGGTGCCAGAGAAATTTTATCCCCCCCAAAAAAAGGGAAAGATACTGGTGAGGCACATGTAGCTCACAGAAGTGTTGTGTGTGCTGGGAGGGAAGTCACAGAATCACACAACAGTTAGAGATCGTTGTGTCCAAGGGAGATCGTTCAGTCCAAGGCAGGATCTCCTGAGAAAAGTGTTTTTGCATTATTTTAGGATCAAAATTACATGTTCATAAGGCATAAAATTGCTACTGTAGAGTCTGAAGTTATGTGATAACAGTATGAAATTTTATATAATGAGCACATTTCTCATCTCAGATGGAACCTAATTGTGTGTTGTGTGTCAGATAAAGGAGTCAGGCAATGCTGTAAGACTTGGCTAATGGAAAAATGCTGGTTTTTTTTGTTTCTGCTGCTTGTGTTTTACATTGTTGGAAATGTTGGAAACAATCTTTTCTGAAAAAAATGGTGTTACCTAATTACAGAAACACATTGCTGTAAGGGACAAAATATCAGAAATTTTTACTCTGAATTTCTAATCCATTTCTTGCAGGAAGTAGCCTAACACGAGAGACACTTTTAAAGAGAAGCACTTAGTGGCTGCATCTAAACTGTTCTGTATTGAGGTCTTTTGAGCACACAGGAATCTAAATTTATCTCTCTGTATATTGGCTGCCTGAAGACAGCTCTTGGAGTTGGATCTAATACGATCATATGGATATTTCTAAAAAAATCCTTCAGTTCTACCACCTACTCCGGAGCCCACTCCAAGACAGGATACCTGTGAGTCCTTCTGTCCTTCCAGAAATGATGCTGGGGACGATGAACATGTGGGAGCATTTCCTGGGTGGCCCCTGGTACGTGGGCAATTCCAGGGAGGAATTTATACACTTGTGAAAGAGAGGGAGATTTGAAGCTTAAAAGGAAACTGAAAGAGCAGAGAGCTTGCCAGAAAAGAAAAACAAACAAAATAAAAACCAAAAAAGCACCTAAATATGGGTTCCTAAGAACTGTGAGGGAGTTACTTGGGGTTACATGGAGAATACTCTGGACTGGCATCCCAAGATGGTTTCTTAACAGAGCTTGCTGGTTTAGGCTAACCTACTCTGCTGAGGTGTTATTGGCTACTTCATCAATATAAATGTCTATTTAGGGCTCAGGAACCACAATTTCTTTCTTAAGAAATGTATGGTCTGAAAATTTCCTTTCCTTCTAGGAACTTCAGTCTCTAAAAGTTTTTCTAATTAGAATATCAAGAGCTGCTTTTTCAGTGTGTCTGCAGTAGCATCCTGGGAAATTCAGGAGATAATGATGGGAATTGTTGCTCGATGAACTCCAGTGCTTATTTGTAATGTAATTTGCTCTGCATTCTACCATTCTCTTCAGAAAAAAACCTCTCAGATTCTTTTATATCCAATTCCTCAAATACTTTAGTCCATTTAAACTTACACGAAGTGGGGGAGCATGAAGTTCAGGTTTTAGCAGTTATGGTTGGTGAGTCACTGCCAAAGACCATGAAGAGTTTAGAGATTTGTTTTGATTTGTTTTGGTTTGTTTTGTTTTTCCCCTCTGGTCAGCACGGAGATTTAAAAAAGAGATTTATTAGAAGCCACTAATAAAAATGGTGATGCGTGCTCATATTGCATAAGGAATCTTTTTATTTATCATCACTCTTCATTTATTTGCTGGTGAATGATGGATTAGCTTAGAAATAGACATTGCAAGTACACAAACTTCATTTTCCAAAAAGTGCTTGGCAGAAATAACTCAAGACATAAGCTTTCTGTAAGAGGAGATGAAAGCAAAAGATGAGATTTGGCCAAAACTTGTTCTCTTAGGCATGTTTGTTTTTTTTTTTAATTTCTTTTTTTTCTCCTGTAGGACAGGCAATAGGTTTTGAACAATATTGTAAACTCTCACTTTAAAATAACCAAGTAAATAAATTGTGTTTCTCCTTTATTTGTGAGCTTTTAGCATATTTGTGATTTTACAATTACTGTCAGTACAATTCTTACTGATTTGTCTCCTGCTAAGAGAAGACAAATAGTATATGTAAGGAAAAAAGAGAGAAGCTGTATGAATTTCCACTCTCAGAAGGAATTTCATGAACCCCAGGCTCAGACAGCAGCCTGCACTTCCTAGTATTGTTTTGTTATTTATTTAAACTCCTCCAGTCTGCCAGCTAGGTTGGGACCATCCCCGGAGAAGAGAAGCTTTATGCTATTGCCAAGAAGCATCTCTTTGATTAAACACATCAATTAATTCTGCTGTAATCTAACAAAATGGGGTCCTTTTGGCTTTAACCTTTCTTAATGTGGCATGTCTGTTGCAGACAAGAATGTTTTTAATTGAGGGAATAATGCTGTGCACACTAAAGAATCCTGGTTTTTTTAGTAGAGAGAGAGCAAATGAACCCCCTAAAATATCCCTCAGTGTGTTCTGGCGTGGGTTTAAGTAGCTCTGTTAGCCAATAATTCTATTTATCACTGACAGCCAGTATCAGTGGCTCTTGGGAGACATGTAGGACTCGAGTTTTGCTGCTTTTAGGACATTGAAAGACCCCCAGTAAATCTGCATGAACAGAAGTTGCCCCAACCCAACTCAGGTGTGTTCTATCAAGCTAAAACCTTTTTACACCTTATTCCTCAGAGTGTGAGCTCGTGTGAGCTGTCCTTGCACCACTGATCACAGTGGATGTTGTGGCTGTTGTACAGAATTTTCCATGTGTTGTGGTGTGCCTGTGATGGACAGAACTGCTGAGAAGCTGCTGCCCAGCCCAGGTTTCATACCTGCGATAATCTTAATGAAATTAAGATTCTTAAAGCTCTTAGATCTTTCACAATACAAGGTGTGATATGGAAGTATCAGAATAGAACTATTAAGGCTGGAAAAGGCCTCCAAGGTTGAGTCCAGCATTTGAGTGGACACCAGCAGGTCAATTAAACACTGAGTGCCACGAGCAGGTGTTGGTATCTGTGTGCCATTCATAAATAAGAATTAAGGAAAATGCTGTGCCATTCCTCTTTTTTTCATCACTTTCTAATAGAATCAAATAATTACTTGAAACCAGAGAAATAGTGGCTGAAACAAGCAGGCATGGAATTTAGGAACCTACATGGTGAGGTATTAATCAGAATTTACAAGGAGGAGCAAGTTTCATGTTTCTGTGCTGATATAGGTCAAACTTGGTTTTTTGTTTTTTTTTTTTCTTTTTTGTAAAATTGTTTTTTGGGTTTTTGTGGGGTTTTTTTGGGTTTTTGGTTTTTTTTTGATGGGTTGTTTTTGTTTTTTGTTTTGTTTGTTTTGTTTGTTTGTTTTTTGTTTTTGTTTTTGTTTTTTTTTTTTTGGTTTTTGGTTTTTTTGGGGGTTTTTTTTTTTGGGTTTTTGTTTTTTTTTTTTGGGTTTTTTTTTTTTTTTTTTTTTTTTTTTTTTTTTTTTTTTTTTTTTTTTTTTTTTTTTTTTTTTTTTTTTTGGTTTTGGGTTTTTTTGGGGGTTTTTTTTTTTGGAGGGAGGGTTTAGTTTTTTTTATTTTAATTAGGCTTCCCTGCTGGCTAACATAGTCTCCAGAAAAGCTCAAATAATGTTTTAAATAAGAGGTAACAATTTAAATAAAAATAAATGAAGTTAATTAAAACGCTAAACTCAAAATCTTCAGCATTTCAGCATTTCTGTTCATGAAGTGCTACAGTGATAAATTAAGTAAAGTCTAGAGTGACAGAGAAGAATGTAGCTTAAAATTGCCTTTTTCATTGCAATCTAAAGAAAGAATCAGCGAAGAAGAAAAAATGTAAAGGTATGGCAATGCTTTTAGTTTTAATTAATATTGAATATCAGCAATATTTAATCAATCTTTAAGTATTACAGTGCTCTGCAGGGTGTTAGTGTGTGCTGACTATAAAAAAGTGGGGGCCCAAGAACACTCAGAGCTGCAAGTTGTCTCTCCCAGATTAACATGGATCATTCACTGCCTCCACCTAAATCTGCCCAAATCTGTGACGAACAGATGCAGAAAATGCACAGAAATTCTGGTTCTGCTGAAGGGACGCTCAGGGAAAACATTTATCATTTTCATTTTCCTCCTCCTGAAGCCACTCGAAATCCTGCATTTATGAACCAGTGAAGGATGTCAGGCAGTGCAAGTCCTGTAATCCCATCGTGGGAAATGGAGATGTTTTATAACTTGTGGTGCTTGGGTTGTGGAGATGCCAACTGCTCTGCCACCTCCCTTCTGGCCTGGCTGTGATTATACTCTCCAGCTCCCAGTTTTAACCAGGAACTCATGCTGATTGTTTTTCCTTAGCCATTTACATAGGTTAAGCTCCTCACTCACGAGGCTTATTGAGGTTTTGCCCTTCTAAATAAAGGCTACAGTGCTGTTGGAGTCCAGGAAAGCTGGAAAACTTTTCCTGTTGCTTTGAGGGGTCCTGTTTCCCCCAGAGCACCCCAGGGGAAATCAGCCTTTGATCTGAGCCCCTGGAAAAAGCTCCCAACACTTCTGGATGAATTGAAGGCATTGAGAGTGTGAGATGGATTTTGGTTTAGTTTACCACAGGGTGAAAATTTGTAGTTTTAGGTTTTGCTATATACAGGTAAATGGAGACCAAACATGGAGAATTCAGGGTGTTGGCTCTGGGTTCTTCTTTCTTCTTCTTCTTCTTCTCCATTCCTGAGGTCAGGTGAGCATGGGGTGATTGGTGGAGGGAATTTGATGTAGAAGAAACGTGTTAGCAAGAATTAGTGGTTATTGGTACAAAAGACAAAATAGAACACGTAGCAATTGATTATTGGGTGATAAAGCTTTAAAAACTGTCTGCCCCCGAGGGCAGCAGCCATTGTAGCACTGAAAACAGCAGCGACAGCCAGGCTGAGGCTGCGCTTCTGGAACTGAGATAAGGAAAAATAAACCCGAGAAAACTGCAACAGAAGTTTCATCTCCTTCTTTCCTGATATGGGACACTGAAAAAGAAGAAAAATTAGCCAGGCCAGGGGCCCAGATTTCCATCACAGCTTTATTACATCCAGCTTTATTGCAAAATGTTTTTAAAGATCATGAAACTGTGTGTGGAGGCTTTTCCTGTAGAAGCCACAATGTAATTTTTATGGCATATGCAAGGAAGATGTGCCAGCAGGAAGCACAGAGGTGCTTGTTCTTTTTTGTGTTGTATCTGTAGTAAAAGGCTGTACCCACATTTGGACTGAAATGTCTGAGTCTTTAAATTGCTAGAGAATGGGATCTGGCTTAGACTGTCTAAGAAAGTCTCTTTGTTTCTCCTGGAACTGACAAAATAATGAGTTAAATGCTGATGGGGCACTGACTTGGCACGCAGATGGCACAAATATAGTGTGCTGAGGAATAATTCACTTACAGCCATGGACATTTCCATAGACTGGTTATGGTTGACAGGTGGAATTTTCCTTTGTGTTTTAGCCCAGACTCCAAAATGTGATTGGTTTTGGGTTTTTTGGGGGGGGTTTTTGGGTTTTTTTTTTGGTTGTTTTTTCAGCATGTGTGTTGGCAAATGAGCATATAGCTTGAGCAGATTTGGGCCTGGATAAACTGTTTAGGAGCCAGGTTAAAAACAGAAAAGTGTTTATTTTTTCTTGTTTTTTTTCTTGTTTTCCCCTTTCCCTCATTACTTATCTCTTTGCATGTTATATTTTCTTTCAAACTGGTTAAGCCTGTAATGCTGAAGGGTCTCAGCTGCTCTGGAATAACAGAACCATTGGGCTCCATCCAGCAAGCTCTGAGCACTCTGACCCCAGTACCAGGAACACCTCAGTGATTCCTGCAGTTACAAATGGGGAGGTCCCAGTGGGGATCCCCACTTAGCTGCACGCTTGGTTTCTCTCTGGGCTTTGAGGGAAAAGCCACTCAGCACCTCCTAGGTGTTAAAAGCTGTTAAGAAAGCATTTATTGATTTGCTACTGTTGATGGAGTTTTGGGGTTCTCCCTGCAGAAGTCGTTGCTGTTTGATGTTGCGTGAGGATGGCTCATTTGAGGAATACCTGAAATACTTTTGTGCCAGGGTAATCTATTTTTCATTAGCAGCCTCTCTCAGCTGGCACAGGTTTGCTGGTGCTCTAAAGGACACATGATCTTGTAATCTTCTGTTACATAAAATTGAACAAGTCTGACCAAATGAGCAGAAGAATTGAAAAGTTTGGTGCAAGGAGAAGTTCAGTGAAGTCAGGTTGCTGCTTCTCTGTTGTTCATGTGATCGTTGTGTGAGCAGTAGCCAAATGTGTGATGACTGTTTTTAAAAAAATTGTGACCAATTCTGGGAGATCAACTCCTCATCTTCTCTTGGCTTTGGGGTTTCCAGTGGGTCTCTGTAGGAGAAGGACTCCTCCACATTCCATCCTTTCTCTTGGTTTGCCAAGCCTCACATGCAAGTTTCCAGCTTGTAACTGAATTCTCCCAGGCTCATGAAAAACAGACAGAATTTCCCAGATCTGCTGCCTGATTTATGATGTTAAAATGGTATTAGGGACAAGCACTGTCCCTCTCATAACTATGAGGAAAAATTGGCCATTTGACCTTGCATTTACTGAAGACAATAGCCAGCTAGCTGCTCCCACCTTCCAGGTCAATGTGACATCTCAGGCCTTTATTATACATTTTCCTCGAGGCACTGGTGCTTTCATTTTGCTTGATGTAGAGTAACAGAAATGTTTTGATTGAAGGGACCAGCCAAAGCTAACTTCAGTGTTTACCCTGAAGCGTGATCCCTGTGAACACATGGGCTTTATTCATCCAACCATTACAGAAAACGGTTTTGAAAAAAAAAAAAAATGACTCTTACATTCACTGATTTCACTGTAAATGAAGGCCCAGGGTGCTCCCCGTGGGCCTGCCATTACACAGAAAGGTATGGATTGAAGAAGAGGGGAAGACTTGTATGTCTAACTCAAACATGTCAAGTGTTCACTTCTTTGCTGCAGAAGAATAATGCATTTAATTAGACTATCATTGTGACAAATTGGTTGTGATGAGGCCGTCTATCTCAGGAGAGTGATGCTAATCTATCTTGTAGTTTAAAGGCTCTCCTGTGTTGGCATGAGAGAGATAACTAATCTTTTTGGGGCTGTGGGAAAACAAGAAATTCGTCCTATTGAAACGGATTGGATGCTTGAGTTGCCTTTTATAGGCATTTCTTTAAATGAGGAATGGTTTTGAGGACCATAAAACTTTGAAGGATTAAATCCTGCACTGAAGGACTCAACTTGTGCCTGACCTCTGCCCCTGTAATGGAATCCCAAACGTAAAGTTTGACTCTCCTGTAGTGTAAGGAGAGTGTTCTGCACCTGAGAAACCTGGTCCTGAAAGCTCCTTCCTGACCAAAGGATCACCTTGAATGAGACAAGAGGAGCTTCAGGGCAGTGTGGCACACTGAGGCGCCTTCTGAACCACTCACTGAGCGCAGGTGCTGCAGCTTTTTCTTTGCAAAAGCCAGAATCCTCCCCTAAGAGAAGCTCCTGGGGGTTTTCTCTGTATTCAGCATGTTTCTCTTTGCTCTGCAGCACCTCTGAAAGCTGAGCAATGGAACAACCAGAAAAGTCTTCGCTAATCCCTGTAATCATGTTTTCTACTACAGGGCTTGGAGTAAAGAGAAATGAAGCGCTCTTTTGCTCTACCTGCAGCAGACTTTGAATGCTTGCTTTAAGCTGACAGGAGTGATCCTTTTGGATCTCGTGCAGCTCAGTACGAGGAGGCACTGCCAAAGCTGTGGGGATAAGGCCCAATTGATCCAATTCCATGTAAAAGGCAGAGCCAAGCAGGTCAGCAGCCTTTGGGGACACTCCTGACACATCACTGTTCCCTAAAGACAAATATTTTACCATTTCTAATGTTCCATCTTAGCCTTTTGTAAAGCACAGCTGCATTTTTAACTCGCCCTCCAATACCTCACTTCCTAAACTTTTGAGCATTTTGCTGTTCTCTGCTCTTTGTCTTCTGCTCTTCTTGAGGCCTCCCTGGAGGTGATGAAGTCATGGTCTTTCACATACAGCTTTGTTAGTGCTCCAAAAAATAATTGGTAGTTTTGAGACTCCATGTTGTAGACAATAATTTAATTTTTAGGCAATCATATTAATCTCCTTTTTTCATTTCAAGACATTTCATGTCCTCTGCTATCCATGCCTGAGCAGGGTTCTCGTGGCATGTTCTCCCAGACAGCAACTGGGAGATGGCATTGACTGGCCAGTGACAACCTGAGTTAGGATGTTGATCCAAATATCCTCAAAAGAGGCTGGGGATGGGGAAATTGCTTGTTGGTCACTCTTTGAAAGCCTGTACAAGGCTGTCCAAATGAGATCCAATGCCTTTGATTTATTTATTATGAGCACAGGGTGCAAACACCTCTGTGGTACAGCTGGGGGTGTGAAGGCAAATTTACTTTTCTGGGATGTTAATCAGCTCTTGTAAGGAGCTGAGCTCTATTAAACTGACAAACAGAGGGCAAAAGGCTTTAGGGGTCACAGGGGACAGCTGGTAATTATTTCCTATTGTCACCTACTGCCATGTCAGCTGTACCTACAGAAATCAGAGAGATCGTTATAATGCCATGGAGAGTAAATGTGGAAGAGGGGAAGAGGGGAAACAGCTCATTCTGGGAAGAAAGATTCTGCAACTGTCACTTGTTTACAAGTTGAACATATAGGGAGTTAAATCCTATCCCAACCATTTAAAAATTAATCTTAGAACACTGAAGTGTATATTGATGAGTAGACCTGTTGATTTTAAGTAATGGACTTATTAGGGAAATCACCATGTATCTAGACAGAAGGAATATATTTATTTTTACTTTCATTGAGATGGACCTCAGGGTTTGGTGACGATTCCATGAACATTTTCTACTGCAAGCAGCTTGTTTCTCATGCGTGGCTGAAACCCACAGCGTAGACATTCTGCCAGGAAGAACCTCGGAAAAATCAAATTATCCAGGAGCTTACTGGTCAGCTGAGCTGTGCTTTGTTATAAGTGCACATTGTATTGTTGGCTTTTGGCAAATATTAAAATGAATGTCATATGTGTAAGAAAACGAAGTGGCATGGATATAGTTTGTTTTAAAAAGTAGTGTGATTTCTTAGGATTATATCATGATATGTAGAATGCTTTTTTATGTAGTTAACTCAGGATAGCAAAGATAAGCAAAGAAGTTCCCCAAATTCTGGACCATCTGGTTGAGGATAACAAGGACAGGCCTGAGGCTCTGGAAGGAAGAATCTATCGATCAGAAGTGGGACACAGGATGACCAAAAGGAGTCAGCAGAACTGGACTACAATGGATTATCAAATTTTAAACAGACCTGCAAGAAGGAAAAGTGACAGGATAGGGGGGACTTGAAACCCAAGAGATACCAAAAAAGGAAAAGTTGAATGATGCATAGAAATCTATGAATATGTATGAGACTCGGGCATTTAACAGAAGAGGTTTGTTAGCTCACCTGAGCTAACACCCAGCCATATTAACTCTTTGATTTATTCCTGTCTCCTATTGTCCCTTTTATTAAAGCCCTTATTAAACCTTTTAAAATTTTAACAAGAGTGAACTTCATTTTTCACAGCTTGGAACTGGTGAAGGTTTCAATCACTCACTCTTGGCTTGCTCCAGTCTTGGGGCCCCAGAGACATTCCCCAGTCAGCCATGTCCCTCTAGCCAGGTGAGACCCTTCAGAAGAGCTTTTCTGGTGGTCCATAGGCACTGCCCCGATGCTACACCTGCACAGTTATTTTTTAATAGCTCCTGGTATAAAACTATTGTAGAAACAAGTATTGTGTATGGCATTAGCTTGTTAGAATTGCTACTGCCATAGAGCTAAGGAGCTGTTGTGAGCTTAAGGTTTGCAGTGCTTTGTTTTGTGTGTGGTTGATGATTCTGCAGAGCAATGGGGTTGAGGGTACAGGAGCAGTAGCTGTGTTCAGCTGTTTGAGATACAGCATGACAAAGCACTACTGACAAAATTATCCACTGGGAATTTTGAAGCAGAAAGTCAAAGGCTGGCCTCTAACAAGTGCTTATAGGATTTTCCAGCAAAGTGTGGAGTTATTTTGTTTGGTTTGGTTTTAATCTATTGACTCAGCATCTATAGAACCAGATTTGTGCTAGTACAAATACAACAGATGGATTTTAATTTCCTTTTTCTGATCTCTACCATTGTGTTTTTGGTTTTTTTTTT
>VZRF01000924.1:284192-319129 GCA_013396875.1 Vireo altiloquus
GTTCATGGGAAAGATGTTTTTATTGTTTCTTGGTTTTTTCAGTGCTTTAGTTGATGTTATGACCTTGTTTTGTCAGTGTTTTTGTTGATAGAATTTCCTTTCCATTTCAGCATAACATGCTAAGTTTCTCATCAGGTAAATGTAAAAGTTAGGTACCTGTTTTAAACATTTCTTAAATGAGTTTCAAATATCAGGGGTATGTTGCCAGATCTCAGCTGTTTATTCAACTTTTTCTCTTTTTTTTTTTTAACTTCTTAATTAGCTGTCTATAAGCCTGTATCTGTACCTATCCTATCTGGGTGTGGTGGGATTTTCATTATCCAAGCAGAAAGCCACAATCCTGGATGTCTTGAATGTGTGCTGGAATAGGAGTTACATTCAGGGAGGGCTCTTGGCCTTCCTCAGATGTTGTGGATCCTGTGTTTTGAGGCTGTTTGGGGAAGCTGGGCCAGGTGGGATGGAGCTCTCAGAAACTTAGTCTGGTGGAAGGAGTCCCTGCCATGGCAGGAGGGTTGTAACTAAATCATCTGTGAGGTCCCTTCCAGCACAGGTCACTCTATTAATCTGTGTTTTAAATTTATTTTATTCTTTTGTGTATGGGTGAATCCCCAGCTGACGAGAGACTTTGTATTGCCTTTTCCAAGTGTGAATTGTGCTTTTCAGTTCTACCTCAGCACACCCACACTTTCTCTCCTTCTCTCTCTCTCCTTCTCTCTCTCTCCTTCTCTCTCTCTCCTTCTCTCTCCTTCTTTCTCTCTCCTTCTCTCTCCTTCTCTCTCCTTCTTCCTCCCCCTCCTCTGCTTTATACCTGGCAGTCCTTTTCCCAGACTTTTCCTGCACTAACCTATTTCACAGATCCCACCTGGGCTTTTTCCCTTCCCCAACAAGTCTGGAAGGTTTGTCTGAGGAGGAGGATGGAACAAATGGCTCAGTTCACCCTGAAGTCTCTGGGCAATTTGAGGTTAATTGGTGAGAAATGGGCCAAAGCTGCAGCGAGAGGATGAATGCACCCAGCACTGCTCGCCTACAGGGAGTGATGAAGGGAATTAGGAATTCTAGTAGCACTGCTGATTTATGTAGAAGCGCCTTAAAGATTAGGCTGGAGCCTTTCATAACCCAAGACATGGCAATTCTTGGCGAATCCTGGACTCTTCAAAGACAGCTGTTCATTAAAAAAAGAAATAATCTAGAGGAAAAACTGCTGGAATTTCCTTGACCTGCCAGCAGAGAAGTTGTCAAAGGTTTGGCTTGCTTGTTAGGCTTTCATTAGAGTTTGTTACAAGATTGTTTCATTTGTTGCTGAGGGAAAGGCAGAGGAAACATTTCAATAAAAGCTGGTTAAAGCTGTCACTGTGCCTCTCTGCTGCTGAATAACACAACTCTCACTTTTACCCTTTCTCTTGTTTTCCCTTTCCTTTTTAATGAATACTGATCACCTGTCTTGCAAATAAGTGACCTTATCAAACAATGTGCTTTTCATCGGTTGCTTTCATCTGGTCTGGAGCACTTAATTTAAATAGATAGAAGTTGTTGTTTTTCTTCCATTGATTTGAAATTTTTAGAATAATTTCCTTTTTTCCAATTAACCTCAGTGTGATGTTGTCTTCTTTAGAGTGTTTGATATAACCACAAAAGACACGCAGATCTTTCTCTTCTTTAACTTTGTCTTGTTCTGTCAAGTAGATTATTGCAAATTAAGTTGGACTTTCTTTCAGGCCTGTGTAGCCTGAAACAGTTTTCCCTGTTTTGGTTGCGTGTTTGCAGGCAGACTTGGCTTCTAAACTTTTACCTGACCTTTAAATGAAAAAGCAAAAAACCCCAAGAGTCCAAGGGCTGGAGACTCATCCTATAGAAACACTGGACCATTGATAAATTTGAAAATACATTGTTAGGATTCAAATAGAGCTGCTGTGTTCAACTGACAGCAGGCTTGATAAGAGAATTTCAAAATTATTTTTTCTGATTTTCTTAAATACTCATAAATAATAAATGTTCATTTGTTTATTCATCTCAAAGAACACACCCCAGACCAGCCGTGTCTATAGCCTGTCCCATCAGCTTTCTATAGGGCCCACCACAGCTGTTGAAAGGAGGAAAAGCTTCAGTGAAGGTGCATGAAAACCAAATCACCCTCAGGATTTACGTACAGGCACTTTGAGGACTCGTAAGAGCACATTTTGTCCTGTTGGAGATATCACTGTTTCTTATCCCTCGTTCTGGTTTAATCCCTTATCACAGCCAAGTTGTGCTTGTCCTGGAGTAGAGGTATTTGGGAGAGGGATTTGCTTTCTAATTAAATGGATTATAGATAATATAAATAGATTTTTGTAAGCATAAGTACATTTATTTGCTTAGTTTTTAACTTCCTCCTCCCCCAGTTTTTCGGGTTGGCAAGACAGTGTGGTTTGAACTTTTGGATACATCTTTCATTTCCTCCTAGATTTGTCTCTGCATGCTCAGTCACATTGCAGGGGTTGACATGTATATAAATCCCACTCAAATCAAACACAAATTAAACACTGATAAGGTTAGGCTATAGCTTCATAAATGTAAATTCTGATATTTCAGATAAAGAGTGAGTAAAGAAACACAGCCTCACTTCACACGAGGCAGGATTTCTCTGGGTGTTTGTGTTTAAACTTGGTGGGGATTTTTCTGTGCTCACATTAAGCTGCTGCAATCACTCAGTAGATTCTCTTGAGCCTGATTTATCTACAACCATATTTGTTTTGCTGTTGTTTGGGGTTTCTGGTTCTTATATTTAGATCTCGTATTTACCCTTCCATGCTGTTTGAGCAAGGAGCTAAAAGCTGGAAGTCAGTTCTTGCCTGGTGCTGGGGGCGCAGGGCTGGTCTCAGGAGACCTCCCCAAGGTCCTGCAGCTCTGCCATGTCCAACGAGACAGAAAACAGGTCAAGTACTGAGGCAGCAAGGCTGGGCCCCTGCTAAACATCCCTTTGCATTCGTGGGGCTAATGAGCCGTTATATATCAGCATTTCTTCAATGAAAATTTATTAAATTCCATGCAGTTCTATCTAGATAACATGAGAAAGCGTAAATTGCAGTTCCTGACTACAAAATAACCAAATTCTGACTATAACTTTTAATGCTGAGTTTTTGCCTATTTAACCACAGGCACGCTTTTTCAAAGACATGAAGCAAATAATATATAAGTAATATAATACATTTTAAGCAATTTTTTTATTGATATGTTCTGTGATTATTCCTCAGCTTGGCATTTTGCAGCTGCTGCTTAGCTTGCTATACCCAGAAGAGCCCTGCCCATGTGCATTTAATGCAATAACCTGCTAAAGTTAAAATTTGGATTTTCCCATTAAAATTTGGATTTTCCCATTAAAAAACTCCGACATCTGAGACGTTTTTGTATGGATTTTGAGAGGTTGGTGGTTTGTTTTGTTGGTTGGTTGGTTTTTCTTTGTTTGGGGATTGTTTTTTTTTTTTTCATTTACATGTGTAATATTATCAGAAGTATTTCCATCTTCACCTATGTGTCCCTGAAGGGAAAGGGAAGATACTTTTCTTTTGCTGTTCTCATTACTGGGTACATTTGCATCGAAACAAGATAATTACAATACCTTCTGCTTACAGTAGATTCCCCATGTACTTTTAATTAGATACAGCCTCCTTGATTCCATTTTGTGAACAATTATGTATCTTGCTCTGCGATGTTAAACAGTTTGCATTTCACCCCAGAAACGTGTGAAGTGATTCATAACTGTGCTGGGATCACGAAATCACTTTGTTGGGATAAAACTGCAGAGGGTGGAAAGCAAAGCAGGAACACCACGAGCAGGGATGTGTGGAAGGGGAGGCAGTGGGACCTGGAGCTGCCTGGGCACAGGAAAGCAAAGAGGATTCAACTCTTGCAGATTCTGCTTTTCCTCCCCTCCTGCCTCTGTCCCTGTACCCTGTCAGGGAGAGGAGCATCCCTGGGGATTGCAGAAAAGCATTTGCAGATTAATAACCCTGTTGCTGAGAGGGTGATAGCCCTGTTTGGGTGGGAAGGGGAAGGAATGCCTGCTCTGTGCTGCGTTCCTGTAGATCAGCGAGACCCTAAATGTCTGAAGGCTCTGTTGATGTCTTGCAGAAGGATGAACTATCTTATTTTGCTGCTCTTCTTCCACTTTTTCCTTGCTGTGTTTTTGCTGTCATTCATTTCTTCACTGCAGGGAGCTTGGAATGAGCTTGTTAAATGTTCTCAGTACCTTAAACAGGGCACTCTGCAACCGTGTTTGAAATGCTCACTGGGTTAGCAAAGCCTTTGGGGTTTTTTGCCCCCATTCTTTTTGAGCATTTTCTGTGCATCTCTCCTATCTCGAGTGTCACTCTGCATTTTCCCCACTGGATTTGTGACTGCTTTATTGTGTGCTTCACTTTCTTAAGCACTGTGGGTTGGTTTTTTTAGCTGTTTTGTTTTCCTTCAGGAATCAGTTTCCAGTAGGGTGGAGTAGGAAGCGAGTTTGTCCAAGCCCAACAATTTTGACACAAATGCTGATTTCTCTGCATGTCCAAGGACTTGCCTTGGTGCTAAGCCTGATCAAGAGGTGGCTCAAATCTCTCTAGTCTCTATTGCCATTTCCTTTTCCGTTTTTGCAGCTCCCATCTCTCCTGACAATAAATGCACCACCCATGCCATGATCACAGCTGGCATTCGTGTATTTTGGCAGAGGAGAAGAAGGTGAAATAAAGGATTTGTTTCCCATACATGTACACTGCACTTAGCATTCAGAATGATTGATCAGAGGTGTTGGCCTGAGGGGAGCTGAAACAGTACCTGTGAACATCCCCCAATCTACTTAAAGAAAGTCCTTTACCAGGGTAGTTGCTCAAATTTGGAATGAGTTTCTGAAAACATCCCATTTTGGGGCAAGCCTGGTGAGGCTTGGTTTGTCTTGGCAGCAGGAGGCAGAGCCCTTGCTATTTCTCCAGGTGTTCCACAAGAACCTTTCTCCCTTCCCTGTGCTGCAGGGCAGTACCAGGCAGCCCACCCAAGGCTTAGAAATATTTGGAAAACTCTCTAAACAAGGGAATTTTCCCTTTAATTGGCACCTGTCATAGGACAGTCTTCTGAAGGAAGCTCTAATTAAAGCTAAAGGAGCTAAGCTTGTTTGTGTAGTAGCCAGCTTTAGCTACACTGGCAGAAAGTTCATGGAGATTACTTTGCTTTCCTTCCCAGACAAGTTTGGGTTTTTTAATCAGATCCTAAAGAGCAGAAGCAGCTTTCGAAGCTGGTGGCTTTGTTCTGTTACTTCACTGCACAGTTCTAACAGCTTTTTAATGCATTTTGATGTTTGGGTTTTTAATTTTTAAACCACGTTCTCTATTACTGATGAAAAGTCAACATCAAAGGTACTAATGTGGAGGTAAGTCTTCTCCTTGTCTAAAAAAGAAACAGAAACATTCCAGCTATCTGATTTCCAAGGGAATGCTTAATTTTATTATGCCAAATGCAGGTGCTACATATTAAAGATGAAACTTAGCTAGCAACAGTCACTCAGAGTTAGAAGGCCACAGTATAATGTAATTTAAAAATGAGAATGTGTGGTTTATGCATATGGAAAAGGATAATAAAAATTCTTGGGTTTTGTATGGCCATTTGCATAGTTCAGAAACAGAATGTCCCCTGTCTGCAGTTGACTGGAAGGTCAGGAGGTTTCTGGTTTTAATGACTTCAAAAAATCTCTTTGTTATGACAAATCCTACTTTCTTGAGCAAATGTATTTTTATTTTCCCCTTGCTACAGCCACTCATGTTTAAAACCAAATGACACCTACTCCTTCAGCAGGCACAGAGCCCCAGCACGGTTGGGTTCTGTGTCCTCCTGTCCTGTGCTCTGTCCCCAGGCGTGATCTCCATTCCCAATCTGCCACAGGGACACCACTGCAGGTGTGACAGGAGCTCACATAAAAGCAGTTACCAGCTGCTTACACCTGAATATTGCCCCTGTTTTAGTGTCTCCAAACCTTCATATCCAGTTGATGCCTTCAGTGGTTACCTAGAAACAGAGAGCAGACAGGAATAAAGGAATAAAGGAGGGATTGATTGGAAAGGCCTTCAGAGGTCACACTCTGGGCTCCAGAGGCTCCTGCCTCAGTGCATCCCAACATGGACAATGACAGCTCCCGAGTTCTTCCCACTTTGATAGCAGCATCAATTGCCCAAGCAGAAGCCAGGCAAGGATGGAATTTGCCCAAGCTTGCCCCCCTCTCCCCAAGATGAAGGTTTGCAGTTGTTGGGCCCAGGAGGGTCTGGGTGTCCTTGGAGAGCGAGCTGGAGAGGCTTTGTTATGTCAGTGTGAGCATGAGAGAACAGCACTGAACGAGCTCCAGGGAGCTGCAGAGTGACACTGGGCACTGCAGGATGGGAACAGAGAAAAGTTAAACCCTAAGGCATCACAGTCTTTTTCTGGAAAGCTCTGGGGGTGGCTGTGCTGCCTGCATCTGTGCACCTTGGCAGGTGCAGGGTGGTGGCCTCTTCACGAGGTGTAGCCAGTTGAGTTTTCCTTGGGTTTCCTGAGATGTTTCTCTGCACAATTTTGGCAAGGGAATGTTGAAGTCTGTGTCTTGTGACGTGGGGTTTTTTCCAGTGATTTTTGTGCTTTTTCATATGAATAAGCAAAGCCTCAGTTTCACTGCACCTCTTCCTGTTCTCCATGGTGAATGTAAGCATTTCCTTTGCCTCAGGCTCCCAGCACCAAATACTCCTCGGTCACCATTTATATTATTGTGAAAACTTAATTTCTGGGCCAGAAATACAAACACTCCAAAGCAGGTTGCAAATGTCCCTTAAATCCCCCCTTTTCAAGAGTTAATGTGTTCTCCAGAGTTGCTTAATTTCGTTGGCAGAATTCTCCATTGGCACTGAGTTTGAGCGCTAAAGACATATTTCATTCAGGAGATGTGGATTTTCTTTTTTGTTCAGACTTAGTTGTTTATTGTTTTTTATTTATGTTACATTGTTGCCTTTCCCTGGTCTTAAAATTAAAACCAAAACACAGTTCATGGGAAAAAGAGGTTTTTATCTCGATATTTATTTCAGGATCCCTGGGTACAGCACTTGGTCCAGGTGGAATCCTTCTTAGAAGTTGTGAGTTTTGCTAATGAGGTAAAACAGGGTAAATAATGGTGGGGGTTTTCTTGGCTTTGTAGAGTTTTTTTTAAGGACTTTTGGTCTAATAATGATATGCTAATTAAATTATTTTAATTTTTAACACAATATTTCAACTTTTAAGTTTAGTAGTGTAGATTTTTTTATTATAAGTAGTGTATATTTTTTTATTATATTTATGATGAAAGAAGGTGAAAAAGAAGTATTTAGCTACTGTTTTAAAATTTTTATTTTTACAAATATGTATTACTATATTTAAAACTTTAAATTTTAAATTTTTCACTTTGTGACACCACACTTCTTATTCAAACTACACATGCATGATTTTAATGTTGTCACTTAATTTTGGAAGCTTATCTTAAGGTTTCAGATCAAATGCAGGGTTTTTTTGTGGAACAGTGCTTTTTAGCACAGAGAATTCAAAATTCTCAGCCTCCAGGGTTCCAGCAGGGTGCACCAAGTTTGTAAACCCAAAAAAAGGTCCTGAGTCAGAAGAAATTTCCAGGGACCTAGCTCTGTGGAAGGTGGGAGAGAAGTTGTTTGTTTTGGCACCACAACACCTGTGGTCAGTGGAGAATCTGACTGTTAAATGTTTTATTGTGTTTTGTTCTTTTCTGCTCTTCCAACTTGTGTAGTTTCAAAATCACTGATGTTTTTGGTGAGAACAAACTTAGGTTTGAGGGGATTTTTTGTGGTTTTTTTTTTTTTCCTTCAAATTTAACTGTTGTAAAGGCTGATTTCTGAAAACTTCAGTGAGCACACTCCTTCTTGAGACGGAGTAGATCCATGGATGGACCTGCAAGGAGAAGTCAGCAATGTCCAGAAGTGAGGAAGCCACCAGTGAGGTCTCTGTGCAGGTTATTGAGGGGAGTGTTCATTGACCAGGAGCCCTGTGGGGAGGGAAAAGGGAGAACTAAAATCCACAGGCACAGCTGGTAAATGTTGTCCCCCAAAAAAACATATTTCAACAAATTGAACAGGGAGAGATTTTCTCTTTAATACTTAAGAGCACAATGATATGTCTTCACCATTTTGGTAGGGCTACAAGGAACTAATCCTATTTACTTTTGTTTGTACTGCTCTTTGGATTTTTCAAATATTGTACCTGAAGAGTTTCAAGCAGAACAACTGAGGGTTTTTTTGTTTTGTTTTTTTTTTCCTCCCCTAAGGTTGTTAAACAATATAGCAGATGTATGTTTTCTTATGTAGCTTCTGTTACACTTCATGAACACTTCATGAATGCCTTGAATGCTCAAAATGTCTCAGTCAGCTTAGGGAAGGCTAAAAACACAGTATCTGTTTTGGTTGATGGGTTTTTTTTCCCTTATTTTTTTCACCCACCTGTAAGGTTTTGTTTCAGATTGCTTACTTGCCTAAGATAAAACCATCACTGTTTTCTTCAATCTTGCAATTATGTATTAATCTAAACATGTGTGGCCTAAATAGAGGACCAGAATACTTTAGACATTTTGGTAATTTTGCTGTTGTTGCTAAAATTGGTTCTAGTTCAAGCCTGCTGGGTTGTCCTTGCTGGGTTAATGAGGTTTTTTTGTTTTCAAACATACATGTAGCCATGTGTGAAAATGAAGAGGAATTATCTCTCTTGAATGCATGAAAAATATTCTTCTCAAAGGCAAGTGATTTCTAAACATCCTCCTACTGAAAGCATCTCTGTCTCATCAGAGCCATCCAAATGTAGGAACAAGAAAGTGGAATAAACCTCTTCCTCGTTAATTTAACTGTGTACCTAAATTAGGGCCTGTTGTGTCCACTGACAAATTCTGTTTTCTCCTTGATTTGAAGCCAATCTGATCAAATTGTGTTTGGAAATGGCTTCAGATGCGAAGTGAGTTCAGTAAGGAAGCTCTGTGAAGTGTAAAGTAACAGAGGAGACCTTAAAAACCCAGCACGAATGTTTGGGAACAAAAGTCCTCGTTAGCAGTTATGGAGTTCAGTCACTGATTCAGGAGATTTTGAGCTAAGCCAAAAATTCTCGTGAAGTTGAACCACAGCTAAACTGAACTGCCTTGTGCTTGCAGCTGCTGCTGGTGTTTTATTTGTTGAGGAGGTCCTGTTAACTTCTGTAATATGTTGATGAAGTTTGTGGGGGATTTGTTAAAAACTGAGGGTGTTTTTGCCCAAAAAAAGCAATTATATCCCTTAGGGGAGCCCATGTGTGTTATCATGTTGGTCTTGTTTGGAATACACCTTATCAGCACCAAGCCATAAAAAAAGTTTATTTTCAAAGTACTCACAAGTGGCAGCTGGATGAAGTTCTTATGATAAAATTCTGTTGGGAAAATTTCACTGAAAAGAAATGAATATGTTTTCCAGATAACCTAAATTTAATTCATATAAGTGCCTGAATGTATAGGCTACCAGAGAGAGACCCCGAAAAATTTATTTTAAAAGTAAATCCCTTTTCATAGGGAAGCAAATGGACTATACTTTCTTTTAAAGTCATGTTAGTCGATGATAGAAACTCTGTTTGATACAAGTGCTTTGGGTTTTGTAGAGCAAAACTCTTTGGTCTGGTCTACTTCTTTGTTTCAGGCTGGTAATTTGATGTACAGTCTGATAATGCAAAATTGTAAATCCTGATCAATATGAATGATTTTATTGAGTTGGATCGTTCCAGACTGACAGCAGAACATGTTTCAGTGTGTGCTGCAAAGAGGAGAGCGAATAATCATGAAGATAGAAGCAGTTTTTCCCAAAACTGGTGGGCTGCTAAAGGATTAAGGAGGCGACGTGTTAATGATTAATTATTTTATTTTGGACTAATATTGCTCAGCAAGAATTTTATTCATAGACCAGGCACTGTGAAGAGTTAGAGGAGTAGAGTGGTAGGATGTGTTTGTTTGCTGACATTTCCACTCATTGAAATAGAAGCTTCATTTCTGGAAACAAAAAAATACTCTGTCATTGTGATTTATAGGAAGATGCTTAAAGTGATTCAGCTTGATAAGTAGGTCTTTCAGGAATGATTAAATGCTTTGTGTTCTCTAAAGAAGAAATGGATACATGCTTTAGGTTATTATGTACAGGCTGGCAAATTGCTGGGTAATACTTTCTGTCTTATTTCTGTCCCTTGCTCTGAAAAGCCAGAACCCAAAAAAATGATAAACAAACCTGAAAAGCAACTTCAGCAAACAGCAGAAGCCTTTAAGAATCAGAGTATCTTCTCGTCCAGACCCCATTGCCTTTAACATCTTTGTGAAAGGAATTCATACCTGATAAAAGAGGCAATTATTCTGCTGAATGGCAACAAGCAGTGCCACCACTGGTAGTGAGCTGATGGCTCTATTCCTTATTCTATTGGCAGCTCTTATTATTATGAACATTAAAGTAATCACTTCCCTGTCACTTAACAACCTGCACCTACCTTTCCTTCCCTTCCCTCCAATACCCTGATTTCAGGTGCACTCTGTATTATTTATGTATTGTTTTTACTGATCCTTGATGGCCTAAAACATTACAATAATCTTGCAATCTAGGAAGAAATATGACCCATAATAAGCCTGAGGATGAAGTGGCAATGCCAATAATCATTGCTGAAGGGCTCTTATAGCTTTTTAATGCCATAGGGGTCCTCCAGTAATTTAAAGAAGACAGCGAAGTTGATAATTTCAAGACCTTATTTTAGTAAAAATTTATTTTTTCTGCTGAAATTGATGTGAGGAAGATTTTTCTTTTCCCTCAACTATCTTCAAGTGTTTTGGGCTCCCTGTGGTGTCCTGGCACTGTCTGTTCTTACATGGCATCCTGTCAACCTGCTGTTTATCAAATGCACCCAACCTGAGACCACTTTGTCTCCTTGTTCTCTCTCTGGGATTGCTTAACTAAAACCACTAATTACAAACAGCAACCAAATGATTTTAACTGATATTAAATGGCAAAAACTGTTGGCTATGAATTGGAGATATTGGACAGGATAAAACAAGCTGCCTCTTGACAATTTTGTGTAGCCTGCCTGGAAGCAATCCTGAATTTGTCAGTAGGATGCTGAAGGGGTGTCTGCATTTTAGCTCAAATCAAGTGTTTTGTGATCCTTGTGTCCCTCTACATTTTGTAAAATGGTTCGGGAGCATCAAGCTTGGGCTTGGTTTTGGGTAAAATAAAGTGAAGGATTGCACTTCAGGGGAGACCCTGTGCTTCAGTGAAGAGTGGTTGTGAACAATGGAACTAAACTGAAGCTAAACTGAAGCTCTGAAAGGGCAAAGCCACTTGCATTGGTCACCAACCACTTCTCTGTGCTCCAGGTGCAGACAACTGCACTGACTCCAGGCTCTCCTGGCATTTGAGCCTTCTCTGTGTCGATGCTGTGGCTTAAACTTTGTCTCTTCCAGTCGTTAACTTTAACTTGGTGAAACCTGGCACCATAAGAAGTATGAATGAGCTGGTATTTCACTGTGGATGTGGAACAATGTCAGCCTTCAGCTGCTGGGTTGGGCCAGAGCAGTGATTGCCTCCTCTCGTGGTTATTGAATTCCAGGCAGTTATTGCAATGGTAGAATGTTAAGGCTGTGCCATATTGGTTTTTATCAATTTTAAGGCGCTTTAGGCAAGAGTCATATAAAAAAAAAAAAACCTAGTAAATAATTGGCAATATCCTATAAAGATTGGTAAATCTCTCCATGCTGCCTTTCAGAAAATAGTCCTGAGGTAAATGGTGTATCTGGCTTTGGCAGTTGGAGATTTACAGGAACATTAACTTTCAAGCTCAGTTGGAGCCTCGGAGCTGTGCCTTGTGTAAAGTACGTGCAGGTTGTAAAGAGTCACGGAGACAAAGGAGTCATCTGCTCCACGAGGGGAAGAGCACGTTCCAAAATTACTGCAGCAGTGGGGAGGAGGCTTTCGTGAAGTGTTGCTCCTGCACTTCTTGATTCTGAGCAGAAGAAGCAGGTGTCTTGCTGTAGACACCTGCAAAACCTTTTTTTTTTCTGCTATCATGACAAATTATTATGAGCTTGCTAATTTGGGAGGTCTCCTGTTGAAGGGAACCAAAAATAAAAGCCAACGCACAAAAACTATGAAAGTCTTGGAAATTTTGGTAACTTACTGTTGAAAAACCTCTTCAAAATAGAAGTTGACCATTATGAAACTGTGTAGGCTATGCAAGAGGTCTTCAACAGAGTGGAAAATATTCTTCTAAGTTTAAATATCTCTTCATAAATATATCAGAGACTTTGTAAATTTTTAATTTAGAGTGAACTTTTTTCTGAAGATGCTTTAACTTCTTTTTTCTGATTAGATTGATATTTCCGAGATGAGTAACTCCTGACATTCCTCGGCTTCATCCCATTTGTTTCTTCTTTATTTCTACTGCACTTCATGTTTTCTACTTTAAGTAGGGGAAGGTTTTGTCTGACTTCTTACTGCTTCAGTGAAATTGGGTAATCTTTAATGGGCTGAATAATTCTCTGTGTCAAATGAGTAGAGTTGCTGTTGTTAAATGTGTGTTTGCTATTGAATGAGCAATTTGCAAGATCTGTGACACAAATTAGAGATACAGAACTGGAGCTATAGCATAAGCATTTAACATTTGCTGTAGTCTGTGTTGTATCTAGAACTGGCATAAAAAATTCATGTAACAGTTGTGCCTGTAACTTTCCATAGTCTGAATTTGCCTTATTACTGCAAGTATTTTCAAATATGTCTCTTCAGGAATTTAATCAAAGACACAATGCTAAAGCATCTGCTCTGCAAATACAAATTCCTGGCTGAATAAAATAATTCCTGGACATGAACAGCATGGTTGCACCTTCCTGCTCTATTGCAGTATCTGGCTTTGTCTACTTAAGAGGGTTAAATCAACACTTGTTAAAGTATTGATGTCTGAAATAAAACAGGCATGTGACATTGTGCAGGAGGCTCGGGGTATCTTTAAACTACAACATTAGTGGTGTGCTAGATTCAATATTTTGGTGTTAGGAGATGTAAAGTCTCTTTCTATGAATTTCTTATCCTGCCACCTTGACAAATGCACTTAATCTTTCAATTTTTGTTTTCAAAACCAAAGATAAAAACACACAGGATGATAGTACTTTCATAGGGTGAGAATGATTTGATTAACTGGTATCTCTGTAGTCTTTGTGCTTTGGAGAATTAATTACTTAGTTGCATTTGAAAGAGCTGTAAAATATTGTCAAGCATATATAAACTTAAAAAAAAAAAAAAAAAAAGGCAACCAAACAACCTAGAAAGAAAAAACAATAATCTAAGAGTAAAACCAGAATCAGTAGGTAGATAGACAGAGGTTGTCTGCTCTAGGACTGGGCAGTCAATATTTCAGATGCCATCTTCCACCCTGGCTGAGCACTCAGTTCAGGATCATGTGTGCATAAGTAAAGCCCAAATGAAATACCCTTCACAGCACTCACCAAGAGATCTGAGGTGACTCTTTCCCTTCAAGGAATAACAAGACTCAGAGTGGGGCTAATGCTTCTTGTAACAGGCATAATGTGATGGATCCATCATGTGTAAGGCAGCACTTGCCTTTTCCCACAGTGATACTTGAATAAAAACAGTAATAGAAATATCTCTACTTCACCTTTAGAGAACCTGTTGACCTCTCAAGTTTAAAATGCTCATATCTTTCTCTTATTAGCATCTGCTGGGAGAAATGAAGTGAAAAGATTGCTGTTTTATTCTACTTAACAGCCTAGTTAAATGGAAATGGTGATGCACACGGGTCTGTATTGTCCTAATTTGAGCTTTCTGCAATTTTTCCAAACAAAGCACTTTGTGTTGAAATTAAAATGGGCACTATTTGTCTATAAGGATGAATTAGGTCTGTGCCTAAAGCATGTAATAAAAAAGCCAAGAGGAAAAAAGGAGATTTCACATAAAAGCAGACCTGTAAGGAAAGGAAGCTTAGTCTGTGACTTCCACAGGTCTGAGTCTCTGGAGTCATTGTATTTTGGAGGCATCAGCAGGGGAGGGAGGAGAGGATATAAGACAAAGCTTTCCAGACAAAAGAGAAATCCAGATCTTTATCTTTCAGCTTCTAAAATGTATTTACTGGAGCCATTCATCCTGGGAGGCACCAGAAGAGCTTTCTGAAGGTTTCCAGGCATCCTTGAAAGACTTCAGAGTAAAAATGTTGTATTAGCTTAGTAATTGTGTAGTGTTGTTCTCACCGGGAGGGTTTTGGAAGTTTCTCACTGGTTACTTGATCTGAAAATCCAGGAGATCTCTGCTTTGTGATTCAGTTGTGTTGTGAATTCTCCTCTCCAGTGGATGGCTGTAACACAGGCAGGGTGAAATCTGGTATTGAATCTTCTGCACTGAAAGGAACTGCAGGGAAGCAGTGAGGGCGAGAGGAGCTCGGGGGTGCTGGGAGGGGATTCCTGGAGGGTGGGTCCCTTGTGGGAAGGGGTGAGGAGTTGTGGGTGAGACTCTGCTCTATCTCCCAAGCATTAAAGCCTTGTTGAACCGTGCCATTCTCAGGTTCAGGCTGGGACATCTCCTCAGGTGCCAGGACAGTAATTGTGAGTGGAGCCCACACTGCTTATCTCCAGGTGACAGAGTGTGTACAGCATCCACCAGTGTAATCATTCCAGTGCAGGCTCTAAGTTATAGCTTTAACACGGGGATGTTAAGTGTTTTACACAGCTGTAATTGCAAATCTATATAATTAGATGCGCACTCTCTCCAAGATGCTGGCCCTTGCCTAATGGCACAAACCAATTTTTATTGATAGTGGTAATCCAGATGGCTGGTAATAGATAACTAAAAGGATGGGCGAGTGGGAGAAATGAAATAAACGTTTGAACTTCAACTCTTACTGTGAGAAGGTTTAGTTTAGTAATTTAATCACTGGAGTTCAATAGAAGGCCTGCTTGCTGTCTTTTATCTGGAGTGCTGAAGTAGTTGTTCAGCTTCAAAAAGAGGAAGAAAAGCTGTGAGAAAAACACTTGAATGTGTTTTTAAAATAAGGAACCCACAACAAGCACTTTCTGACAAAAAACCAGAAAACAACGTTTTCATCCTTCCTCAAGATACACCCACGAGGACTATTAGTGTCATGTCAGTCATAAGGCATCTTTGTAGTTCTGTGATTGTTGTACCTATGATGTTTAAAATTTTTGAGAGACTGGAGAAGGTTACTTAGTTAAAAAAAAAATAAATAAAAAAAAACAAAACCCCCAAAAAACTTTTGGAGCTATACACTTTTAGATGTTGGAATTCATAAGAGTTGCATGATTGAAACAAATGAACTTGGTTTTGTACAATTACACACTTCAGTAAATTCCTTTTCTTATTTACCTTCAAGAGATACTGCACCCTTTATTACCTAACCTTGTATATGTGTATATAGATAAAAAGAATACAAAAGAAGCATAGGGTTAGGATAGTAGTGGTTTTATTCATATATAAAACTGTGAAGATTGATAAAATACTCATAAAGTGATATGCAGGCTGTATTATGCCCTGTAGGGGGGGAAAAATTAACCTTAGTCTTTTAATAATTATTAATATTTTATGGTGTGCTGGCACCCAGTACCACCTAACACACTATAAATAAACAGCAGCACAGACATCTCTGGTTGTTTTGTGTTTCATAAAGATATTGGGCACAAAAGATGAGCTTTGAGAGTTCCTTGGGAAAGCAGATCTGGGCTGAGAGGTTTGGGTCTATTCCAACACAAACAAAACAGCAGGCTAGGGAATTTCAAAGAATTTCAGTGGAGCTGGAAGTATCCTTACTTTGTGGCCACAGTTGTCACAGAGTACAGACAAAGCCATTTCCTGCTGGTGGCACATTCCTGCACATACTCGTTTGTGGTAAGCAAATTTATTCTGGCCAGAACAAGTCTCTTGGTGACAACTTCTACAAAATGTGGTTGTCATGCTGCCAAATACCACAGTGCAAGGCCCATACAAATGGGCATGTATTCCTGGGTTTCTGGAAAAAAAAAGGGGGGAAAAAAAAGGATGTTTACAGGTATGGGATTTTATAGTGTTGTTTTAAATTGGTAGGAGTCTTGCAAAGAAAGCCCCCTTTATACAGCCTTAATAGAAAGGGTTTAAAAATCAGGTTCCTGAAGATAGTTTTCTCATTCTCTTTTCATGGGCTGGTGACTGAATAGTCATCTTTACGTGAAAGAAACCAAAACACCTTTCTCTGTGAGTATATGCACAAGCAGTGAATACCAACAAACCTGCAGCAGCCTGGGCAAGCAGGGTCAGAGAAGGAGGAATGGATGCAGCCATGGCTTTGCTGTGCTGGAGATACCTCATCTGGAAATGAGAATAATGACCACGACCTAGAGTTGAGTCTGTTCTCTCACACAGTCCTACATTGTAGGAAAGGGGAAAGATTTCAGCTTTGGAAGAATCCTTGAAAACATGCAGTCAGTCTGGATTTATCCCCAGCAGCAGGGACTGGGGTGCTGTTAGTAGAGTACAAACACCTGAATTGTGCTTTTTCCTGGGTCTGTGTGGAGCAGTTGTGGAGGGCAGCCAGCAGGAAATGCTCCAGGGTGAGCCTTTGCTGCAGCTCTGCTCTGCCTGTTTGCTCTGAGTTATGGAGCAGTTAATGATGCTGATGGAGAGCCTGGCAGTAACTTTTAACGTTGGGGTCATGAGGCCAAGGTCAAGGCAGGTTTCTTTGGGCTCGGCGAGGTGATCTCTGCACGCTTGGCACGGAAGGCAGTCTCAGGAATTCACATTTCAAGCTCAGGAACATGTGCTGTGCTGAGGACGGGGTGTTTGTGGTTAACTTCTCCAGGTTTATTTGCACAGCACAGGCTGATAATGAGTGGGGTGATTTAGGAATGCTGAGGGCACGGTTAGGATGAACCTGTTGACATCTAAAAGCAGCAAAGAGCACGTTGAGCCTCAGGAAACCATAAAAGCTTTTTGCGTTAGCGAATGTGTGCTGTGCGTTAGGGAGCTGACCTTCATGCCCCAGCACGTTTAATTTTGTCTTTCTTTTAAATTCTCTGAAATACTTTTTTCTTTTTTTTTTTTTTTTTTTTACTTCATGTTAAAACTGTTGCAACTTAGAGCTTTCTCTCCTGAAACTTGCAGTTGATTTCTCTGGGAGTCAGAAAGGTGGGGTTGGAAGCTGAGCACCGCGACACACCCTGCAACTACAGGACAGCACAGCTCCTGCCTAAGGGTTTCCTCCTTTTAACCACTTGCATTATTGCTGAAACACAGTTTTCCACGCTGTGTAACTTACTGGAATAGCAACTGCTGAATGATTCAGTGATTCCACAGGTTCCACGTGCCGCGGTCAGGAGCCCGGCGCGGTTTGGGCGTGGGTTGTGATGAGAACCTCGAAGTGCTGTGCCCTGCCCACACCCCGACAGTCGTGTCCTCAGAGCCCTGACTTCGCTGAAATCGAGTCACTGGAGCACACATGGTGGCATCTTGGCAGAGCTCTCTTGTCAGCAGGAGATCTTGTGCTGTTCCGGGGCTGCTTGGTCCTGGAGATGAGCCAGGGTTTGCCAGCTCGCATCAAATGTGTGTGGACAAATGTGAATCTGCAGAAACAAGAAACGCTGTGTTGCTAAAACTGTAAAGTACACGAGAACTAACACGGGCAAATGTGAGTTGTTTATGAAAAATGTGTTGGAAGTGCCATAGGGTGGAATTATCACTTATAAAGATCTCACTCCCACAGCCTAGAATAGCTTAAAGGTGCTGGAAAATAAGGTTCTGCACTGCTCTCTGGAGATCATGTCTATTTTGTCTTAATTATTATAGCTCTGAATATTGTTGCTCTTTAATGCCATGTTGTGAAATCCCTGATGTGCTCAGCACTCCAACCGACAGTGCACAAGATTATTCCTGTAAAAACCAACACAATAATTTAACTTAATCCCTCCAATTCTTCAACTAGAAATTTGTGAGCAGTCGCTGTATAACTTACTGGACCTACAAATACACCTGGGTGTCAGTACACAGATCCTTTTCATTTTCTTCTAAGAAGAACAACACCACTCATTCTAATATTTCTGTAGAAGAGATATGTTTACTGTATCTGTATTTGTTTTCTTCCCATCTTTCTGACTTCTCTGACAATGTGATGATCTTCCCAATCTACGAAACCATCTCACATGAAGTTATGGACTTGCTCCAAGAAGTCTGAGCAGCTCAGTCTTAATTATGGTCTGGATAGCTGGGTTGCAGAAATTACTCTTAAAAGGTAGAGCTTCTTAACTGTATTTTTGCATGGCCGATGCTAGTAATCAGTCAGCTGAGATCAAGTCCTAGATACTGGTTTTTAATTTTCTTTTCATGATGAGTTGTTTTGGTTGTTTTTTTTTTTTTACTGCAACAGTGAGGCAAATGGAACAAAGTGAAAGAGTTATTCCCAAAGCGTGAGGTGGAAAGGCATTTCCTGAGAGGAGTCCTCACTGTGGTGGGTGTTGGTCTGTGTGAGAGGGTGGGTTTGAGGAGCTTTGCACTCTCAGCAAAGTCTCTGTGTTCCAGTTGTGTTCCAGCTCTGGTGGGAAGCAATGGCAGCGAGACTGGGAGCACTGAGAGGTCAATTGGCTCTGCCTGAACCCAGCTGTGGTGGCAAACGCTTAATCCTAAATCAATCTTTCTTCATTGCCACGGAGAAATGCAAATAAAGGATGATTACAACTCTCCTCTTGCAGGCAAGAGGTGAGGCTTCAGAAAAGTTGCAGGAGTGAAAGGATTGATTTGTCATGGAGGATAGTTAGAGGAGACAGCAAATCAATTTACTGCAGCCAGAAGTTTGTGGGAGGGTCTGAGAGGACTTCTGGCTAGGGAGGACTAAGTTAAATGATGCCCCAAAGTGAAATGATGTAGATAAAGGTGGGCATTTGTGAAATGAAAGGAAGGAATGTGGAATTAAATGCAGATCTAAAGCAGCAAAGAATCTACTCTTGTGGTTGGGAATTTATGATAGAGGTAAATTAAAGAAGCCAGTTGTTGGCAGAAAATTGCTTGAAGAGGTTTTATAAACTAGAGAGAGCTTCATGAGGTCTGTAGAAAGTAAGGGAAAGGAAAAAGAAATCAAATTCAAATGTGTTTCTGGGAGGGAAATGTTACCATTTTTTAAAGCCGTCTGATTTCTGGTTGAGATATTATATAAAACTTTTGTAAGGAGATAACTATTTAAGGCTTTACTTGAACTCTGTAATTTCCTTTATAGCTGTTTTAGCCTTTTATGATAAGATTCTTCCACACTAATTTTTGCTGAAATAAACTGGTTTCCCTAAAGGGAATATCAATAAAATCTCTACAGTAGAGAATTTCTTTAAAGTAAGAGGTAAATGTAGGGAAAATGTGTAAATAGAGAAGTAGAAAAATTACTTCCACAATAGTTTTTTGTCTGTCTTTTAAATAATGTGTTATTAATATATTTATATAATGTAATAGTTCCTGCATTTATAGACATAATCAGAATGGCAGTTGAAATATGAATTCTGTATTATTGATAGTTTGTCTAGTAAAGGTGAGCCTAGAATTCTCTGTGTGATGAGTTTGGTACAAGGAGAGAGACAGACAATTGAATTTGTAGTGCAATTTGTTGATGTGTTAGGAAAAGAAATGTAATATGTCATGAAACTTTTCTATATTCTATTTACTGCTATTGGCCTTGCTACGATTGTTTAAAGAGACTAAAAATTCAATTATGTAACATATTTCCTGAAGAATTTCCACGAGAGAGAGATGCAAAGTTATGTAAAATTCCTCACTCTCAGGATTCAGGACAAGGCAGGATTAGGTCTGTTGCCTTGCAGTTGATGTTTATCATACATATTTAACAAAGAAAATAGTTTTGAATTCTTTATTTGATCTTCAGCTTTCCAGAAGTCTTCCTCCATCGCTGCTGATCTTTTGTCTCACATCAGTACTGTGACACATGCTCATTTTGCTGTGTCTCATAAGCAGGTGGTTTTGAGGGAACTCTTTTATGTCATTTCCTTTGTATGTCACTTACCACTTTTATTAATTATTTTAGCTGTGATTTTTTTTCCTATTTTCAGTGGTTAAATTTCCCCAGCATAATCAGTGTTTGTCTACAAAGAAGAACAAATGTCTTTTTCATTCCCTGATTCGAAAGGTTTTGTCTTTTTGGGCTCTTCAGTTAACACATAAATCAGCAGTGTCTCTGAGCACCCACTGACTGAGCAGCAGTGACATTTTCCTTCTTCTCATTTTCTTTTTCGTTCCAACCCTTTTGTTTGCTCAAGAAACAGAAGGTGCTGGCAGTTTTAGGCTGTTGTCAGCACACGTTCCCCGGGCTGGACAAGAGGAATCTTGCCGAGGGTGTTTGTGTCGCTGCCCCAGCAGAGCTGGACACAGGAATTTCGGAGGACACGAAAAGTTTGCGATGTTGGGTTTTGGAGTTCCACTTCACTCACACTGAGCAGCTCTCAGCCAGCCCATCTGCACTGCTTGTCACTGCCTGGAAAATTCCATTTCCTTCAGTCAACACGTGTTACACAGCCTCTCCTTCCTTCCCAACTGCTCCCTTTGAGATAAGCCTGCAAGAGTAAAGAAAAGAAAAATTTTATTTTTACCTTTGAATGCCGAGGCTTTTATATGTGTAGAGACATATCATGACATCTTTACATTCTTGTAATAAAGGTGTTTTATCTTTATTTACATTGTAACTGAAATGACAAGAATACTTAAAGGATTGTGGGACAAATCCTTACTTAGGCTGTTTCAGTATGTTTTGTTTGATTTCTCTTGGTGATTATATTTCAATTCACACAAAATATAAAGCTATACTTAGAGTTAAAAGATCAAATAGTCTGGAAAAATAAAAGAGTACAGACCTAGAAGATTTTGAATTACTTTGTGAGATTTGATGCTTTGGGGTTTTGGTTTGGTTTTTGTTTGCTTTTTTTTTTTTTTTTTCCCTTGCTTGATCCTGGAACCACTGTTTTCACTGGAAAAGTCATTTGATGCAAGTTCAGATCTTTCAGTTCAGTGAGAAATCCATGAGGTGTAGGAACTAGAATAATAAAAAACATGGAGCATAATCTGATAAGGTTTAAGGGTCCCACTGTCATGTAAATTGTGAAAGTGTTTCATATTCCTTAAGAAGAATTCCTTAAGAATTTACACCAGGAGATTTAGTGCAGTAATCCAGAGATAAAAGAATGTTTTTTTTTACGGAATACATACATCATAGATAATAGACAAGAGCATACAAGACTTGCATTACAATCTTTATAAGTGAATTTATTCTCAGTCTGTTGCATCTGGACACAATAACACACTTTTATAAAAGTACTTTATTTTAATAAAAGCAGTTACTACGTCTGACTTCACTGCCATGTCTTATTGCACTGAATGTGTGCTTAATCTAAACAAGTAAGAATTCAGTGTAAACAGTTTAGAAATCCAGAGATGGCCACATTCCATGGTTTTTGCTTTCCTATGTTCCAAATGTTTATTTGCAGATCTCTCACGTGAGATAAGCAAACCCTTCAAATTGCATCAGAATGATGCTTTAATGATTTTTTTTTTTTTTAATCTCATTAACTATTTCTAAAAGAGCAAATTATTCCTGGAATTTGTCACCTGGAAGAAGGAAAGCAATCACCCCTAATAAACAAATTGCCATTTTCCTTGGCACACGCAAGAGCTCTGTGTAAAGAACAGGAGGGACAATAGCAATGTTGTTTTCCTTGATCCACCAGGGATGTGCCACCTTTCTGCAGAACCAACAAGAGAGTGATTTTAAGTGAACTTTGGTTTTGTAGCTTCCTTGTGTGGCTTCATCTGCTGCGGGGGAAGCTCAGTGCTGGGCACCACAGGAGGAGGTGACCTCTGCCTCTGCTGCTTGACCCTGCTCCGAGCAAACCTCTGCTCAGAGCAGGGACCAGATGATCGCAGGTGAATCAGAGGGAGTGCTTGAATTAAATATTTAACATTTAAAGCCAACCCAATATCTGGGTTAGAATGATATCTAGAATATAATGAGAGCTTGTCCATGTCGTAAGAACTTCCCTGAATATCCCTGGGTGGGCCCATAAACCCTTCAAAGTACAGAGCCTCAGACCCCTCCGAGAATGCTTCTGAGCCTGCCTGATTTGCACTCCTCTCCTGCCTCCGTGCCCCAAGGACACAAATCTGCCATGGAGGCACTTACGAGCCAGGGAAATTCTGGCTCCGGTGGACCTTGGCCTCAGTCTGTCAGGGCTTCCAAAATCTCTCTATTCAGTGCAGCTTCCCAGCCTGCTGAGCCTTCTGATGAATTTTATGTTCCTTCCTTCCAGAAAGGTAGCATAGCAGACACATTATATAGGTCAGCAAGTGAAATAATTTTGTAATGTTATTATTTGTTATGTTTAGCTGGAAAAAAAAAAAAGGGTTATAAATTTATGTTTCTCCTTGAGATAGAAGGACTTTTCTCTTGACAGCAAACTGCAGCAAAACCTATGACCTCAAGGTAGAATGTTTCCTGTAACTTCAGAAGGGATTTCTGACAAAGAGTGAGGATGGGGTTGGTATAACACAGGAGTATTGGGAGAGACCTGATGGGGCTTTGTTGGCATCTGGGATGGCACTTTCCCATTGAGAATGAGTGAAAGAGAATATTTGTATGTTTTTTTCTTGGTGGGAGGCAGATGTGCAGAGCTGTCCAAGGGAAGGGAAGAAGCAGCAGTGAGGCTGACAGGCACAAGTTTCTTGTGGTTAACAAGAACGCAATACAACTTTTAAAGGATTTTACTGGGATAACATGGAGATTATCAGGCTCTATCCTGACCAAGTTTAAAGTAACAAAGGACTCATATATTTTTCCCCGAGCTGTGCAGCTCCAGCCCACAGGCATTCTTGGCGATGGATCCTCCTTGCACTGGTGTGCCTTGGAGCAGCTGGAGCCACTCTTAGCTCCCCTCACCCCTGGGGACTCCCACCTGCCTCCCCCTGCTCCTCCCTCTTTTACAAGTTACATTCTTTGCATCCAGTCTGAATTCTGTGCCACAGGTTAGGATAGAGGCTGAATAATTTACTCAAAGTCACGATAAGGAACAAGGAAAGCATTTCCAAACACATTTCTTTATCTCTTGAGGGATTATTTATGGTAGGGGTGTCTGTTCTGGACGCTCTCCTGCTGCCTGAAGAACGATCTGACTTTTTATTTTGCTTCATATACTGAGAGCTACAATATGTACTGGAAAAATCAAACATACTTTAGAAGACGAATAGTCACAGCTGGGGATAAGGAATATAAATAGGATGACATCAAATGAAAAGAACTGATGATCCAACAAGGCTTCTATAGATCGTGTTGTCTAATGTCAGGAGAATTGCAGATTAGTCTTGCTGCTCTTTATGAGTAAGCCTATTTATCAACTTTCTGGGAAAATCTAATTTAAGGTGGCACATTTTCCTTAGTTCTGCCACACTTCAAAGCTTAAAGTGTAGAGGTTGGTCAGCCATTCTCCCCTGGCTGTAATCAGTGTGTGAGATTCCCATTCAGGCCTTTCTCCAGCAGCCAGGTTCTCTCTGCTCCTGGCTGACTCTGATAATGTAATTTTGGTTTGCTTGATTAGTAAAAAAACCTGGGAAGCCTTAGCTTTTAACAACTTTATCCAATTCAGACTTAATGTTCAGAGAGAAAGAGCAATTTAAATTGCAAATGTTCTTTATAAGAAGCTGGGTTTCTGTAAAGTATAACTTAGTCATGCCACAGAGAAAGAAGATGACGAGCCCTGGAATAAAACCACATTTGGACAAGGTGGATCCGGGCAGGGGCTCTGCTGTTTTTCCTGAGTAACCTAGAGAAAGAAAAACTATTTTTATGACAGGATATAACACGAAATGTGGATTTTACAACTCTGGAGGAATATGCAATTCTGTAGTTTTGCTACCATGTACTACATTTTTAACACTATGCTTTATATCCGAGTCGCAAAACGGATTTGTGTACATTTGTATTCGCTCTTTAAAAGCTAAGTAGAGCTCAGGCAAGTAAAACAAGCTGTTTGATATTATGTTCTTTTCTCCCCCTTCCACTTGATGTGAGAATACCTTAGCATCTAATGTCACATTAGTTTTATATATGCAAATACTTTCAAGCCAGAGCATGTAGCACAAACATATTTTATCAGCTATTACCACTAAGATTTTTACATATATGAACTAAAAAAGCTCTGTGTTTAGGAAATTTGAAGTAGTTTTTTCTCCTTTAGGATTATCTGAATTTGTGGGAAGCCCTCCATTCTCACATCAGAAAGCATTTAACTGTCCATTGATTAAGAATTTCTTTATTACATTTGAAATCTGGGAAACTTGCTTAAGTTTATAAGCAGTGGTGTGCAAGATAAAACAGAAGGATAACACAGTATCTGATTGTAATTTAAATGTGATAAAATCAGTTGTGCAACAGTCTTCACTAGCATATTCTCACAGGCATTTTTCTTAGGCATTTCCACATGCTGTTTTCCTTACAGAAAGCTTTAGGATAAATCCATAAAATTCCTGTGCACGACATTTTGGAAAGACCAGAGCTGTGAATATCACACCTGATTGCTTTTAAGTCAAAAGCTTTCATGTGCAGAAAATAATGTTTCAATTAAAAAAAAAATTTTAAAAAAAAAAAAAAAAAAAAAAAAAAAAAAAGAGAGAGAGAAGGAGGTCATTTGACATTACTACACTGCATTCAGAATTGTGTACAGGAAAAGAAAATGAGAGCAATTTCAATTGCTCTGCTGACTCAGAGCTGAATAGACTTAAGCATCTGCATCACCTGTTCAGAAGATTGATAAGCCACAATTTTAGCATCAAATTCCTGTATCAATTTGCTGAACTTGGTGGTCTCAGTCTCTTGGTTTTTTGCAATTTTGGTACTGCTGGTTCCTGAATGCCTGGGTTTATTCTCTGGTGTTCCCACTTCAACTTTGTCATCACGTGGTGTCTGAAATCTGCAGTTCTGTCTCTACTAGAATTTCAGCTGGGAAGATAACTGTGTAGGATTACAAATACAAATAGCAGGTGGAAAGAATTTCTCCACATGAGTGTAGAGACTTAGTGCTTTTCCACGGGAGCTGTATTTGATTTACAATTAAAAGTATATATATATATATGTGTGTGCTTGTAAGATTAGTGAGCATTTTAATTCTTAATGTTGCATACACAGTCTGACATATCTCTTGGGATTCACAGGAAATCCTTTCTCCTTGCATAAAACCAACAAGATGCATTTATCCTAAAATTGCCCTTGAAATAGATACTTTTTCTCATAGTATTTAGAATAATTTCTCCCTAATGACATCTCCTTTGTGGTACTATGCTCGATCGTTGAATCCTGAAGTGCAGATTTGGGTTTTTGCTTATGGTTGGATTTCTTTACAGAACCATTAAGAAAAAGCATTTGCCCGGTGAAGATTCACCATGTAGGGATGGATTTGCCTGCTGGATAAAGAACATTGTTCTTCTGGGGATGACCTCCTTGTGCAGAATGATAGTTTTATCCTTCTCTACATCATTATGTTTGCTGTACAAAAATCCTGCTGTGCTACATCATAATAACATGTAATCTTCTTGCTCAGTTTAGCTGAGATTTAAGGAGCCGCTGCTCATGGAAGCAGTTTTCTTAAGTCTGATCTATAATTTACCAGAATCAACCAGGCAAAAGAGCAAGAGGCTTTAGAAGAGGGATACAGCCCTTAAAACTCTTAAATGAAGATTAGTTTAAAGTTTTACAATCCGGTACAGAACCATCTGGCAAATCTCGTGTCAGGCTTTGTTAAACCTCTGAGCATTCCTGGTGTGCTGCACCCCACACCCTGCCTTTTATCCTCCATTCCCCTGCCCCCTGCCCTGCCCCAGCTTTGCTCAGAGATGTTGGGGATCAGCAAAGCTCCAGGGCTTTGCCTGTTCTCCTGGGGTCCAGGGTCACCCCCAAAGCCCCACAAGAAAGCTTTGCCATCGAGATGAGCCCTTGGGAAAAACTGCCCCCACTCCTGGGTGATCAGCAAACACCAAAGAAATGAGAAACTGAATGTTTGATGTGTTTTAGAAAGATAGGCTTGTAGTTTAAAAATTGCCTCATATGTTAATATGGGACCAAGATGGAGATTTTAGGGAGTCGGTCCTTTCTTCTTCCCTATTTTCCCTGTTCCTCTTCTTCTTCCCTTTTTCTGTGACCTCAGTTCCTATCAGGTAGCGAGCGATTGGTAGAGAGAATTTAGTTTAGAAAAGACTTGTTAATAATAGTGATAGTTATTGGACTTATAAACATAATAATGTACGTAGAATAATTCTATTTGATGATAAATCTTATAAAAACCCTCTGTACTGTTCTACTTCGGCCATTTTCGGCACCTGGAATCAGTGGTAACACTGCGTTCCAGAACTTTAGATAACTTTAGAATAAACAACCTGAAGCAGCCCTGAAGTCATTTGTTATTTTGTCCCTGAGATGAGAGATTGAGAAGAACAGCATACAGGGCACGAACCACCTTTGTAGGACCCTGCATGGGCTCTCACAAGAGATGTGTTGGAACAAAAGAGGGAAATCAGGGAGCCCAGGGCTGGTTTCCCTACAGGAGCAGCTGTAGGACTGCTGCGCCTCTGGAAATCACACCCTGGTGCTGGATGTGCACTGGGTGATTCCCTGCACCTCTGAGGAGGAATTTGCAAGGTAAAAGGTGCCTGCTGGCAGCACCATCAGAGATTTGGTTTAATTTGTGGCATCTGGGAGGATGTAGAGCCACATCACAGGACGTTTTGGTGCTTTCAGAGATGGAGCTGCAGTCGTTACAGCCAAAAAAACAGAGTAGAAGTTGTTAGTGGTGATTCCATGTTGCTGTTTACTCTGGAAAGCTGATTGTTCCCATCGCTCCCAAATTACATATCAGGGCTCTAGACTTGTGGGTTCCTCACTGATATCTCCACAAAGGGATTTTTATCTGTGTATTTATTTGTATTTCTGTCCTTTGGCAAAAGGCAGACCTTTGTTTCTCGAACACAGCACAAAAACCTTCCCTTAGGAATCCTTAAGGACATCTTCATTTCATCTGTCCAATGGCTTTCTTCATATTTAAATACATAAATCTTGGAAACACAGAACAGAGTAATTTGTTTTAGCAATATGTTACATAAACTTATACTATTGTCACTAAAATTACCCCTTCTGTTCACCTTTCACATGAAGGATCTTGGGAGGCTGAAGGAGAGGACTTCAGGAATCCAATTAACTGAAATCAACTTAGAGCCAAGAGGGAGGCATTGTTAATGGAGATAATCTCCTCCTCAGGCTTACAGGGTTCCTCTGTCTCAGTGCAAAGACATTCTGCCTGGACAGTAAAATCAGTATACCTGATTTCCTGATAATAATGTGAGATAGAAAAATAGTAAAGAGTGTACTTCCTGTCTAAAAATGGAACTTTTGGCAGACAGAAGTTGTCCCAAACAGATAAACATTTGCAATTCCAGCTCTATTGTTAATGTAACATAGCTGATACACAATTTACCAAATGTCTTTTGCTGTTATTTTCCTAAATTTCACTTCAAGCTATAGAAGTTTTCAGCTTGAAATATTGTTTCATAAAGTATTTTTTTTTCCTTTCCTGTGAAGTGCAGATGTGGGACACTTGGAGTCAGACAATTTTAATGCTGCTGTAGCAGTTCCCTAAGGCACCAGAGAAAAGTGCATGGTATTATCTTGGAATTCCAGTCTGCTTTTTCTTCTCACAGTAATCAATAACCATTAGAACTATGGTGGTAGTTATGGAATTATCTATGCCTAGATAATTCTAGGGCTTTTCCAGAAATCAGAATAGGTAACCCAAAGTTGTCGTGTTGTAACATTATATTTCCCCTTTTTAACTCCAATAAGTCCAGATTTGCTTTGAAGAAATGCAAAAACTTGTCAATAGAGAAGCAGGATGGAATGGAGGTAACATCTACCCAGCTGAACAAATCCATTGTTTAGTATTAGAATAAAAACTGATCAGTTTGAATTATCTCAGATGCACCAAAGATCTCCCATCGTGTTTCAGAGTGAGGACCACTCTGAAGCATCCAGATCCAGCATTCCATGAAAGACAAAAATGATATCTGACTTAAAACAATGACTTTCATGACCTTTAAAATCTGTTTTACAGTTCATTTTCTCTGTAGGTAGGTTTTGGAAGCCTGCATATTACCTGTCAAGTTGTCACAAGTAATTATATGTTTGTTAACTTATTGCTCCTAATAAACAACAGGAAATATTCATGATGAATTTCATTTTCCCCTAAAAAAAATATTTAATAACTGCTTTGTTTAAATATTAAAGCTTTCTTTTGCTGTTACAACCAGACAGAAAATTCCAAATATCAGCAAAATATTTTGCACACGGTCTTTTTACTACCTGGTTATTATGCTGGAATTTTTACTACAGGTTATTATGCTGGACTTTATTGATTTCTAACACCATTGATCAGGGTGATTTCCAGGTGGTCAGGTGGAAGACTGATGGGACTGGCTGTGTATGATGGCTCAGCAAACCAAAACTTTTTTTCATATTGAATTCACCTGAAAATTTGACTTGAGGAAGGTAGACAGGACTGCCTGGCCTTGGGGAACAGTTGAAATTATTGCGTTTCCCAGTGGACAAAAGGGATCACTGAGGTAAAGGAAACTTTTACAGCCAGCAACATTTTATGTGGGTCCTTGGTTTTTTGTTTTTTTTTGGTTTTTTTTTGTTTTGTTTTTTGGTTTTTTGGGTGTTTTTTTTGTTGTTTTTTTTTTTTTTTTTTTTTGGAAAAAGTGCCTCTCTCCATGCCTGTACCACAGCAGTGACACAGAGTGAGGATTTAGAGCAAAACTTCTCTCAACTCTGGCAGAGGGGGAGATGTCAGGAGAAGCTGGAGGAGTTGTAGGAAGAGGATCAGCTGTCCAGGTACACCCTGTGCTCGTGGCACAGCATTTGGCTGTTCCAGCACTGACAGGTGCTCTGTCAGACATGGAAAGAACCTCATTTATTCCACCAGCCAGGTTTGCCTGCTGGAGAAATTGCAATCGGTGCCTGTACAAGGGCTGAGGGAGCTCTAATGGCACTGCTGGAACCATCCTGTAATATCCAGGTTGAAATCACTCCATCTTTATCTCATTATGAGCACGGTTCCCTTCTATGTGTAAACGTGGAATTGAGGAAGTGGAGGGAACATAAACAAAAGTCTGTGGGTGCAGTCAGAGGGATTGGGGAAGCTCCAGAAGGCTGTTCCTACTTGCTCCAAGTAAAACGAGGGGATAAAGGCTTCCAAAAACTTCCCAGTTTTAGTAAGAGCTTCTTTATCTGTGCTGGAAGAAAGAAGCACCCAGGAGGATTGTCTCTCATTACCACATCCTTCTTTGCAGCAGAGAAAAGAGAACTCGTGGATCAGTGCTGCTGGTGTGATCTGCCAGCAGTGTGAGTGCATCCCAGCGAGGGGTGGGTAAGGAGCTCTGTGCTCCAGGTGCAGTCCAGAGCAGGTTTCACACATGGAGAGCTGCAGCTGCTGGGCTGGAGCTGCAGAGGATTTGCCTCTGGTCCCTGGTCAGGCGCTGGGTCAGTGACATCCATCCCCTGTGGGCTCACAGCTCGTGCAGAATGTGATCATCCAGGACCCTCCCAGGTCCTCCCTGGCAAAACATATCTGTGTGTGTGTAGGGCCTTTCACTTCTGGAGTTCTGGAACAGCGTTGGAAAATTGGAGTGAGAGCCTCAAAGGTGTTTTTCCTGTGTGAGGAAAGTCTGTGGGGATAAAGGAGCTGCTGCTTGGCTTTGTGTCCCTTCCCTGTGCTCCAGGAGCAGCCTGCTGGCTGACCAGCAGTTACCCTGCAACCTGCAGAGTTGTCACTCTTTCTGTGTGTTGTCCCTATTTGCTGATGTTTATCTCCAGAGTGGAGTGAGAGAGTCCCTTCAGGTGCAGGGTAGGGGGAACTTTAGGAAGGAAATGGAGCTGGTGTAAAGAAAATTGAGCATTAAGTTCTTTGAGTCTTCATTAAGCCATATCTGATGTTTAGAACGTGGCTTCCAGTGTTACTCAAACACTTTGTGTTATTTCACCTAAATGTACTTTTGCCTCCGTTTTCTTCGTATAATCACACACTTGTTTGTTCATTTTTCTCTTTGCTTTCTTAGTGGACAAATGTTGTATAAAAAACTGGTGTGAAATGCCAAGAAAAAACTATTTCTCAAGAAATAGGGTGATTTTTAACGTCAGTTAAAAAGGCTGTGGCAGGCTATCCCATGTCAAAATATTATGGTATCTTAGCACCACAATTGATATGTTTAATAATTTTCATTGTGTGTTTGGGTCCCTTTGATGGCTGATGATTAAAGCAAGATTATAAGGTAGAATGCATTTGCTTTTGAACACATGTAAAACACAACCTTCCCTTTCCAGATGCATTCATTTTAACTCTGTTTAGCATTCACTGAAATCTGTGGTTGTTTCTTTTTTCCTTTGAAATGCACTTATTGTTCTATTACAAGAATGTATCATATTCCATTGCTACCCCAAAAAATAAGATAACAAAAAATGGTAGAAATTGTTGCCTGTAATCTATTATTACAGGCAACCCAACCTGCCAAAACACAATTGCCATTTAATAAGGTGTTTTTTTGAAAGAAACCCTGTGAATGCCCCATGCTAACTGAAATTACCCACAAATTCTGTATTAAAAAAAAAAACAAAAAAGAAAACCCAAAAAACTTCCTTTTAAACAACTATAGTTTGTTGTAAGTGACAGAAAATCCAAAGACATCTCTCTCCTTTTCTTTGTCAGTCCTTAGAGTCTCCATGGGCATTTAGATCACTCTGATGTGAGACCTGGATAATATGATATTTGTATTAGATATTGTCAAAGGCAGCGTTCAGAGGGTAGGACATTAGATGCATATTTCAGAAGGAGGAAAATCCTGATACTACTTAAAAGTGTTTCAGCAGAGGATCTTTTTTTATTCTAGTGAATGCCACTGTTTCTGTTTTCTGACAGAACAAAAATTTAGGGAGAAAGAGAATGTGAGACTTGTATCCTTTACAGCAGTGTGTAAAATTCCCTCACTGGAAACACACCTGATAAAAATGAAAAGGAGCCACCATCCTATTCAATGCTCAGTCCCAGTGACCAAAAATCTTACACATTTATTATTGAAGCAGGGCAATTACAGAAGGTAATTGCAGGATGTTCTGGTATTGTGATCAAACAAAGTGTGAAGGATCAGAAGTTTTCTTCTTTGGAGACCACTTCAATCTATTTGATTATATGGGCTTTTCATGTGGGGTGGTCGTTCTTAAAACATTCCAAGGAGTGGGAAGTCAAGGAGACAGAAATCCTTTAACTGCTCAGTGTTCTGGTTCTTAAGAACATTAAGGAAAGACAAGGGCTCTCATCTGAAAACATGGCTCCACATCCAAATAATGCAGCCTTTAAAAGTGTTTTCCATAAAATTCCTTTTGGTTCATCTGTTTAAGTTACAGTGAGCATAACAGGGCAGGGCAGGGCAGGGCAGAGAAACCAGAGCTGAGTTCCCTCTGAATTTCTGCTGCTGAAGTTTACTCTGGTGGCAAATAATTTCATATTTTTGTCTGAATTTTTTATCTGGGCACACAGCTGAAGGTGTGTACACCCACACCTTGAAAGACAGAGCAACTCTATAAAGTTACTTAGCTGGTAAAAAAAAAAAGTTACCTAAAACCTACTTCAAATGTGTGTAGTCCTGATGCATTGACATGTTATTGTATGGATTTTGTACCTGTTTAATTCCCTTAAAGGAAATTAATGCTCAATGCTGACTGAACATAATCATTGACACGTATTTTCTCTCTTAAAAGCACACAAAAGAAGTTGGAAGGCCACAAACTCCTTTGAAAGAAACAACCTTGGAGCCCTGGACTCAGCCACAGGTAGGCTGGAACAACTTTTCTGGTAACTTGTTTTCTGTAATGGTGGTTTCTGTAAGTATTCATGGAAATAATCTGCAAAGAAATGTTGCAACAGGTTGCTCTGTGGTTCTTCTTTCCAAGTCCAAATGATTTGTTTTGTTTTTTGGCTGCCCAGACTATTGGTGTTGCCCTATGGGTTGAAGTCTGAGCTTCTTTCTGAGCGATAAATGCCAGCATTATCTTGCCTTCAGCTTGTGCTTCATATGGGCTTAAAAATTTTGCAGAACTCGACAAAACAAAACTACTTTGGTGGTTTTATTGATGTGTCAATAAACTGTGAGAATCTGGTGTAGAAATGAAGTGGTGGAAGTTTGTTATTTTGAGAGGAAGTTTTGAGAGATCAACCTTTTGCTTCATGAGGACTTAACCAAGAATGAAGCGATAGTTAATCATGCAAAAAGGGATAAAGAAATGTGGATATTGATATGAAATCTTTCTTGACAGAGTGGGTTTGGATGTTTTGGCCTTTGTAGTTACTTGAGCAAATTGTTTATTGTAATTTTTTTACGTGCAGGAGTTCAGGGGCATTTTTGTCCCTGTGTATCAGTGTTGTGTACTACACATGGAATACGTGGCTTTAGAGGTGATGTGAGGGAACAAAAGAAGCAGGGAAATATGAAATCCTAGACATTAGGTTGGTTCTAGAGGCCTCTTTACTCCCGAAGCTTGTGGCAAATAAGCACAGGAATTCAGAAGTAGAAATGAAAAAACATCACACCTCTGTTCCTGCTACCTCTATTCAAGCTTGAGTGCATTTTCCTTTATTAGGTGCAATCTGCAGGCTTCTGTGGGACAGCCTATAGAGCTGATGAAAATATAGAAGCTCTCAAGTGATAAATTCTTCCCTGCAGTCGCAGGTATGCTGTGCTTATGTTTGTGCACGCACAGAGGAGATGGCTGCCTGCAAATCTGCAAGCCTGGTGTTGTAGGGAAGTCGCCCAGCAGCTGCTGCTGCTCTCCAAGGCACAGGATTACCTCCCTTTCCCAAATAAAAGGCTCCCAGATGTAGTGTGGGTGTCCTGTGTCCAGCCCCTGCATGGCCAAACCTCCCAAATCCTCCATGCAGGCAGCTGCTAATCACCATAGTTAAGCCTCATCGATCCACGTGTGCAATCAATGATGTTTATGTGCAGTCCTGCAGGGGCTCGCTGTGGCCCTCAGTCACCAGCTGGCATTAACTCCTTGTGTGGAGGAACTAACTGCAGGGAAGCTCCTGAAACTGGTTCCAGCAGCTCCTGTACAGCTGGTGGGGCACTGAGGGAGGGCTGATGGGCTCCTCCTGCCTCCTCACCTGCAGCAGGAGCTTGGAGGCTGGGGCTGGGTTTTGGGCTCTGGGCACAGGAGAGAGAATTTTGGCTTCCAAGCTGAGTGAGGAGGCTAGAGCTGGGTTTTGGGCTCTGGGCACAGGAGAGAGAATTTTGGCTTCTGAGCTGAGTGAGGAGGCTGGGGCTGGGTTTTGGGCTCTGGGCACAGGAGAGAGAATTTTGGCTTCTGAGCTGAGTGAGGAGGCTGGGGCTGGGTTTTGGGCTCTGGGCACAGGAGAGAGAATTTTGGCCTCCGAGCCTCTGAGTGAGGGATTGCTGGGGCAGCTCAATCCCGTGATTGTCACTTAGTGGGGCGCTGGTGTGTGAACGTGGGTGGCAGAGGTTGAATTTTGCAGCCACTTTTCCTTGGTGGTTTGTGTGACTGCTGCCTGCAGTCCTGTCAAAGACACGTTCTGCTGCACTGTCCCAGTGCTGATGGGAATCATTGTTCTTGCTGAGCATACAGACCATCTCCATGCTGTTTGATTGCTTCTGAAAGCTGCATTTGCCACAGCTTTACCTAATAGCCACAAAGATTTAAATTCATAAAATAGTTTTGTCATTCCTATCTATTTTTTGATTTTTAAAAAGCCTGTTTTCTTAAAACAAATACATACAAAGAAGCTGTCACTAATATGCTTTTTTTATCTCTTGAAGACAAGAAATGTAATCAACAAAATCAAAAACTGCTGGAACCATTATTGTAGCAGAAAATTAAATTAGTTGTTAATTCTTTCATGGATGTAATTCTGGCCACTGCAAATCCCTCCTTAGGTATTTTGTATAAAGTGAGTAAAAATTCATGGCATGGATAAAAGCTTTGTCTATTTTATGAGCAACAGGCAAATGATCCAAATGGTGCTCATAAAGCAAATGGTTCCCAACTCTAAAAGGAGGAGAAATGTATTTAAAAGCTGTTGGAATGAACCACAAGTAAAGCCAATTCCTCTGTACAAAAAGGTGTTATCTCCATGAAAGCCTTTTGAATCCCCCACGCTGCACACAAGGGAGGGACTCACTACTTCTGCCTACTTAATAATACCAGTAAAAAAAAAAATCCCTGTGTGTGCTGGGGCTGCTCAGGAGCTGAGAGCTGCAGTGGGATGAGCTCTGTCAGCAGGGAGGCAGTGAAAGAGCCCAGAGCAGGGTTTGTGTGCAGGGCCAAAGGGCAGCGGAGCAGAAAGAGACACATCTGGCCCTGCTCTCAGGAGGGGAGAAGCTGGTACCCAGCAGCAGAGGAGAAGCTGGTACCCATCAGCAGAGGGGAGAAGCTGGTACCCATCAGCAGGGGAGAAGCTGGTACCCATCAGCAGCAGGGCAGAAGCTGGTACCCATCAGCAGAGGGGAGAAGCTGGTACCCATCAGCAGAGGGGAGAAGCTGGTACCCATCAGCAGCAGGGGATAAGCTGGTACCCATCAGCAGCAGGGGATAAGCTGGTACCCATCAGGGCAATCTCACACAGAGGTTACAGTCCAGGGAAACAGGGAACAGGATTCTGTGTGCCCGGGGAGTGTGAGGACCCTGACTGAGCCCCACCAATGGGGCTCATGCCCAGGATGCTTTTTCTTCTCAATCTCTCATCTCAGGGAAAAATAACAAAGGGCTTCGTTGCTATTTCAGGTTGTTTATTCTAG